>RDPX01000030.1:3642538-3661943 GCA_003991215.1 Morbakka virulenta
ATTTTTTGTTAGAACCAAAATAGAGCAATTTTCTTAGCATCAAAACATCTTATTTCCAGAAACCTCAACTAATGAAATACAATAAAATCAAATGTCTTCTTCTTCCTCTTTCTCACTGGACTCGCTTTGAAATTGGAACTCCTCGTGTGCTTCCTCTGCAGATGGCATTTCGTAGTCTTCCAGCCCCTCAATATTCAGATCGGCATTTTCACTCCCATCTAATCCAAGAGTAATACCACAATTCTTAAAGCTTCGGATTACCATGTCTTCTTTCTTTGACATTTCGGACCAGGCTGTGGGCTTATATTCGGGTGGGCTTAAAAGGAGGATGGATTTTGTATTATACCCATATTCGGGTGGGCCTACATCCAGGTGGGTGTTTATCCGGGATTTTACGGTATCCCTTTATGTCTAACAAGGACATGATTGGCTTCGAAAATCCTATTCTTCAACAACAGACTTCATCGATCTTTACTTTGCTCAACAGAAGACGGGAAACAGTAAAAATTGCCTTATCGAGTCATGCGGTTAAACGATATGAAATGAGGAACCAATGAAGTTTCATAGCATTTAATTCAGGAAAGTCGCGCACTTCATAAACATTGAAAGGTACAAATAAGGATTATACATTTGCCTTAAAGATTTTTCCAGATATAACTGCAATTTACGAATCCTTTACTTACATTCTTACATTTCTCATGACACAGCGGCATGATAATAATCATCATCATAATAAGTATAACAATAATTACTACTATTGTTTAACAATAACTGAAAAATGTTGAATTGAAACTAGAAATATTAATTAGGAGTATTATTTAAACAGTACTTACTGTCAGGTCGAACCTCCAAGGGTTGTGTTGGATGTGGCATTAAAGTAGGTACTATCTCGCTTCGACTCCTTGGATGTATGTAAGCCCAGTGCATCAAAAGACCTTGGGTATTCGTGTCCTTATTGTTAGATAGTGGTTCTTTGGTAAATATTTTTGGGTCGTCGAACATAACCTGCCCTCCAATTCCTTGCGGTTTAGGGGGAGGCTCTGGTATGGACGATTTTTTAACTAAATCTGTATTTATCACTTCTCTTCTCTCAGCCGTTGGTGGTTGAATAGAATTAGTTGATATGAGTTGAATATTTGATAGGTGTGGGATAATAGATCTGGCAAGTAACCTCATTCCAGGCTGCAGAATTGTTGTCCCATTTTTCGTAATATCGGCTATTTTAATAAATTTCACTTTATTTAGACCAAATGGTTGTTCTTGTGATGACTGGTACTGAAACTGTGACGGTGAGTTTGGTGGTGATAGGAAAAATGTGGGTTGTGATACGTTCGATTTTGTAGGCTGACTAAGTTGAAGTTGCGGTGGTGATGTCGTGCTTACCACTGAATTTGAAGTTATGTTTAAAGATGGCGCTTTATTTTCATCTGATGCTAATTTTGGTGCTGGAAGATCTGTGGAAATGCAAATGGTTCTCAGTGAATAACAAAGTTATTAAGATAAATATAGATATAGATATATGTAAAGTAACGTTGTAATAAGTTATAATAAAAGTATAAGGTCATTTAAGCTAAGAAAAAGGGAAAATATTAATAGAAATGGAGGGCAAATGTTAAGTGTGACAAATCTTTCAAAAATTAATAGAAATTAAGGACAATGTTAGATATTTGCAGATTTTACAAACAGTACGACAAGCAAGCTGTAGACAATGCCAAAAAGAATATAATTTCAGAAAAAAAGATTTGCAATCTCTAGAATAATACCTGCTCAGAAATTAGGAAACGGTGGCTCTTGATAAGAAAACAAACGAACTCAAAATATTGATAATATAATATTTGCAGACTCTGAGGAAAGCAAACAAGAAAACTTTTCAAATACCAAGATTTACATATTCTACGCAAGAGAAATAACGAAAACCATATAATAATTCAGTTATGAAAGCGCTACCAAAAAATTGTCAAAATTGTCTGAAGCATGCAATGACAGCAAGTGGGTGCCTGTTTTTAACTTTTTATTTGGTTCCCTCACAGGTTAATAGCTCAACCTGACGTACGTTGACTCATTCTTGTAACTTTATCTAGAGACACTCCAAGGAAAGAGCTACCAACTATGTATTATTACAAAAGTTATAATCAAAATTATGAAAAATAAAAATAACTACTTCCAATAAACTGTAATATATAGGTATGAAATTACAGCAAGTTAGATAACACAAAAGACGTTACTTATAAGGAAAATCACTTTGTTAATATCTTTTGCTCCTTCTTCACTCTTGGCAAGCATACAGCCGATCATCATTCTACTCCCAGGGGTTAAGAGAGACAAAGGAAGGGTGAAAGCTAAAAAACCTAAAAGATGACTGATGACCAAACTCGTTTGAAATACAAGGCGATGGAAAAGAGTTCTAAAGTTTTGTTACTCAAAAGAATATGCAAAGGAAATAGGTATGTATGTATTTATTCGCCACTAACAAAAAAATACAAATGTTCAAAGGTAAATGTTAAAAACCTAATACATGATGTTATTCAAAATAGTTAAAAAATAAGAGTAAACAGAAACAAAAAAAGAGCAAAACAAACAGGCGGGACGATAATCTAGAGAAATGGTGGCAGGGGTAGCATAATACAGATCATAAAGACCTTATTTTCATTATGGCCCCTGGGGTTTTTTTCAATTTTGTTATATCACAGTATACGGATGAACACTTCAACACGTACTAAAAGGTGGAGACCGTTTGAAAAGTGTCAAGGACGAAATACGAGAGAAAATTTCAAATATGAACAATTGCCATAAAAACACCTGAAGAACAAAAAGAGATTTAACATAACAACGAAGAGAAAGCGGCTAAAATTGAGCTGCTGTAAAATGTCTATTGGAGTGTTCAATACGACATTAAATCCGATTGAAGAGAACGGGACAGTTCTAGCATAAAGAAAACAACAATACAGACTAAGGTTTCAAAAAACATGTATGATGGATTCAGGAAAAAGAAATGAACAAGTACGACAGAGATGAACTACTTCCACTGGTGCATACTTCGCAAAAGTTTTAATATTTTGACTTCAGAAATGGTCATTAGACAAGATACATTTGAAAAGTTTCAAAGCTTGATTTTTAGAGAAAGCAAAGCTACCCAAGGAAACAGGAAAACGTTTTACATATCTTTGTCTATAAAAATTAAGAAGCTTAATCTTAGAAGCATTATTATTAATGCTTCTAAGATTAAGCTAAAATAAAATAAAATAAAATAAAAGAAGCCATTGAAAACCCTAACCAAAAATAGATTTAAGATCATGCTAAAAAAATGCAGCAATCCTATTAATCCAAAAAAAGATGATTTACTTTCAACGGAAGAGAAAAGAGAGGTATCCGCAACATCGCGACCATGAGAACAAATCAGTTTGCCAGTAAGAGAAGGAAAATTTACTGAGAAGTTAGAATTGGGCAATTTGAAAACTATACAAATAAGATAACTATTCAAAAATAGATAAAAGCAGATTCTAGAAAACACCTATTAAAAAATTGATGTTTTTGGATTTTAAGGAATACGACAAAGATCTTTATTCAAAAGAAGATGACATGCAGGTTTTACAGAATAGAAAGAAGAACACAAATCGACGTATTTGAAATCTAAAATGTACATAAAAGTAAACAAATTTTTAAAATTCAGGCTTTGCAAGTTCTTAAAGAATACATACATTAAAAAAACTTCAAAATACGTACCTTCTGGCTTTTTAGGAGGTAAATAAAATGGAATTGGTCCCTCGTTGGAAATATCAGGAGCTCCAGCTACAGTAGATTGTAAATAAATAGATCATTTTTAAATTACTGAAAATATATACACTTCATTTGAATACAAAGACAAAAACAACAGAAACGTTGTCTTTTGAAACAAAATCATTTAAAAAATAGTAATTCAAGTATTTAAAACATTCATTCAAAAGACATATGTTGATTTCATGAATTTCTCTTTTAAAATCCTTTCATTATTTTACTGCATAGCAGACTAAACTCTAGATTTGTATTTTTCCAATCATTACATTCCTTTTTCAAGTTAATTTAGCTTAAATTTAGATGTTTCTTTATGTGCTATAGCAAAAAGTAATTTTGAGGAGCTCTGTTTTAATACTATCAATATAACTATCAATTATTATTATTATTATTATTATTATTATTATTATTAAATATTATTTAATATTAACATTACTATTAAATTTTGGTAACTGCGTGGCACCAGTACTAAACATGAATAGCAGTTTATTTGGAATAAAAACCTGTCCACATTATTCTGTGCAAATTTAATTAAATTTTTTCCACCTCTTGGGATAAGTATCACATGTGATCGAACAGATACAAAAGCTCTATTTTTTTTCTCTACTTCTTGTTATAAGCAAACCAGGAAACCACTTCAGTGAAGAGAGCTGATTGTCTTATTTGGATTTTTCTTTGTACTTTTTAGAAATCTTTTTTATCATATTGAGTTTTTTCTTCTCTCAGGGTTTCCTCCTACATATACGCAGTATGTCACGTATAAAGGAAAAAGAAATTGCGCGCCGTACTTCCAGGGAAATGACCGAGGTTCGAATCGCTGACCTCTTTCCTGGTAAGAGGCTAAGTTCTTGGCCACTGCTTCAGATCCGATAAACAATACTGTTTATTTTGAAAACAAGTTCTTAAGGGAACCTGGGTCGGCCATTGGTGTTTAATTGGACCATATTTTACCAGCATTAGATAGTCCAATTTTTTTTTTCATTTATCATCAGACTCCCATTAACCAGTGAATATCAAAAATGGAATAAGACACAAGGTTTTACTTTCCTGATGCTCTAGCAGTAGTTTAGTACAAAAGTGTAGCTTTTTTCAAAGCCCCACTATTGTACATTAAAATAAAAATACTCCAACAAAAGTTTTAATGATATTTGACTCACATATGTAAGAGGTTTTCCAAGAAACCAGCTTATTATTAATCGAATTTGCTAAATAAAAGAGATTTCCAATAACTAGGGCAATACCAAAAGCTCAATATTTGAAGCTTTTATTAAAAGAGATTTGTTTAAATGGCGATAAAAAAAGACAATCAAGCTTTTGAAGTAAATTATCACCTGTTGTTACAACGGAGACAAAAAAAGGAAGAAACCAAAATAACAATTGTCTAAAAAGAGGATATTGAGTCTATCGCAGTCAGGTCCAGAAATAAGAATAATGGTAGAAGAATCGATTCTCTGTGAACTTCACATTTTGGAACGAGAATGGTTATACATACAGGCACGGCGCCGGAGGGTGAGCTGGGGGGTTTCAGCCTTCCCACTTAACAGCTATGGATAGTTTTTTGAAAAAAAGGGAAAAAAACATTTTAATTTTTGATAAAGAAATCTATTTTTCTTCTCGTGTTTTTCTTTATGTCTTATTTTGCAATACCGTACATATGATATCTTGATCTGGGGGCAACTTGCGGAAATCTGCATATTTCTCACCCCTCCCCCCACCCCCAGTTTTTAATCAGCGACGCGGTGCCTGACATAAGAAAAAGTATGAGACATGGTGTTTTGACTTCCTCGCAGTTTGTTTATTTGATAAAGACCAAGTAATATTAATTAATTAGTTAATTAGGAAGGGGCGTTAAAAGGAAGAGGGCGTTAAAAAGGAAGAGGGCGTCAAATAGATCAAATACGGTAATAATAATCTTTCAATAAGGCAAGATACCTTACTTGAGGTACACATGTTTCATGGAATCAATCAGAATAGAGATTAGAAATAATCATATGATAACTGAAAAGAGAAAATGATCTAAAATGTAGCTTAAATATCTATTGTACTTTTGTTAAGTAATAGCCCTGTTAGGCCTAATCAACTAAAAAATGACCAGTAAAAAAATAATATAGTATTTTTCCGTCAAACAGCTTTGCAATTAAAGCCCGCTAAACTGTACTAACGTGTGAGTTCAAATCTGTTTCTATTGACTTTGTTAATATTTTTTGGTCATGATGAAGAACTATACAGTGCATTGAGCCACTGAGTGTATGGAACTATGAAACGGAAATGAAAGGGGGAAAAGGAAAGAAAAGAAAAAAAGGAAAGAAAAGAAAATAAGGAGAAAAAAAGAAAAAAGGAAAGAAAAAAGGGAAAAGGTTACGACAAGAAATAAGAGTTGACCCCCGACTGAAATACATTCAAATAATAAAATGGAGAAAATCACTCAAAGGCAGAAGCGTTACACATTCTCGCTGTCCAAGGAAAAACTACGTCCATAGAAAGATTTAGTACAATAATGAATTATAACTGCATAATGCTAAAGATGTTGAGAAAAGCTAGTCACTCGAGATGCAACAAAAGAAGCTGGTACCAACGAGGAAAGCTCATCAGGACACTTTCCATGATAATGTAAGAAAAGAGAAACTGAGAGAAGCCACATCTCACTGATTAGGCAAACGTTGAAGCCTAGCAGCAAGATTCTGAGCTATCAAGTTAAAAATACGCTTCAAGCTCGAACAAAAACATCAAGATGAGATGAGATAACACCTGTCCAGATACAACAACAGTACTTCATGCAAGCATGAATGGTAGATTATCCATAAAAATATAAACTAGCTTCAGGAGTACGGTACTTCCAAGCGCGATAAAAGAAATATTTTTTAAAGGAGACTTACCAATAGTTTCAATATAAGAACCCTTGGAAAGATTTGGAGAAAATGACAAACAAAGCATCCTCAGTGAGAAGCTTTCCTTAAGAGGGGGAGTAATTTTATCAGGGTTAACATCAGAATTCTAAATTTTACCTTGGTGCTTTTCCTGTAGCAGTTTTTTCATCTAAATTTATTAAATATCTGTTCAAGTTAGTAATACTGTACATGGTAGTACTCTTGAAGTTTCGACCATTGTCTGCTTTTATATGTGCAATGTCGTCCTCATTATTTAGACATATACTACAGCTCTCTCGGTAATATTGTCAAATTAATTTTGTTGTTTTACTATAGATTAAGGTAACTATGTCAAACTATCTGAATTTATCTATAAAAATTAAATGCAAGTACATTTAATATATTTTACCTGTATCAAATACAGAATTCCTCCAGTATCCTCCACAGATTCTATTTCCATCTCCTGAACAAACATGGGAACACTCTGTCTCAGGTGCCATGTCATATCGTCCATAGGTATTTCCACAGAAACATAAATACCCATATTGAAGGCCTGCGTAGCTTTAAAAAAAGTTTTCACAAACGAAAATTAGTAAAGGACCTAAAACTAACCAAAACAACAACCACAAAACAATAGTTTCTTGTTGTAGATATATGTTTCAGCTGCTAAATCACTATTCACAACAACAGTAAAAATCCATAGTGATAACACATGGGCTATAAAAACAATCCAGCAAGGGCTTCTCACTGCAACATTGGTATCAAGAAGTAGCGAAAATTCAAGTACAAGTAATGCTTTTTTCAAAGAAACTACGTGTTCGTCTTTCCTTTGCTTATTTCTGATCTTGTGATTAGCTTCAAAACTTTATTTATTATATATTTGTATTCTTCAATTTTAACTTATTCTTATAAGTATGTTAATAAAGCTTTACAAAACGTTGAGGCAGAATTCATAACGTATTTGATCATGTTTCCTAATGTCTTTAGTTTGTTTGTTATTTTCAATTTAATTTAGTTGACCGGGTAGAAATTGATTTACGATTAAGTTATAAAAATTAACCAAATTAGATAAATGAATAAACTTGCATTGATAAATATTTGTAATTGTAACAATAAATTTGACTTATATGATAAAAGAATTTTGAAATCTTTTTTAATTAATTATAAATGGCTTAGAAACAAAAGGGAGATGTTCAGCCTTTCCGGTTTATGGTAAAAATGAGGGTATATATACATACCTATATATACATACATATATATATATGTGTGTGGGTGTATATGTGTGTGTCCCACAGCGGTTGTCATAGTAACACAAGATGTGAGCCCGAAAACAATGATGTATTTAGAAAGACAGACAAGTAATGGTCTCTCTCACAACGAAAAAAGGATGCTGAGAAAGAGCAGTTTTATCAAGAGATCTCCAAGAAGCAGTGGATGGATGTAACAAGAATGACCTCATCATCATCACGGGGGACCTTAATGCCAAGGCTGGAAGTGATAACACCGATTATCAGAGAGCAGTGTATGCATGGGCTTGGAACACAGAATCACAATAGAGAAAAGCTGTGTGAGTTCTGTCACCTAAATGGGCTTGTCATAACAGGAACATTATTTCCCCCACAAAGACATCCACAAGGCAAGGTGGGTCTCACCAGACGGGAGAATGAGGAATCAAATTGACCACCTTCTGATTAGAGGGCAGTGGAGATCATCTGTACTAGATTCTAGGGCACAGCGAGAAGCCTACGTCAACAGTGACTGCTTCTTAGTGAGACCCAATATCGAACTCCGCCTTCAGTCGGACAGAAATATGAACCAAGTCAAGCTGATGATCGACGTTGTCCGACTGAAGGATGAAGAAACTAAGAAAGAATATTGTGAGACAGTGAGGAATAAGCTGGAAAAGAACAAAACTGAGACTGAGGATATAGCTAAGGTGTGGAAACAACAGAGGAACGCTTATACCAACACGACAGTGGAAGTGCTTGATTGAGGAAGGAAAACAATAAACCATGGATCAGTGACAACACATAGAAGCTGATAGACGAGAGGAAAGAAATTAAGACCAGGATTGACAGCACCCATTTAGAGAGGATCAAAAACATGACGAAGGAAGGATACAGGCAGAAAAATAGGAAGATAAAGAGAAGTGTGAGGGAAAACAAGAGGAGATGGATGACAGAAAAAGCACAGAAAGCACGGATAGCGGCAGAGAATGGACGACAGAAAGAACTTCACAGCATATTGAAACAGCTGACAGAACACAACACAAGGCAAGCAGCTGTTGTAAAAACTAAGGATGGAAGGCTGCTGGAAGCCAACGTGACAAAGAACGGTGGAGAAGCAACGGATGTTAGAAGTACAACAGCCAAAGTCAGCGCTCAGGTCAAGCGGCTATTAAACATCGCGCAGGCTGGCGACATCAGCAGAAATACTAGTCTCCCTTTTCAAGAGTCTTGTAATGTCAGTATTGCTCTATATATCCAAGATCTGGATATTGAGAAAGGAAGAGGAAGAAGACGACTGGACATCCTCCAAGATAGGTGTCTTTGAAGAATCTTAAAGATAGGATGACAGCATCACGTCTCGAACAAGACAGTTTTAGAGGTGGCAGGGACAGTGAGAATTAGTGAGGTGGTGAGAAGAAGGAGATGGTAATGGATTGTATTCTGGAAGGATCAACAGGATGACTGTGCTGTAGCCCTCGGGTGGACACCTGAAGGAAGAAGAAAAGGGGGCCGGCTAAAAACAACGTGGCTAAGAATGGTGGAAGTGGAGCGGAACGGTGCTGCCTGGAGGACCTGGAACTCTGCACGCCTGGCAGCCGCAGATCCACAACAATGGAGGAGAGCTGTTCAAGCCTTGTGTGCCTTCTGGCACAGAGAGATTTCAGTTAGTTAAGTAAGTATTAGATAATTGTTCCTGCATACGATTCATTTGTTTCCTGATTTTTACTGAGTATTTCTGAGACAAAATTAAGCTGTATTTGTTAATACTTTCCAGACTGACCTCACTAGTCCTTTGGAGATATGGTGTAATGTTGAAAAGTTCCTGGCCTTAGGTAAAGCAACACAAGACTCAGTGACATTCCGTAAGCCAACGCTAGAGTTTCTTCCTCGTGAAAAAAGGGTTATAAACTACCCGGTATGGTCGGAGAGCCGTACCAGTTTCCTAAACGAAGAGAGATAAAACCCTAACTTTCTTTGTAGGGAGTTGAATTGTAGTCCAATTACCTGTTTCTGCAAAACACTAAAGCTTACAGAAAGACCACCTACATGTAGAACGGGTATCTAGGTACTAGGAAACTTAATCAATGCATTAATAGCTATGGCCATTATCAGAAGAAACCGGAAACACTATTACGTGACATGGATAAAAGATAAAAAAACTCTATGAGGGAGAAGGTCACTAGCAATATCTAAGACAATGGTACAAATAGTGTGTTGTGGTGTGCGTAGAATGCATACCATAGGAAAGATATTACAAGTAGAACTCGTAATAGAAAAATATCAAATGAATATATTGGGAATCAGTGACGTTAGATAACAGAAGCTGGCGAAAAAAATGTCAAACAAATTTCATTGATATAAACTGGAGAGGATGACTCACACATATAAAAGTCGTAGTGATAAAAAGTCTGATGGAGAAGAAACATGTAAGAAGTAGTCTTATGGCTGCAAGATTCCACTACAGCTTTAACAAACTCAAGTTTTCTTAAGCATATATATTCCAACGAGCTGACGATAAACAGAATGAGCTTTATCATCAACAACTAACAATATTTGACGAAATATATAGACTGTTATTATGGGGGACCTAAAGGCCAAGTTTTGGTAGTGAATATACCAGGAACAGAGACCTAATTGGAAAGGACAGGGTAATTAGACACAACGCAAGGAGACAGGAAAATGTTAAGATCAACGACATTGTATTTAGAGTAAGGATTGATAGTGAAAGCACTGAAGAGATAAAGTGTAGAATACAGAAGCCAAGAAGCCCATTATTACAAAAATATGGAGGTCAAGATACAGGACGTACTAATAAAAATAAATTGTTGGAAACTTGTAGGGCCACTGCTACATTTCAGGCCCTGGGCTTAGAAGATGACTACAACATAAGAAAGGAGGTTAAACTGTTCCCAGACTATGCGCCTACATAAAATGTTGAGAATATGGTGGTTTCAAAGTGACCATTAAAGAGATCTCTAGAGTCAACGACGTCAGTCACGAATCAGACTTAGGAGGAAAACTAGATCGACCACATACTTAGAAGAGACGCAACGTACAACTCTATGGTAGTAATGAAATTGAACCAGTAGGGGAAAAGAAAATGGGGTGTGCACCGACAACAAGAAAAAGATCGGGCAACAGGGGAAGGCGTAAAGACGGAAAGAACTGGTGAAATAGAGTCGGTGTGGCAGCTTGAGAGGGTGGTGAAAACTGATAGTTGAGGCATTATGCGTTTCCTGGTGTTGACAGCACTAAGTTCCAAGTAAGTTAAAATGACACTTAAAACTGAATTCTACGTTAATTATTTTATGGTCTGTTACTTACAAATATCCTGTTCTCTTACACGCGCTTCTGCAGTTATTTGGTGTAACAAAGGGAATGCCGGCACGGACTGGTAAGTCGCGGTCAGGATGAATTACGTCTACAAAACATCCAAGATAACCTGCGAAAACAAAAATGATAAATTGATTAAATAAATTGGTATCTCCAGTATACTAAGACTGCAAACAGACAGCAAGCATGCAAGAGATCATAAGTTGACTATAAATGAATGGTATAGAAAGCACACCAAAAACTAAATACGTAATTACGCTTCTTAAACATTTTTATTTGTAAATAGATACCTACTCTGCCTGAGGCCTTTGAAAGCAACAAATTATTCTGAGTTTCCCTAAGATTTTCAATTTTGTTTACATATACCACCTGAGTAGTCATAAGACTATTACAATAACGTTCATTTTGGTCGAAACGTATTTCTCTGGCTCTCGACGTGACTAGGATGCCATGGTGTCTAAAAAAGTGGCGGGCTTTCTTTATTCTCTCTTTTTTTTTTGTATCGATGAAAACACATTTGACATGTTTTCTTATTCTGGCGCCTTGGTCCAGTCAAGCGCCACCAAAAAATCTTCCGATCAAATGAAGGTGATATTAATTGCGATATTCATGCTTTGTACCACAAATTGTTAATCTGAGCATAATCTCTAAAACGTAAATACGTTTGTGACCAGGAAAAAAACACATGTTACAACAATGTACAGTGAAGTTATTGAAAACGTGTTATGACTACTCAGAAAAATTACCGAAAGTTTGTGATATTTTAATATTGTTTTGGATTTTTTCATTCCATATTTCGATATCACGATAACCATTATTACGGAAATAAACATAATAAATAACAATAATAACAATTTTAATGAGGAGTAAATGAGTACGGGTATTTTTTCTGACTAAATTATATTTTTGTATTAATAAATTCGGACCGGTTTTTACACTGATGTTATTAAGTAAAGTTCAAACAGATTAGGTACTTTCTTGCTTTTTCTGTGATGATCTGTGACAAAAAGACAGGAAACTTCAACTCTAAGGTCAAGATTTGACCTTAGAGTTGAAGTCAAATGATGGATAAAAGCACTCAAAAGCCAAATAAGCTACCTTAAATGAAATACTGTAGTCAGGGAAAGATGAAAGCCAAAAAAGAGGCAACATCTGCATAACCATAAAGACTTTGAAAAGAACGAGTCATATAAGATGCTCCAAACTGAACTATACACACTTCCTGTGATACTTCCTTTAGAAAAATTAAGACAACCAACATTTTATCCAAGAAACAAAAGCTGGAGAGCAGTAGCAAAATTTGGACATTTTCAGTTGCAACCACGTCTCTCAACTCGATCAACAGCATTAGGATGACATGAGGAAATATCTTACCAGATGTGACAACTCCATGTAAGAACTGATGGCAAATTTATAGAAATACAAATCCTTTAGCAAGAAACAAAGAACCAAACCTTTTAGAGCAGACCGACCAATAGATTGAAGGCAGCTTCTATAGTGCCGGTAACCGGTGAAATGTAGAAAATCCTATTTTACCTTGTCAGGTGTAACTAACATTTCATTGGTCGATCTGGTAAAGTCACGTGACGTGCAACGTTTCCGGTTGGTTTTTTTTAAATATCTCAATTTTGAGTGTTTTCCTTTACAACAACAGCCAACCTGGAGACATAGAAATTTAGCCCCGTTTAGGCAAATATAACTTTGCAATTATTATGCGATCTTTCGTTATTGTATAGTTCTCGTTTTACATCTCGTCTACGTTCGTGTTATTACATTGGCGCTTGTTTGATATTAAAATTGGCGGTTAGGCAGATAAACCAATGAAATTTAGTCACCTGACTCAAAGAGATCAACCAATCAAATGTAGTCACATGACTCTAACATTGACCAATGAAAATATTCACCGGCAAAATTTTTTTTTTCATTTCACCGGTTACCGGCAACATAGACACTTCGCATCATATAATATATGAATTAAATATACTTTAAGGAGAAAATTAGTTTTTCGGATGAAGTGGATGAAGCAACTGTAAGAAATGCTTGACAATTTTCTAACACAAAGAAAAGCTTATAAAATTAAAAACTTTTCGATGGAGCTTCTGTAAAGAGAGAAAGTTATTGTGATCATGAAATAAAGGGTGTAAAGCATTTATCCATTGATTGTTGGTTTGAATCTAAACAAGTGTAATACTTTTTTTAATCGTGAAAACACTCCTGGCTTTTAAATGGCAAATTGAGTAAATAAAGATCTTGATTAAAAAAAGTTATTAACCAACTATGATTGAACTAAAGATACTCCACTTTTCGGAGGGCTCCAGATGATAAAAGTTGATAAAAACTTACTAGAACTATTGGACAAATACCTCTCGTAACGTACCTTAGAAAAAGCTTACGACTCATGATATGATTAATACCCAAAATCCATGACTTCTTCTGAGTCAATAAAGTCAAGAAATCTTAAAATTATCAGAAAAACCTAATAGATTTTTTACAATACGAAATATTTGTCCTAGTTTGCAATAATACTGTAAAATAAAGAAATTACTGTCACTGATAATAATTTTTAAAACTCCTGAAACGTTCAAAATCAACAAATTCCAATAAATTAGGACATAACGACTTTACAATCGGTCTATAGAACAAGTTGCTAAACCACAGTTACTTTATTATTATAGACTCATTTATGCTGAAAATAGCCACAGAGCTCTTAGGATTGAAACAGGCAAAAACATTTTACTTGTACTTTATATGATGATGTAAAATAAAATAGGTTCTTTCCTGGATTGTAATCGAAAAAAGAACCTTGAAAAATTAAAAACCAAGAAAAAGTTTGAACAAGTAGGATGCAATAATTTAAAAATCAGAGTATATAACACCTTCCAGGATAATATTTTTATGATTCTTGTTGATTTTTCTATGAAATATAATTTTGGTGTTAACCATCAAGTGGTTGATTGACAATTTATAACTTGTGACTAAAAACCAAGCCTTTTAAATTATCAGAAACCTGTACCACAAAAATTATCAAGGACAATTTGACAGAAGCTACTGGGTTACGTGTTTTAATTTAAATGTTTAGTACCATTTTCGATTTGAATATGTTGTGCAAAATGGATGTATAAAAATGATAAAATGTAATTGAAATAAACTTGTGTTTTTTGCTAATCTCAGAAAAACACTTACCATCTTCATTTGGAGCTCTTTTTACATGAATGAAGCTTTTTTCTTCGTCAGAAGCCTGATTCCATGAAGATTTGCCATCTTCGTTCTTATTCATAGTATATTCAGCTGAAAGTGTTCGGACTAAAGGAGCTGTTTGTTCCGAACGCTTTTTAACCTCACTTTTCAAATCGAGGTTAGGAGTAACCATTTCAGCTCCATCATCAGGTCGAAAAGATCCAATATCAATCGTTTTCTCTGACATGTGTTTATCTCGCCGTCTGGGTGTCATTGCAAAGTCTTCCTCAACTGACTTTGCAAGACGCTTTTGAGTGTCTAAATAAAAGCTAGGTAAATCGTCATCAGGGAAAGTATGAACTGGCCTTGGAACCATCTCACGAACATCTTCAAATGCTAAAATGATTTTAGCTTTACCTTTCTTTGCATTGTATTTTTCTTCTGGTTCCTTCACCATTCGACGTTTCTTTTTTAATGAACGTTGACTACGAAGCAAAAAGTTTTTTTTCATTTCATTGTAAAGGCTTGATCGTTTGTGTTCGTGAACAAACCGTTTTCCTACAAACTTTTGTGAATGACTCCCTTGACTTTGCTTTTCGTTACTACGAATATAAGTCTTGGACCTTGTTTCTCTCTTTAACTCATCTTCTAGGAGGTCATTTACGGAAGTCACTTCCACTTCACCTGATGCAGACTCATTTTCAGTGTTATGTTCAGAGACAAAAAGAGGTTTAGAACCAATACCTCTCCAAAATCCGGCTATAACATTCTCTTTCGAATCACCCTCTAAACCTGTCTTCTTTTTCAAAGGCACTGAAGACTTTTTGTAACCGGCATTAACTTCTATTGCTTTTTTAATAGCATCAAATACATTATCTTGGTATGAATCATCAGACAATTGTTTGGGGTGCGCCAAATTTAAATCTTCGCTATCCTCGTCTTCATCTGCAGATTTTCCAGCATATCTCATACGTAGGTCAACATCTGGATCATCATCAGGTATGATGCGTCTTTTCTCCAGTGGTACTTTATAAAAATACTCTTCTCTTTTGTCATTTTCGTCTCCAACTTTTCTACGGTCAGATAATTTTTTGTTGGGATTTTCAATGTCTAAATCTCTTCGCTTTTCCTTTTCTCTTACGTTTGTGAAATCTATTTCTTTTTTCCCCTGAGGTTTAAAATTCGTAGTGTCTTCCTCATCATACTCATCTTCATGTTGCTCTACGGACCTCTTTCTCATATTTTTAGTATCGTCAATATTTTCGGTTTCCACGGGTTTAGATTTCATCATTGATGTCGTACTGGGTATTTCGTAGAGCTCTTCTGATTCCCTTCCTTCCAGGTTATCGTCAGAGGAACTACTTTCAAAGTTAGGGTCTAACAATGCCAGTTGTCGTACAAGAGTACCCAATTCCGCTCTTTCCTCACTGATTGCTCTCTTCCTCTTATGTAAAGGAGATACAAAATAATCGCCAGGTGTCTCTAATGAAACTACGTTTCTCCTGTCATTTGGTTGAATGCTGACATCTCCATTATCATTACGAACCACCATATTGGCGTAACTTGTACTGGCCTTTGACGATTTTAGCCATTCCTGTAAAGCCTGATGTTTTTCTAATCTTTCTTCTGCATTGACACCGGAATTAGGAAAAATTAATTTCATTCCTGACCCACTTGTAAATGTAGACATATCAAAGCCCTCTTTTCCTTTTGAAAGGTATTCAAGGACTTGATTATTGCTGGTATTCACTGTTGATGAAATATTAGCATCTGAAGGCTCCCTAGACAAGAGCATGGGTTTTCGCTTACTTGTTTTGCTTGGAAAGATTTTCGGAGCTGCAAATATACTTTTTTTTTTAGAATGATGTTCATTTCTTTCAGTGCTAAAAATACCACTTCCGCTTCCACTAAACAAATTATCAAAGGATGAATCTAATAAGTCAGACAATGAAGGATTTCCAGAACCGCCTGTGTCCTGTAATTCTAAGAGTTTATCAAAACTATGAAATGTGACATCTTCAATCTGATCCTCATTACTACCAAAATTTTTTGAATTCTTTTGCACCCTGCTATAGACTTGAGGCCCTTTACCACTAAGGTAACTGTTGTTTGCTGAATATGGAAATTGTCTATGAAATTTTGGTTTTAAAGTCGACTTTTTCAGGTGAGATGAATGTGATGTTTGTTGAATGGAGGTACTATTATTAAAATCAGTTTTCCATCTCTTAGAACTGTCATTATGCTGTGTTTTAAATATTGATGGAGAATCGATCAATTTTGTTTTTGCAAGAACTACATTTTTATTATCATCCAATGGGTTTCTTCTTTTATAGGTAATATTTCCTACTTGTGAATTACCTTTTAGTCTTTTGAAATTGTGGGATGGCAAGGAAACTCTTTTAAAAGGTACAACTGACTCAACCTCTTCTACAGATGTAGGTATGAATCGTTTATTGATTTTATTCCACTTTTCCTCTGGTTTTGAATTTCCAGAGTTGATAATGTTTTTCTCAGATACGAATCGTTTACCATGAGATTCACTTTTTATACCTGAAACAGAAGACTTGATTTCCTCGTCTTCTGTGTCTTCATTCCATTGTCTTTTTTCCCGCTTCAGATATTGAACCCCTGGGAAGAAAAAAATAACAACATTTTTTAAGTATTAAAATTCCAGTAAGTTATTATTGTAATTATTAACATATTTTTTCTCATTATCTTGTGTTTAGTTTCTTCGTTCTACCACCGGGTCTTTTTCTGTGCCGAAGGTTAGGAAGGCAAAGTTGCTACATTATGTTATTGAGAATGCTATTATTATATTTATTATTATTATGTGTTTATTGTGATGATTATTGCTAAATTGGTTTCTTTGATATCTGTTTTTTTTACTCATTGTTCACAAAGTCATCAAAGTGAGACTTAAGGTAAACAATGGTGTTATACAAGGTTTTCTTTTTCAATATCTTTTCTCTTCCCTTTTTTCTCCACTTCCTATTCCTCTACTGACATAAAATTAGAAATTCATACAAAAAAATGTTAACATAAAAACAAAAACAAATTACATTTATTGATACTGTTACGTGGAATAATGATAAGTTTTTCTCAAAATCTGGCCAGCACTTGGAAGCATTATTTGTTGCAATCCTTCTAAATTCAGCTGCTTTGTAATTTGTTTAAAAAAGCTTCTTTCCCTTTATAATTAAGCCTAGAGCCCATATGAAGATTAGATTATTATCAGTATTATTATTATTATTATTATTATTTACTATAATTGTTATTTTGTGATGCCTATGATGATGATGATGATTATTATTATTATTATTAACATTGTTATTGTTGTTAATTATTAATATTAACAATTGTCGCTCACCAAACGTCAGTGGTAATGTGTTTTGGGGGGTTGGCATCAACAACATTTCAAAAAATCTGTAGAGTTTGGAAAATTTAATATCACAGTTTTTTGGAATCCAGCAGCTTGTGTCTCTACTCCTGTCCTTCAATCTCGTCTTTAGTTTCTTTGGCGTTGGCCCAAGTGTTCCTGTAACTATTGGGATAACTGTCACCGTTATTCTCCATAACTTCTTTATCTCTCGTGCAAGGTCTTGATATTTCTCAACCTTCTCTACCTCCTTGGAGTTTANTGATTATTATTATTATTATTATTATTATTATTATTATTATTAACATTGTTATTGTTGTTAATTATTAATATTAACAATTGTCGCTCACCAAACGTCAGTAGTAATGTGTTTTGGGGGGTTGGCATCAACAACATTTCAAAAAATCTGTAGAGTTTGCAAAATTTAATATCACAGTTTTTTAGAATCCAGCAGCTTGTGTCTCTACTCCTGTCCTTCAACCTAGTCTTTAGTTTCTTTGGCGTTGGCCCAAGTGTTCCTGTAACTATTGGGATAACTGTCACCGTTATTCTCCATAACTTCTTTATCTCTCGTGCAAGGTCTTGATATTTCTCAACCTTCTCTACCTCCTTGGAGTTTACTCACGTATCATAGGGAATATCAAAATTTATTATTTTAGTGCATTTCGTTTCTTTGCCTTTCATAACCACATCAGGACCTTTAGCTTCAATCTCATGCTCAGCCTGGATGTTAAAATCCCACAATTCCTTATATTTCTCATTTTCTTGTACTGCTTCTGTTTGATGTTTGTACCACTTTGGCTTTACTTGGATCCCATTTTTACGACACACTTCCCAATGGAATTGCGATTAGAATCCAATCATGTCGACGTTTGTGTTCTTTTTTAGCCATCTTACTGCATTCGCAAGTGATATATTTCCCCTTCTTATCTACCTATCCAGACATACTGCATTTACATTTTTCTTGTATTTTTTTCATCTTTGGTTATATGATATTGTTGCATATTTCTTGTTCCTATGCTGCCACTATCATTAATTCCGTTTCTCTTCTAATTCCTGCATTTCTAAGCCATTTCTATCGATTTATGGCTGGTTCATTTTTGTCTGTCTTAAAAACTCATCATGTAAGCTCTTTTCATTCCAAGCCTGATGTCTTTTTTGTTGCCTTAACTTATAATAGCTTCATTGTCCCCTTTATATTTAATTGCTACTCTAGCTGCTTTTAGTAACCTTCCATCCCTGTTGGATACATATCCTTTAATTCCAATAACTGCGAGTTTTACAACATCTTTCACATTAAACAATCTGAGTTTGTAAACAAATATTTTTATTTATTTATCATCATCGTCGTCGTCGTCATCAGTAGTAGTAGTACTAATAGTAGTAATAGTAGTAATAATAATAATAGTAGTAATAATAATAGTAGTAGTAATAGTAGTAATAGTAGTAATAGTAGTAATAGTAGTAATAGTAGTAATAGTAGTAATAGTAGTAATAGTAGTAATAGTAGTAATAGTAGTAGTAGTAGTAGTAGTAGTAGTAGTAGTAGTAGTAGTAGTAGTAGTAGTAGTAGTAGTAGTAGTAGTAGTAGTAGTAGTAGTAGTAGTAGTAGTAGTAGTAGTAGTAGTAGTAGTAGTAGTAATAGTAGTAAT
>RDPX01000030.1:3681988-3734775 GCA_003991215.1 Morbakka virulenta
ACAAATGCCTGAGAGTTCTGGGTCACTCAAGAGTGCTTACTTAATGTCTTTTGGTTTGGAATGATGATGTAATGGATAAATTTACCTTGTAAAAATTATGTTTTCAAGAGAGTGATTTATTTGTATTCAAGAGAAGAAAGACAGACGCACCTCGCTTTTAGGTGTGGAGTGTAACCATCTTCTCTTCACTGCTGGATTGCTGTTATATCGCTACGCGCCTTGTATTGCGAATACAAAAGTTGACTAAACTGTTAACTTGAAATCTTAAAATTTATTCCGCCATCAGGGTCCTATCTCATGTCAGGTAATGATATACATGACGTGTATGGATACCAGGGAAACTCTTTGTGCAAGACACCAAGTATTGATGTCAGACAGATTAGCGTTGTTGACATAGCTATTGTTACAAATGCCTGAGAGTTCTGGGTCACTCAAGAGTGCTTACTTAATGTCTTTTGGTTTGGAATGATGATGTAATGGATAAATTTACCTTGTAAAAATTATGTTTTCAAGAGAGTGATTTATTTGTATTCAAGAGAAGAAAGACAGACGCACCTCGCTTTCAGGTGTGGAGTGTAACTATCGTCTCTTCACTGCTGGATTGCTGTTATATCGCTACGCGCCTTGTATTGCGGATACAAAAGTTGACTAAACTGTTAACTTGAAATCTTAAAATTTATTCCGCCATCAGGGTCCTATCTCATGTCAGGTAATGATATACATGACGTGTATGGATACCAGGGAAACTCTTTGTGCAAGACACCAAGTATTGATGTCAGACAGATTAGCGTTGTTGACATAGCTATTGTTACAAATGCCTGAGAGTTCTGGGTCACTCAAGAGTGCTTACTTAATGTCTTTTGGTTTGGAATGATGATGTAATGGATAAATTTACCTTGTAAAAATTATGTTTTCAAGAGAGTGATTTATTTGTATTCAAGAGAAGAAAGACAGACGCACCTCGCTTTCAGGTGTGGAGTGTAACTATCGTCTCTTCACTGCTGGATTGCTGTTATATCGCTACGCGCCTTGTATTGCGGATACAAAAGTTGACTAAACTGTTAACTTGAAATCTTAAAATTTATTCCGCCATTAGGGTCCTATCTCATGTCAGGTAGTCCAGGTTAAGAGGGCGAAACCCAGGCAACAAAAAAGAAAATTCATCTAAACGCTCACCAAAGGCTAAAATTATACACATTTATTGTTTTAAAGAAAAGGTGATACACCTAATATGTAAACATATGTAAAAATGTGTATAAATGAGTAAAAATGAGTAAGAATCTGTTAGATTGTGTAAAAAAAGGAGTACAAATGAGTAAAAATGTGTAAAAGTGTTTAAAAATTCGTAAAAATGTGTTCACTGTTCACTTTCGTTTTATTTTTTAAAACGTCTTACTAAGAAGATGAGAAGTCTTAGTAATAATATTATTATTATTATTATTATTATTATTATTATTATTATTGGTAGTGGTAGTAGTAGTAGTAGTAGTAGTAGTAGTAGTAGTAGTAGTAGTAGTATTCCAACTCTGTAACTACAGATACACAACACGCACATTTAATAATAAATAGTATCTATCTATCTATCTGTAATATATATATATATATATATATATATTACTTTATAAAATTGGCTAAATAACAGTGTTGTTATTATAATCAATTTGTGATTATAAATAAATAAACACAGTGACTAAAAAAGTCGACAGCAGTTAAAATATTCAAATTTTCATTATTTTTCTACCTTAAAATCAAAGTTACGAGGGAGAAAATACCAGAGATACCTGAAATGCGATTTATTGTTGCTTTTCTTATTGTCACGTGATCAACAACAAGACGCCACCAAGGCACTGTTGGTATCATTGTTATTATTGTTATTATTATTTTTGGTGGAGCTTGTGGTCACCTGCGTTAGTATTTACAAAGGTGGACACGTTTGAGAAAACCGCATTATAAAACAGCCGAGGTTAAAAAAAAACATGAGCGATTTTAAACGCGAACTAGTGAATTATGCAGGTGCTTCTGAAATGAAGGACCAAACAACACATTTTCCAACAACGAACGTAAATGACGCTCAAAACGGAGATCAAGTGCCGATGGCGGGAACTTTAAAAAGCCGGGCACCGAAAGAAGTTCGAGAACATACTGCAAGGAAATTTTTTTGTTTACGGGTAAGTTGAGAGTGTTATTTTATTTTTGAACATAAAACCTTGCCTTTCAACAAGATAGTGTAGTTATGGCGACTTTGACTAATACTGAACAGATTTATGAAGGTTACTTGTTAAAGATGATGAAGGATATCAAGTTGTTTGTAATAGTATCTTCTTTTCTGAACATTTTTGCACATTTTGGTATGAAAATAGATACCATTTAACCATCTTTTGACATCCTATGGTTATAAACCAAAATTTTCGTGTTTTGTGGGCGAGATTGCTTTGAAAGTATCGATTCAAAGTACAGATCTTCAGTTAGAAATTCAATTTTTCTAAATGTTCATTTTTTTAAAAACACATTCATATTTTGTGTAAGGCAGAACAGAGATACATTTTTATAAAATGTGTTGTTTTTGGCAAAATATGCCCGAGCAGGTATTTATGTTTTAATAAGAAAATCTGCTGTTGTCTTTACAGATGTGGCTAACTAAATTGATATTTTCTATTGGATTTACGTGTGTGATGAATGCATTTCCACAACTTATTTTTTGAAAAACTACAATGAGAAACAAATTGCAGTCTTTCTTAACTTTCCACAGGTATGAATCGATTTTGATGGACTCATCTTTTTTAATGGCATAGTAACTTCAACCCACTCGTTCAACAAAAATCGTATCACAAAAGGAATTTTCATAAACAAAACAAAATCTCAAATGATCCCTATCTGTTGGTACTGTTGTATCCAGCTCATTGCTCTAAATTTTATTTCATTCTTTTATCCATCATTTCCGTGTATTATTCTATGGATTTTGATACAAATAGTTTTATTCGTTAAAAAAACAACACTAAACGCATTATTTCACCAACAAATCCAGAGATGGATCATGCTAATTAGACTTGGTGACCTCCATCTATGGTTCTTCTCTCAAATTTGGTAGAAATTGACCACAAGTAGGTTCATAGGTCATAACCCTCTTTTGCCGTTCAACACAGCCCAGTAACCAATATCTACATCATATTATTATCATTCGGAAAAGGATTTTAAATTGATGGTATATTCTAATATATCGAACCTGTTTTTTTACTGAAATTGTTCTTCTTGGACAAGTTCAGAGACATGTTTTAAATTTTAGAACCAACATTACAAACAGTTTTTGTAACTTGATAGGGCTGAATCTTAGTGCTAATCTTCAACCTTTGTCTCTCAGACGAAATTTGGCTTGTCTTAGTTTTTTAAAGTGTTCTGATGAGCTTTCCTCGTTCGTACCAGTTCAGTTGTGTGCATCCCATGACTGGTCTCTTCCGATGTCTTCATCCTTATGAAGTTGTAATAAAAGAGTCTTTTTTCTGGAAGAGCTAGATTATTGAAGTCTTTGGCTTCTGAGTGCCTTTTTTCTTTTAGCTTGTTTGTTTTCAAGTCAAAGATCAGATCTTATCTCTTGCTTGGGTTTTTTTCTGCCCTTTTTTTTCACAGTTATATACCCTAAGAAATAGAGCTTACATCTTCTCAGCCTTTATCAGACCTGGCCTTCCCTATGGATCAGAAACGCGAGCCTCATCTAAGAAACTAAAAGACCAAATCAGAAGCTGCAATTGTCGCATGCTCAGATACATGGGTGGAATTAAATGGGAGGAGGGGCTGTCAAATGAGGAAGTAATTGAGAGATGTGGAATTGTTGCTGTTAAGAAGATCTTAAAGAAAATAAGGCAAAGATGGTATGGTCATGTCAGAGGGAGACTGCCAGAGCATATGATTAATAGAGCCAAAAATCTGGAGCTGTAAGGAAGAACCCCCCATGGAAGACCCCCCAAAGACCTGGGATGACTGCATAAAGGAGAACATAAGATCGAGCTTAAAATTTCTGGAGAATGGGCCATGGATCCCTATCCATGGCCCATTCTCCAGAAATAATGGAAGAGAATTGTTGGGGAGATCTGGCCCAATTCATTTGGAGACATGATCTAAAACAAATTGATGATGATGATGATGATACACTAAGTGGCTTTATGTCTTGTAATGTCTAACTGATAAAAAAATATTACAAAGCAGGTTATTTTGACCCATTTACTTTTCAGGGGAAAAGATAAGCTTGTTTACATCACTGAACATTGATATTCAACTCAACATGTAGAAATTTGAAATATGAGATGACTTGTAAAGATATCTTTTTTTGAGGACAGTGCAAAGGTGGGGTCGTGTGTGACCAAAAAGGTGTTTGAGGCTGCTGCCTTATTGCTAAGCCTGCAATTAATATGCTTGGTATTAATTCTTTTAATATTAATTGAAATGTGGTGCAAACTTGGTTCAGCTAGATAAAAAACATAATCTTGTCCACTTTATTAATGAGGTATAACCTCGCACCTGTTTCCAAGTCAGGAAGAAAACTTTAGCTTTTAAAAATTGTTAAGTAGATGAAATATGGATAATCAGCAGTTTTTTAATGCTTAAATGGCTTAACAGTTAGTCAAGTGAGAATGACACATAGTGTGTGAAAAGGATGTATGATTATAATTACTGTCATTGATATAATGACTACTTAAATGAAACCAGAGGTTTTTCCTGATATTTGTGCTACCCTGGTGGCACAAATGATAAGAAAATATCACTTTAGAACTGATGTTAAAGGATGATACTTTGCATTTGTACACAAAATATTGGATAGATAGGTTAATAGACAGATAAATTAATAGGTAAATAAGTTATGGATAAATAAGTAAGTGGATAATTGGATAACAAGATGCTACTCAAGGAATTCTGAAAAATCACAAAGTAGATTAATGTAAACAGAAAAATTTGCTGGGAAAAGTAGGCCCATTATTTTTGCCTTTACACTCATGTTATCATTCATTAAACTTGCATTGTTGTATATGTAATATTGGATTAAGATGANCTGATATTTGTGCTACCCTGGTGGCACAAATGATAAGAAAATATCACTTTAGAACTGATGTTAAAGGATGATACTTTGCATTTGTACACAAAATATTGGATAGATAGGTTAATAGACAGATAAATTAATAGGTAAATAAGTTATGGATAAATAAGTAAGTGGATAATTGGATAACAAGATGCTACTCAAGGAATTCTGAAAAATCACAAAGTAGATTAATGTAAACAGAAAAATTTGCTGGGAAAAGTAGGCCCATTATTTTTGCCTTTACACTCATGTTATCATTCATTAAACTTGCATTGTATTATATGTAATATTGGATTAAGATGAACATATTTTATGCAGGTGCTTGTGCTTGCTATTAATATAATAATTTTTAGCATGTAACAGATTTTTATTTGTAATTTGTACTGCAGTAAGATGCTTGCAGTAGATATTTGTTGAAATACTCTGATATATGTGTTGTGTATAAAACTCTTTAGTATTTTTTTCTCCTCTGCTAAAATTTCTAATTGTTAGCTCACTGATATATTGTACAGCATAGCAACAGATGATAATCACTCACTTGCTCATCCACTTAATCAGAAATTTCCTTCTTATTTTCTTATGCATGCACATACACATACACACACAGGTTTTTGGATATTAATACAAAGGGGTGATTTTATTTCACCAAGCATCATAGTCATCATCATCATCATTATCATCATCATCATCATCATCATCATCCTTGTCAGGCAGTTTTGCTAGATCATGGATTTTTTACGCTCTCTCTGAAAAGTGGTCTGTTTTGCACTTTCTGATTAAACAACTCACTGCTCTATGCCTTCCCTCACAATTTCCATCCACCATTTACAGGGCGTCCCCAGGACTTTCTGATTGGATTTTGTTTAGTCATGCAAAGTAGACTAGATTAACAAACCATAAGTGTTTAGCTTGTAAAGGTTTGAACTGGGTGTCAACATGTTTATATACCTCCAAGAAACTTAACATTGGTTCATCAGTGTAGATTCAAAATTTCTAAATTTATACTAATAAAAAAAATTGAGTTGCTTACCTTACTTTGTGACTTTTTCATATCATTGGTTTTCCATGCAATCTCTCTTCCATCCATGTTGCTGCTAAAAATGACATGACAAAGTTGTAGAGTACTTTTTTGAAACACATTGTTTTTTACACTGGCATTGTTATTTGTTTCTACAGTACAACCTGCTGGATAACTTTGAACATTAAACAAACTTATTCCATACTCTTTAACTTGGACAAAATTGTATTACAAATTTATGGCATCCAAGTTTAAGGAAAGCAGTAGCTTGTAACTAACCAGTAGAGAGACTGGCAGTCAAACACTACACAAGCATCTCTCATACATTGATTGCATTGATGACTATTGCATTGAGTTTTCTCCATTTTCTTAAGTAGTTTCTCAACATCATACTTGGTTTTATGTCCATTTTACATCCTGGCATGTGTTGGATGGTTCAATAAAATGGACTTCAAGGGCAGTCTGTTCTTTACTAGATCTTTGGTGACACCTTTTTGCTTCAAGTCCTATTTGATTACTTCCTCCCATGTTTTCTTTGGTTTCCCTTTCATAACAGCACCTTGCACTTTCATTGATGTGCACTTCTTCACCCAATCATTGTCATCTTTTTTCTCCACATAACCAAACCAAACCATCTTTTCTGCATGCACTCACTGATAATATACAACTTTAATCTTTTCCTAAGATCCATGGAGCTTAGCCTGACCTTAAGGGTTACATAACACATCCACAAATCATTCTTGCATCATTTCTTGACACTCTCTACACATGCCTGGTAGACTCTGCTTTTGGTTGGAAAATATAGAACTCTGCTGGTTAGCAGTGGCAATAGTTAGCTACTGTACAACCAGTGCAACTTTTAACTGAGCTTTATTTTTCAGCAATCCTTATTCCAGGTTAATGATGTCACATACTTCTTCTGAATTTGGTTACTCAAGTTGTTCTTTGTGTTTTTATTTGTTGAATTTATTCTCATCATACTGACAAAAATAAATTGGCTTACAATTTTTGCTCACCCTTATGTTCTCCTGAGGTTTGTTGATTTTCCCACAAGATGTCCTGATTTAGACTTTGAAGAGCCTTCACTTTTAGATCATTTTTTGAGTTTTTTCTTGACCATTGTACTGTTTTATCTTTACCTCATCATTTTTGATCATGTGATCAGTGTAGGATAAGGGCAACTGTTTTAGATGTTCTTGACAAACCATATTATTGTAAGAAATTAAAATTTTGTCAGACTTAAACTGATGGATTTCATCAACTGTTTTCTTATTTAATGTACTTTTGGATTTAGTCGTTAGCAAATTGACTTCTGATGCTGCAACAGAATTCACCAGATGGATTCAAGTTGGCATTGAAACATTTGTACACAGTTTTGCTGAGTTACTTCATTCTTCCCAAAGACTTTGAAGTGAGGGTTGCTGGAAGCCATACAATAGTGTTTAAAGTCAGTGGTTCCTCCATTTTTTATGATCCTCTTCTTCTTCTTCTTTAACTCTCATGACCATAATCATCATTCAGATTTGGTGGCTTCAGTAGGTGGCACATGCAATATGAGGCTTAGTTGGTCCAGCAAGCTCATCAAATCTGCAATTTTGTGCTTGATTGCAGGAATGTAGGTGTTGCATTGTCTGTTTATTACCACAGTTGCAGGTATTGGTATAGCTGATCTTTCAGCTTTTGAGTGATGCCTTACAACTCCTATGCTAAACTCACAATCAGTTGATGGTTTTCATGTTCTTCCAGACTGGCCAGCTTAGCTTACTTTTAGTTGCAAGTTCTTGTGAGGGGATGATACCTTAGCTGGTCCAAGTACTGGGCATGTTGTTCTCATTACAGCTAAAGGTCCACTCCTCAGTTATGGGTATATCCACTGATATTGTTAGTGGTTGGGTAAAGTCTATAAAGCTACTCCTAGATAATAACCTCTTTTGATTTGTTTGGGGATGGTGTAGCAGGTGCTTTTTGTCATTCTCTTGCTTCCTGCATTGATTGCTGTCTTGTACTTTCTGTCAGATATTGGGTGGTGGAATACTGATGAGTGCATAGATACATGGTATGGGTGTGGTCTTCAGGCATCCAGTCACTATCCCACAGGTATAATTTACGGTGGAGTTGATTTTGTGAACATGGCAGGATCTGGACCAAGTAGAGCTGGTGTATTTTGACTCTGAGAGACAAAGGCCAAGAGCAGTCATGCATACAGTCTTGGGATCTGCACTCCATTTACTGTTCACAAGTTTGTGCAACAGGTTATTTCTTGTTTCTAGGGAAAAGGGTGATTTTCTTTTCTAGATTGATGCCCACTAATTCTCTAAATGAGACTGGCAATGTTTTGCTGGAATTATCTTTCTCTTATCTTATCCAGTATTCATAGAAATTCATTCTAATTTTAACCCTGATGGGTTTGCTTCTTGAGGAATAATAATACTTGAGAATACTTGATTTGGCATTTTCTACAAATCTTTTTGGGGCTCTTATATTAAAGCTATTGGTAAGTCTACATTGGGAAAGGTTGGATCTTTTTATCATGCTATAGAAGAGTCTTTTCTTCATCTAATCTTGATATTCTTGACCAAGTTTAGAGTCCAATTTGTTACTTGATAGGTCCAAATCTTACTGCTACTTTTCAACCCTTGTCTCATCAAAGAAATGTGACTTGCATCATTCTTTTCTTTGGGTATTATCATGAAAAGTGTTTGGAAAAACTTTCTTTGCTAATACTGGCTCAATTTATTGCATCTGGTGTAACTAATTTCTCTCAACATTTTCATCTGCCTGCAGAACTAAATCTACACATGTACTCATAAACCATCATTTGGATATATGGATGTATTCCCTAATATGGATATACTACCTCTAAATGCTGGCATAAATTCTGATTTAGAATTTTCTACATCTTCCATAATACAATCAGAATTTTCAGCTAAAAAGCTCACCTGGCTAGCTAAATACCTGGTTGCAGCAACACAGCATGTGATTAAATATATTAGCTAAAACATTTCACATACTTTTTGAGTTATTGTGGCAAATCTTTAAGCAACTTCAGAAATTGACTGAAACAAAGATAATTTTGTAAAGGTGTACTATGAAATTCAATATTATTGCAGCAAACTTGTAGATAACTTTAAAAACAAAGAAAATTTGTAAAAGTAGTGCCTTAAATTTCAATGTTATTGCAGCAAAATTGCAGGCAGCTTCAAAAATTGAATGAAATTTATTTTATTTTTTTTTAGTTTTAACGTCATTTCCCCCCAGGAATTGGGGCTCAGACGGTGCCCTTCAGAGGGACTTTGATTTGGCAGTGAGGATTGAATGAAATTAATTATTGTAGCAAATTGTTAGGCAACTTTAAAAATTGACTAAAATGAAACTGTTGATTTCAACATAATCGAAGGTCTTTGTTCTGCTCTGCTCCACTTCAACCTTCAAACAGTAAATTTGAACATAAATGAAGATCTCTGCGCTGTTTTGACCTCCAATTACATGGAAAGTTCATGAGAGAGCCAGGATTAGTGCATGCTGAAGAACTATCAATGAATCAATGAATTAACAAAAATTTTGAGCCAAAACAATTCAAAGTAGATGGCTGACCCAGGTGTATCATTTTTTCTGTTTTTATCTTGGTCGGCATGTTTTATGTTGATTTTTCTTGGGAGAATAAGGCCAAAATGGAAAGATGAAAGTTGATTAGTATTTTGGAAATTATGAAAAGGAAGAGAGGATGTAAAAAGGGCCGCCATTTTATCAAAATGTGCCTTAAAAACAATGGAAAGTATCTCTAAATTCCCTTTGGCTATATAGTAGAGGTGTTTGCACATATTCACACATTTCAAAAGAGTGCCAATAGCCGATGTGACCGCATGATCCATTCCTGAGCTGTCAGTGCTACAGTCTTGACAAGTTGAATTTTGAAACCGTTTCTTTCATTGAAGCCATCCTCTCCCCTTCATATTGGGACGAGGAGGCTCAGCCTGAAATGTGTGATTGGGATTAGATATCCAACAAGAGAAGGAAAGAACGGTGCACGTGAGTAAAAGGTATGATTGCAAAAATGTTTTAGTTAAGAACAAGGATCAATAATGTTGTTGGTAGACCTTGTGATAGACACTGGTTTAAATCGATTTTGGTGATCACATATTTTTCACTTTTCGACTTGCCTTTGTCAGCACACCATTCATTTTGTGAAAACAATTTTCATAATCATATCAAATCTCGTACTTGCCATTTTTAAACAATAATGTAAAAAAGTAAACCCAAGCAAACTTTTGAAATTGAAGTCCTAATATATTATTGGATTTCTATTTATGACTTGATTCTCGGTGAATTAGAAACACGTGTGTTTGCAGCTGGTTTTTTAGCTCTTTTTGTATAAGATAATTCATATTACGAATGTGTTCAATATATGGAAAGCATTTGTTCTTTGTCGTTTAGGTTGTGTTTATAGTTTGGATTTTTTTGAGTACTGTATTCAAGTTCATATTCGAAAATTGTAAAAAATATTATGCTTAAACAACAGTTGTGGGACATGAAAATTACTGGTCAGCTTCTTTTTTTTTAATGGTTCACAACTTCTGATTATCTTGAACCCTTTAAGCAGTTAAATATTTCATTATTTTTGAAATGAGTTCTCTGACCTCATCTTCTAGAGTGGTAACTTCGATCATGCAGTGGAAGATGTTCGGCAATACATTGATGAAGAGCGTGATGGAAAGTTCCTGAGTGCCTGGCTATTAACTGAGTATGTTTTGAATTTTCTTTGGTATAATAAATTTGGGCACACAATATTGCCAGAGGCGGAGCGAAATTTTATGAAAACAGATGTAAATATATATATGTATATCTGTATATATATATATATATATATATATATATCTGTATATATTCCACAATAACTCTTTAAGCTGTGTTTGCTCCGGCAATATGGCCAGAGAGTTATTTCTCAGAAGCTCTGTGCTCCACTGATGAGCCCAAAAAGGGCGAAACAGTACTGTCTGCAGATTGAGTATATCTGTATATATATATATATACACATATATATCTGTATATATATATGTATATATATCTGTATATATATATTTGTATATATATGTGTTATTATGTGTATTCGTATCAAAAAGTGCTAAATGCATATAGCATATATACATAAGGTAAAACACGAAAAAAAAGAACTATGATTGTAACTAATAGTTTCACGATATTTCGATTACCAGGCATATATATATATATATATATATATATATATATATATATATATTATATATATATATATATACACAAAATTGCCAATGAAGCAAATTCATTTTTTATTTTTTATTGAAAGAACTTATCGCTTAAAAGTAGTTGAGGGCAAGAGTTTGACATTATTACAGCATGTTTTTCTTCAGTGCAAATTGTCTTTTGAATGGTTCGCAACTTAACATTTTTCCACTGTAAGTTTTTTCTTTTCGAGATGTATATTAAAAGGAAGTCAGTTCAGTATTTTTCTTCAATAAGAGCAGACTCAAAATGAATAGATCTTCCAGGAAAGATTCGCATTCAAATAGGACAGTAAAACTAAAGGTTCCAGTAAAGTTCACTTTTGTACCAGGTCAAAATTAACGTTCCAGAAAAATTCCAAGAATCGTAAAAGTAGAAATGTGTAACCTAATCTTGATAATGTAACTTCAAACACCAGGATAATAACTTTAGTTGTAATCAGTTCTTTAGGCTTTACAATTGGTTATCACCATGATGGACTGTGTTCTGAAAGGTATACTTCCATTATTTTTCGACAATCATATTTCCTTGTAGTGAGGTCAATGGAATTTATTGGACGTTTAGCTTTATCTAAGGCATGCCGCAAGCCAGAATACTCTTTTGCCATTTAGTGTTAACTCTCAGCTATCTGAATATCAGATATATGTAAACTATTCGTTGCTAATCAAGTTATTTGGACAGTTTTACTGAACGCTTTTGCTCTCATTGATCAACTTCAAAAAGTATCTGTTACATACTTGTTATTTTAGGATTTTTCTTTTGAATCTTTTGTCTCTTCTTTACAATTTCATTTTTAAACATGTTAAGACGTTCGCAAGATCAATATTACAATTAGTATTGAATTTACAGTTTTCACTTTTGTGTTGTGACCACACCTATTCGTTCCTTTTTTTTACAGCAGCATAGCATAGGAAGGGTGTTCAATTAAAAGTATATATTTTCCTAAACCCTAACATCGCATGCGGAGAGGGAAGCGCATGGAGGAACAGAATACTCTTAAACATCACAAATAACATGAGTACACAACTTTTCGTGTCGGTTTTTGGATAAAAACTGTATACGAAGCTTTCGTAGTAATTGAAAATATCGCACCTACTTTTGTATCAGATTGGTTTCTAATCTACACACCGTTTGACACATAACTATAAGGTTGAAAATTTTGAACTTTTATGGACTCAGAGGAAGCCATAAATGTAAGAGCTTTATCATGTCATGAGTCGTAAGCTTTTTCTGAGCTACGTTTCGAGAGATACTTCTCCCATCGTCAGGCTACTGAAATGATTGGTTTCTGATCTACACACCGTTTGACACATAACTATAAGGTATTAAAAGAGAAGTGTACTAGTCGCAGTTGCTTAGTAGATTATTTGTTAGGCTTAGCAAACTGAATTGTACATTCTAGCTTTTCTCAATGTATTATTGAAAAAAAAGGTTTCTACAAATCGACATTAAATAGGGCGAGCTCATTCTGTAGAACATAATTGTAGCGTAAGGCTTGGTCCACATATTTTATTGATGTTTTGCTACTATATTCAATATCAAGCTATTTAAGGGTGCAGGTAAAGCTTTGTTTATCAATTACCTCTTTAGATAAATTGCCCCGGACTTGCAGTTCTGAAAGGTTACCGAGACCAATAAATCTAAGAATGACGGTTACACTTTCATTTTGCATAAAAATAGATCCACAGTCGATCTCAACTATTTAGAGAGGACAACGGATAATTGAGATTTTTCTGTATTTTCAATGATACATCCACCATGCACATGAACAGTGTTTGACATTTGAGGCAGTTGTACGGCTATATGAAACTGGCTTCGATCAGTTGTTTTTTACTTCAAAGTTTAAAAATGACTAAGAGCGAGTCTTGGGCTGCTACTAAATGATCCGGATTATCTAAAAGCCGCATAGACTACGATATATGAAAACATTGGCAGTCTCTGTTCAAAGTAAGGAAAAAGCGGTTAAACATCAATCATTTTGTGAGAATTTTTAAAACCATATCTGAATACAAGTTTTCTTACAGTTGATGGTGCTTCACCAGTTGATTTCATTACATTATAATTTTACCGTGAAAACCTTTCATTTCTAGGTTTACCATTTTATAAAATACGTGTGTTTCTTTCCCACGAATAGGTGAAGATATCTTGAGTCATGGTCAGTAATCTCCTAGATTACTGACCATGACTCAAGATATAAACTAACTGATTGATGGTAAAACTTGTGGTAAAAAGATCATGTAGGAAACAGTGGTTGAAAGAAAAGACAATTGTTTTCAGTGATCTAAATTTTTTTTTAAATAAACGATTTTTGGTGCAGAATTTGAACATGGCAAGTAAAATTATGTTTATTTTGATCGAAAACTTTTTCGGTGACCCTTGGCAGGATCAAGGCGCCAGAACGAGAAAACACAAGTCAAGCACTTTTAGAGCTAGGTCTGCCATCCACTTAAGATCATTAGAGACAACTCGTACTCAATTTTTATCAGCTACGCTTTTTGTTCACTAGGAATTCTATATAGTTTTCAATTGTTTTCGACAGTTACAAAAAGTGTTGGACCGTCTCGATTTCCTTCTTGTTTGGCCCGTAGAAAGCCGCTTGGCTTGTATTTTCTCTTTCTTTTGGCTATTTGTGTGCAAGAGAAAGAGCTTTTGATCGAAATGAACGTAATTTCACTTGCAGGAAACATTTTCATGAGAACTTTTCGATATTATTATTACTAGACTTCTTAGCTTTTGTGCAGAAAAGTTTCTTAACACTTTTTGTCACTAAATGTTATTTTGACATTGTACCTAAATAAGTGAAAATAAAATATTTAATGAAGCAAATCTTTCAGTTGTATGTAGTACAACACCTTTCGATTCTCCATATTACAGTATGTATATGTGTGTGCGTGTGTGTGTGTCAGTGTGCGCCGGTGTTAGAAAGGCCAATGTCAGATGTCAATTTTACATACTAGGTATATAACACATGGGTACAAAAACTGAAATTTTCATTATCATTAATATTTAATTTGAACTGACAACAATTCTGTGACAGGTCATGTCACGGTACTTTGATATAATTTGAGATTGTAACTGCCTTTAAAAGAATGAATATCTTGAAAAAGACAAAGCCCTTGCTATGACTGAATGTGTTGATTATGTGGCAAAGTTTTAAAAATATGTACCACATTGATTTACCGTATTTCTTTAATTAAGCGCTAATACAGGAGTAAGCGCCCCCTCCCTAAATTTGGCAGAAAACCTGCGGAAAGGTAACCAAAGCATAGAATTCAATTAATTATCATCAAGGTCAGCAAATAAATCGAAAATTTTTAAATAGAGAGGTTTTCTCGTCTCATAATCCCTGGATCCCAGAAGGAATGTAATTATGTGAAAAACAGAAGTAGTTCCATTTGTCTCTGAGACTTTTGCAACACACTGTTATTCAGTGTGCTGCGTGGATTGAACCAAACAGGAGGAAAGCCGGCATAAGTTATGTAACTTAAAAATGGTCAAATTATGGAAATCATTTTATTGAAGTTTGGGGGTGTAAAGTTTCACTTGAATCATATTTTTGGAAATCCCACTTCTTGAACAAGTGCTAACCGCCAAAAAAGTGCCTTTATTTTTTTCTGTAATTTTGATTTATTAATGGATTCATAACTGTGTTTTAATAAGTTCAATTCGTATTTTTTTACAATGGTTAAGAACAATAAACGGCATAATGCCACTATTATTTATTGTTTATTTAAGTTGAACAGGCTTGGAATTCTTTCTTTCCAATAGCTCCGATCTTCCAATGCCATTGCCAGATTCTTTTTTGCCAGTTTCAGTCGAAGAGTTTAGAACGTACTTTAGAAATGACCCCGGTAAATACAGTTCTATGGTTGCCGTAGCCGCAGGTGGTAGTGGGGATAAGCGCCCACTACCTCTAACGGTTCCCAATGACTTGTGTCTCTCACAACCTCTGACAACCAAGACCAGTCCCTGCCCTTTTCTGTGAATTAGATCTAAGCCCGGCAAAACTGTTTCCACTGAAAAGAGAAGGGCAAAGGCAGGTATATGGGGTCTACATCGGATTCTTCAGGTAGATGGAGCCCGTTAGCCTCGGAAGGTAGCACATCTAGGAGGAGGAAAGCTCTGATTTCAAACCTCCGCTGCCAAATCCAAACTGTTTGGTGAAGGTAGACGAGAAGTTAACCAAGGTTAAAAAATCCTGCTTTGTTACTTCCGACAAACTGATGTCATGGTATGGTAGACGATTTTGGTTATATTAGAAGAGATAGGCGGGCATGGTTCAGTCACTGGAGAACCATTTGAACTTTAAGAGGAATTGGGAACCTCGACCTTACTAGCAATTGAAAGATGGATATGACTGGGTATAGTAATAAAACATTAAACCGCATCGCCCATCGCTCGGGTAACAAAGAAGCGCGACCATCAATGAAACACCAGGTTAAGGTTGATAAGTATGCTACTTGTGTGATTAAACCAAAGCTCCACAACTGCAAATGCATAAACGTTGTCTCAACCATGAATGTGCAAACTCTGAATGGTGACTCAAAATTTGGTGAGCTGACACACTTACCACAGAAATCTAAAGCTGATATTACTTGCTTACAGGAACATAATGTGACTGAGAGTATGGAACTGTCAAGAAATGACAGAAAAAAGAAAGAAAGAAACAATAACAAGAAAAAAAAGAAAATAGAAAAAGTTCAAGCGAAGAGATAAAAGGTGACCTTGGACTTAAATACATTCAAGTCATCTAATGTACGGAAGCATTCAGAATCCAAAGAATTCCACAATTTTGCAGTCTGAAGAAAAACTACACCCAAGAAAGATTTTTTACAATGAGGAACCATGACTGGGTAAAGATGTAGACGTTAAAAGAAACGAATTTTACGAGTTGCAACAAATTGAACTGGTACTAGCTAGAAATAAGCAACAGAAAAAGGAAATCAAATTGTGGATCTGTAATTGATATATATATATATATATTTAGTCTCTCCCTCTATATATAGTACATATTAATAATATAGTCAAAAGTGAGAATTCGGTTGAACTGAGATGTATTTTCTGTTTCGAAGCCTGCATCTGAGTTGTAATAAGATCATCATTTCAAAATGTACCAACATCACTGTTTGTTCTCTGCATAGTTGAATTTACAATTTTGTCCTTTTAGGATCAAAATAGAATATTTGTCGGCTTGTGATGATCGATGAGAAACTCGTGCATCGGTTTTGTGGCCAGCCAGAGATGAATCACTCAAGCCAACAATAATTTATCGCTAAACGATTTGGGGGCGATTTTTTTCGTTTTTGATTAACTGTAGCACCACAGATTTCCATTAGATCAGGATGTTGCCACTGTTGTCTAAATATTACTCGAAACATGCACATAAAGTATTGCGAACAATGTTCATTATTTTTGTGATAACGTTTGGTCATTTTTACAAATTTTGGCTGATTCACCATAACATTTGGCATGCAACCCCGAAAATATTGGTCACGGCAACGTGCTCGAGCGAACGATATTACACGATACTGCGCAAACATACGTGCATATATTATGTGTACTTTTTTTACGTCACCTATCACCTTGGATTCTCTCTTTTTTTTGCAGCTGCGTAATGTCTGTCCTCACTTGGTTCTGTTTTTTTTGATGACGTTATTTCCAGTGCTTGTACCTTGCTTTCGAAAATACCTCATTGGTCTCAACTAGGTCTTGCTTTTTGCTACACACCGCGAATGAGACGCGAAAATACAACCGGTAATAATCATAAGACCAGCTATTCTATCTGTTCAGTCATTAGAGTAAAAACATTTTTTTCTAGCTATTTTTATTTTTTGTTTATAATATATACTTAATTGTTTATATTCTTACATTTTATATATACTAATATTTTTAGTTTGTTGGTTATGTTTAGTATAAGTACGTATAGTTTCGTTGTGATATTTTGAAGCAAGTAGAATTTTTGATTTCGTATTAGAATCCTTAGTAGCAGTTAATTTTTTGACATAATTTTAACATTAGTTACTTCCAAGTAATCACCAAAAAGCCTGTTTGATATCAATGCCTGTGATGTTCATTGAAAGAAATTTATTGTTTAGAAAAGCCTTTACTGCTGTTGTACCATTAAGCCCACATTTATGCTATCGGAAACCTTGCCTGAACGTTTTGGCAAATTTCTTGTTATACGCAAAGGAAATTCGTGCAATCCGATGTCCACCTGAGAACACCTGAGATAAATGATGCTGTCATCAAAACAGGGGACCACTATCTTCGTAAGGCAAAGAAATCTGGGGCCAATAACTATTGGTGCCTCTACAAGAACACAAGAAACGAAGTTAATAGTCTAATCAGAAATTCTAAAGCCAAATATCATCAATGCTTGATTACTGAAAATGCAAAAGATCCGCAAAACGTTTGGAAGGCTGTCAAACATGTGTATCCTATGAAAGAAACATCCCCATTAAGTAGTAAGGCATTCGAAATTTCTGGGAAACTGATAGATAATAAAAGGGACATTGCAAACGCCCGTGAGTTTTTTTTGCATTTTGTAATTTACAAGAGATGCTATGTTTTGTTGAAGGAGTACGCACAAGAATTGAGTAGTTTGGTATAAATGGAGGACTCGTGCACTATTGTTAATGAGAAGGTAGACCCAGCTAAGAATAAGAGGATCAGTGTATAAATCAACTGTAAGATCGACTCTTGTTTGATGTCGAAAATTTTCCACCGAAGTCAGATCAAATTAAAAAATGCTGGAGAGAACAGAAAATAAAATGTTTAGGTAGATGTGATACAGAGGGAGAGAGAATGAGTGTCAAAAAGTCAGATTACAATGGTTCAAGCTATTGATACCACCATTAGAGGGAAAATGCTGAGATGGGCAGGCCATGTAGAGGGCAAAGATTATGGGAATTGGGTCAAAAAAATGAATGTTAAAGGAAGAAGGGGAAAGTTAGACCCCAAAATATCTGGTCTGACCTAGTGAGGGATGATACACAAAAGTCAACCATTAGTTGAGATGACGCTCATGATAGAAATAGTTAGCGTTGAAGCCCGTTGGAGACCCTACATAAAGATGAATGAATGGCACACAAATAGATTTGTTATTGTACAAAAATTACTTTGTTGGGATACTTTAAAAGAAAAAACTGTATTGCGACCAGGGAGAACAATTTTGGTCTTGATGCATTTTGAATTATAAATCGAAATGTGTTGTTCGTGTTGTTGAAGCATGTATAAAGGATTGTACTGAACTGTTTGCTTTTATAGTTAACTCATTTTTATGCACAATAGAATTTTGCAGAGGAGATGTTTTCAATGAAGAATTGCTAAACCCTTCTTTACGTACAGGTTGCCTGTAACATTGCTGGTGCATTACTGTCGTGTAACTACCGTATTTATGTACAACTTTTTATAAGTTGTGAATGCACTGATTACCTGTATACAGCGATTATTTTAATTACACTTTGTTTACAGCTTCTGTAGGGCTTAACTCTGTTTATGATTTTAAATGTTGTTAAGACGTTAAATAACCCATGTTAGAAGGTGTTTTGTTTTCACATCCAATTTTTAAATTTCACAGGCAACCAATTAACTTGTATTGTTTTTATTTATTGATGTAGAATAGATCACTGGGATCATGAGAAAGAACGTGTTGTTATCTTAACGGAAAAACAGCTGCTTGTGTTTAAATATAATTTCATTTCAATGCGAGTAGAGAACTATCAAAGAGTGGCCTTGCAACAAGTAGACAAGATTCAGTCGGGAAAGTTCTTGTACCCGAAGAACTCACTCATGATGTAAGTGCTAAACAAAGGAAATAAAACTGCTTGGCGGTTTGGGGTTAAAATTTTTGTTTTTGAAATGCTTTCTACGCAAACCGCCAACAATCTGTTTCTTGCTTCCCCGACTCTACGGTTATTTCCTTTTCTTAACTATTTTTGTTGCAGGTGTTACGCGTTTAAATTCATAGATTATTTTAATACATAACTACGGTACTGTTTGTTAAAAATGAGCCTTGACCTTCACAGATTACCGTCGTTAGTCATGGTTTATGGGTTTATTTTTATTCCAAACGATCCCGATACAGACTAACTATCAGGTCATGTAGTATGATCTAGATCATATGCTTATGGTATAAAATATTTAACAATTTATGTATTTGAAATTTACGGTTTTTGGGTGTTTTGCATCATAGTGATTTCATTTCAGCCTGTTCGTTATAATATCTGAAGTTTTGATCTCAATAGAACCCTGGATGTTTCACAGAACTGTGGAAGGAGCCCTACCACCTGCCTTGGTGGTAGGGCTCCTTCAAGCCTGGAATTTTTTACATTAAAATAAAAAAGTTCGTGTTTGTTTTACATTAAGTGATTAACTAAAATCAGTAGAAAATCTAGATATAAAATTGATTCAAAGAACTATGCATTTGTTTTAAAATTCCTTGAAATACTATTGCGGTACCATTATTTCACATTTGCTGGATAAATAGCAACGATAATATGAATGATTGTACATTGTAGAATTATCCATGTAATATACATTGATAGAAACCACGCATTAATTAGCATCACCATGCAATAAATTTCACGCCCCAAATTTAGAGGTGGTTAATTTATGGTCCTCTGCTCTGGCTATATGATTAATACAGTAGTAATCTTGTTCTTTGACGGTAAACTGGAATAGATTATCTAAGCATCTTCTTCTTTGTCTTTCGGCTATATCTCGTTTGGACTCGCCACACCGGACCAGCCGTCTCCAGCCAGTTCTGTTCGTCACATCAGCATCCCTCGCACCAACAACCTCCATATCTCTGTCAATCACGACCTTCCACTTTTTCCTCGTCCTCCCTCTTCGCCTTCTGCGGGTACTTCATAACTCAGTACCCTCCTTCCTACATAATCTGCATCACACCTTGCTATGTGCCCGTACCAGCGAAGTCTTGACTCCCTCATCTTGTCTCTACGTCTCCTGATATGAATAGATTGTAATCTATTCATATCAGGAGACTTAGGGATAAAAACACGAGTAAAGAAATTATTGTGTATATACTTAGATAATTATCTAAGCATGTACACAATTTTTTTTACTCGTGTTTTATCTGCAGGATACAGTATAGGGTTACGAAGTAATAATTATGTATATATATATATATATATGTAATCAGATGTACGAGTTAGAAAAACTTTACAGTTCTCAGAGTTTCATGTCTTTCACAATCTTCGGCTGTATATAAATAATACAGCTGAAGATTGTGAAACATCGTACATCTGATTATATGATAGGTCCTACGTTTTAATGTGGTAGAGCACTGTTGTTGATGAGATTTCATATTCATATGTTAATATATATAGTGGACGACAAAAAATTTAAAAAAATTAGTTTGGAACTGTCAGTTACATGTTTTCACAATCGTCAGCTAAACATGATGAACATATTTGTTTAGCGTATCTAGTTATAACTAGAACAAGTTACAAAAGATATAAAATTACCCTTTTTTGTCGTCCACCATATGATAGCTCTGATATTCTTATTTTATTGAGCACTGTCGATAGCTAATAAATACTTCGATACTGGTATTTATATAAATATAAACTTTTATAGTACGTATATATTCATATATTCAGTATTGGTGTACGAAGGTTCGAATGGGCTGGTCATAGAGGGTAGGGAGGGCTATAGTTTTTTGATGAAAAAGGTATTATGTTTGGAAATTGAAGGTAGAAGAAGACGACATAGACCTCAAAAAACATGGATAGACCTTATAAAAGAGGATCTACGAGGAACAAAACTAAAAGTTAGAAGATGCTGGTGACAAAGGGTTGTGGTATGAAAGCTTTTAGGTAACCCTAATGTGATTAGGAAAATGCCTCACAAATAAGCGAATTTTTGTTGTTATTGTTGTTGTTTGTACATACTGTTATAAACGAGAGGAGTATTTGTATATTAGGGGGATCTGGAAGCATATACACATTACATGTAGGCTAATATTTTTCCATTTTTTTAGACTCTCCACCAAATTTGTACTGTGAAACCGTAAACCATCAACCAAGTAATCAATGTCATTTTGAAGAAGGAAACTACTAGGATAGATATGTTTTTATCTGATTGCGGAAAGTTAGTGATTCTCTAGATGCTTATGTAATAGAACTAATATTGACTGTTTTTCGAGGACCGCTTCACTTCTTTCCCCATGCGGACACAATTATTTTAGCGAAATTGCATATTTTTTGCATCCTCGATTTTTAGTCTCTTTTTAATACGCAAAAATTTCTTAGGCGGGGATAGATGGCAGCAGCAATTCTCGTGCTTAATGGAGTTAACTAACGAAATACAGGGGAGTGTTCATTTTCCTATTGTTTCTGTGAATGGCTTAAATATGATAGCGATTTTGTGACAGATCCTTTGCAACTTTATTAATCTCCTCACACTTAGTAAGTGTAAATTTTTTGTTGTTTTTTCTTTCTCTTTTTGTTTTTTCTTTTGACGTTCTTATCAAAAGTAGGCAATGTTCACACTTTGAAGGATATTTCCTTTTTTTCTTTATTTATTCATTTACTACAGAGCAAGAGAACCGCAAAATGGTATACGTATTCATTGGGATAAAAGAAGAATTCTTACCCTTTGGCAGAGATGGAACCCATTCTTTAACGAGGCACCGTTTCTCACCTTCACACAACATAAAGTGATACCACACTTGGATAAAATTCCTTCACACATGCTTTATCAAGATTTTAAGCAGGCATTGATTCATGCCATGGAAGATATCGGATCAACATTCGAATCTGCGGATGAGCCTATCGAAATGGAAGTATATCTTGGATTGGTATCTGTTTTTCACAATTCAAGTAATCTGGGATTTTCTAAGGACAGAGGAAATATAAGCTTTTAGCTGTAAGTACTTTGTTTTTGACGAAATAATACGTTGGCCTAGGTGAAGGAATTGACAATTGAGTGGGACAGAAACACTGTGTATCAGAAAAATTAGTATTCATTTTTAGTTTTGAAATAAGAATATATTTTACTTTCAGAAGCAAAATAGATGACAGAAGAATGTAGTTGTAGTATAAATGGTTTTCATAAGATAACAAACTGAAGGGAAGAATAACTTGGGCACTAAAATCTAAGGTCATTTTACGGTCATCGCAGTTTTGGTGCATGTCTACACTCACATTTTATTACTGGAATTAAATCTGTGTCGGCATTGAGACTTATAATAGTTGGATTTTCTTGCAGTGTGCACACATTTTTTTGTGCAGGAATCATGAAAATTTTGGGCAATATTCTTTCTAAGATTACCTTTTTATTATTTCAAGAGTTGTATTGTTATTTCTACCAACGGTTTGAACCTAAAATGCAGATAGATGGGGAGTGAAAATGAAAGGTACTAATGGGCTATGTGTGTCAATTTATTCACTTTAACCATCAAAAATGAAGCAGAAATTTGGATCCAGCAAATAATAGAGTATAATAGGGCGCAAACTGAAGTATATTGCAATATTAAGATGATTTGGCAAGGAAAAGTTACTCTTGGGTTTTGTATGATTTCTGCTACCGGCGTGCCAAGGTTTTATTTTGAACTGTTAATAAAAACGTCGTAAAAACTTTAAAATTCTACTTGCGTCCGTCAAACAACGCACCTTGATTATAGAAATTTATTTAAAACGAGTTCTTTTTCTTTTTACAATTCTTTTTAAATACTAAAAGCTGAGGTTACATAAAATGCGCATGCGCAAAACCCGACTAAACACGTGCCTTTATTTAATTGTCTGCTAAACTTGTTTTCGTTCAAATTTTCACCACGTGGTGCTGGAAAACGTGATAGTGCAAGAAGTAAAAGTGGGAAAGTCGTCAGAGACATTTCTACGGAAATCCACTGAGAGAAAGTTTTTGTTTGTCAAACTGACTTGTATGTAAAGTCGGTGCACTAGAGTCCCGTAAGGGCTATTGGGTTAAGAACTTAAGTACGAATGTAATTAGAAAACTGCGCTTGAAACTTTCCGCCGTGTTTTCGATTCGAGATGTTTTTCGTTGGTCAATCATTTATAGTCGCTGGTCAATCATTTATAGTCGCCGGTCAATCATTTACAGTCGCCGGTCATCCCTGACCACATATTTCTGGGTTCTTCTTTTCCAGGATGTTTACCTATTAGTACGGTGTTGCATTTCTTTTGTCGATAAGTCCCTAATCTGCATATACTTTACAGCCCAGGAACATAAGAGACAACTAATACTTGTCAACGTTCTTTGCTTAATACGAAGTCAAATTTTACCTATTATTTTTTTTCATCAAGAAAATTAAGAACATACTTTGAGAGTATCAAGTAACTGCAAATAGGTTTTATTATTATCATTATTACTTTAATCCCGATAATTTCCTTTTCGTAGATAAATTTTGTATTCGTATCAGTATATTAATTACCTCCGCCAAGAAGCTTGTGTTTGCACCTGCGTTCGCCCATTTACCTGTCTGTTTGTTTTCCTCTTTGTGTGCAAAATAAATCTACAAGTGATGAACATATTTGGATGAAATGTTGTTAGTAGCACAAAGAAGAAGTGGTTAAATTTTGGTGTTGATTGGGATCACCATCTCGATCAAGAAATTTGTTGAAGGATTATTCATCATATCAAATGATTACAGGACTACAGGATTTGGTAAAAATGCCAACATGTGAATGCTATAAACTGCTTGGTCGAGGTTTGCACTAGCTTAATGCTTTTCTGTTTGTAAGACTTATATATATATTTCAACATGTCTCCTCTGGTTTATTTACAGTCTGACTGTTGTCAGCGTAACACAAACTTTGACATGGACTGTGTTCACACTGCATTGCAAAAATTGATAAAAATCAGTCATCATCATCATCATCTAACGGAAGGTTCAAAGTAAACCACCGTAGCTCTCCATTTCCAACTATCCTCCGCCATTCTGTACAACTGAACCATACTTCTTCCACCAGAAATCTCTTTAATGTTGTCGCTATATCTAACTTTCGGTCTTCCTCTCCCTCTCATGCCATAAATCATTCTAAGTAATAAATCACTGGTTATGTCCTTTCCCCTTAGTATGTATCCAATAAAAGCCATTTTTCTACGATTTATAGTACGCTATTATTTTATTCGGCTGCGTGATTCCATAGACCTTGACGAAAAAGTGAAGTTTTGGAATTTAGAAACTATTGAAGTTGTATGTTAGGCGAATGTTCTAAGCTGAAGTAGTCTCGTGTACTTTATCTTTATAGATTTTCACTGTGGATTTCAACTTTATATCTTGAAAATGACACACAAGGACAAAATATAATGTAGTTAATATCGAATATTACCCCCTGAATGTAATGCGTGTTGTCAACACACTTTCAACACAATGTATTTTATTTCTTCGGGATTTCGAAAATGTTCTTGTTTCGCAGTATAGAAGATGTATAGTAACAAAATGTTAAAATCATCGTTGGTAACATTAACAATGTAGAAACGAGAAAATACATCATAAAGTAAGTAATTTATTATCATTTGGTCATTATTATTACTATTATCACAAAATATACATGATATATAATTAGAGGATATATAAATTTTAGTGTTACAAATCAGTACATATCAGGCACGTAGCGTATATGTTTCGAGTGGGAGGTGGGAGGGGGATGACATAAAAAGGGCAGTATTGATCTGAGTGAAATCGAACAAGCAATATAACAAAATATCTTGACTTCTGCACTCAAGATATTTTTGTGTATTGCTATCTTAATTTGTGTAGATAGCAAGAGACAATTATAGGATTGAAAAGCTAAGCGTGTCAGTGTAATTTTATGCATCAGTCAAACATAATGCTTTGCCAGTCATTTTCGTAAATAAGAAAGTAACCACTTTAATTCATATGTAACCATTTTATAATGGTAATAATCCAAACTTGTATACTGGATTTGAATGTAACGATTTGCTTCCTGTGTATTTGACAACATTGTGATCTCCCAGAAGTCGACTTTTTGTTTGCATAGGAATGGTAATATCGGGGTTTTCAAATCTCATGATAACAGCTAGCGCTTCCTGTGTGCCGCTTGATGGTATGTATTACTGATGTGCTGCTTCTTTTTTTCAAGAATATTGTCCCATAATGAGAACACTCTCTTTACAGATGAAGAGTAGCCTTTTCGTTTATCATCATGGGAAGACAGGGCTCAATAGACGTAAATGTTGGCATCCTTACTGTAGACGAACGCGTCAGATATATAACCCTCCTTACACGATCTATTACATCAACCTTTCAGGAAAGCAGATGTTTGCCTCTGGTTAAAACTGTTTCTTTATAATTTCATATTTCCCTTGGGTTGATAGAGGCTTCTTATTGAAAATTCCACCAATGTCGAAGACGTTCTCCGTTGAAATCATCAAGTCATCACTTGCATTGACAGCTGAATCACCAGATGTTGAAAAAAAACCGTAGAAAAGCAAATTAGTTCCAAGAGCACTCAAGAAAGCAATTGTTTAACCTGATATAATAAACTAAATATCCTAGTGTTTTTCCTGAACTCAACTTTTATTTTCATTGTATCCTTCCAAAATCGTTCATTTCTGTGATAAAGTATCTTATACCATAAAACTCATTGTATAAGCTCCTCGTATATGAACCCACCAAAAAGCCTCTTTGAAGCGCATGAGCCTATGGGGTTACCCATGGGGTGTTACGGGGTATTATTGTATCTGAGTTACCTAATACCATCATTTGCTTCATAGTATTCTTCATGAAAGAAATACTAACCTTGAATGAAAATCGTTCAAGTTTCATTTTCTGTCTTTCCATAGGGCAATGACCCTCCCCCCCCCCACTTCCTCCTTCCTCCTTGAATATAGTAGGTTAATACTACAAAGTCGTACGAATTTGTTTGATCTAAACTAAGAAATTGTACGAAAACTCTGAAAGTCGTTAATGTAGCTTGTTTAACATGCTTCGCAGGTGGAGGTCTGTTCTCAAACTTGTACATTTTAAAACACCGGATAGGTTTCCCAACGGGCTATTTTGATGTTATTACTGCCATTTCGGTCCAATTATCAGCGATTATAAATGACCCCTAAAAAGCTCATATTTCACACCCACCACTCTAGAGTGCCTCTGCACACAAAAAAGTAGTTGCCCCACTTTACAACCCGTTACTTTAAAACCGAGAATGGTCACAGGTTTATCGGTCAAACATATCTTCAATCAACATGGAGGGCCCCTTTGTTCAATATCTTGGTCGCTGCCAGGTTCAGTGAATGTAAGACGTACTTCACTCCCTTCGATAGAGGAGATCTGACAAGAGGACTTGCCACCAGGGCTGGAAGTGAAAGGGCTGTAAACAGATAACTTATTAGTTTAGTAACATGTAAGTCTACAAAGGTGGAAGCCATTTTAAGATTAATTACTCATAACAAATTAACCAGTGAGCCGATAAACAGAAACCCAGAAATCAAAGTTACACCTTCTTGACTAATAGAAAAACTACCCAATATTATAGTTGTTCATAAACTGCTGTACTTCACTTCTGCCTACAGCATAATGACACTCTTGAAAGAGTGCTCAGATTCTTAAGTTAAGGCATCTTTGATACCAAGAAGGATCGAGGGCATTAACTCCAAGGAGACATGCGGACAAGTTGCACATTCCCCCCCCCCCCCAAAAAAAATATTATATTGAAAATTATCAGGACCACAAATCTAAAATCAAAACAACGTGCAGTGACTAGGCTTCTGAGAACCCAAGGACTGGATATTTAATTCTGATTTTACTTGAATAATTCGGATCTGATTAAATGTAGTAAATTATTTACAAGGGCTTAGTTATATACTTCTTCTCGGGGAAGGAACACTGCTATCGGGAGGACAAGAACAAATTCTTGAGCACCCTTCATTTTGCATTCCCATCCCATTCAAATGGAATGCCATCAGATTTGGATGAGGTTTTTATAAAGAATACGGAACAGGTAGGAGATAAAATTAACTTCGTCCATCTTTTTAGTTCAAAGCATCAGACATTTTCTGTTGGTTGAGATATATATATATATATATGGGTCTTCCCGTCTTGGAGCACTTGGTAAGGCGTACCATGGCCACATGTTGGATTTGGGCAATTCGATCAGACCCTGTAGGAAAGCGTACGAACTGGCAAGAAATCCCCCCCCCCACCACCACCTGCTGGATTCAGGCTTAAAAAAACTCTTCTCATGGAGATGATACGAAAATATGAAAAAGAATTGGTTATATGCTTAACGGAAGTAGCCTGTCAAACTTTCTTATCTCTTTGATAATTCTGTCGGGTGGCGCTGCAATAGCTTTGGCCTTACCTTACCTTTCGGAATATTGATTACAACGCACTGGCCAAAACTCTTTTTATAAAGTAATGATCCCTTTCAATTGTAAACCCTTGTCTCACTATTTTATGTCCACAAATCTCACTAAATGTTCAGTCTAAGCAGGATGACGCTCTTCATTCTTGACTGATTTGTTTGAAGTGCGCCTTGCCTTTTTTCTTACATCATTCTGTGTGACGCAATAATTCGTTCAATTGAAGTTTGAGTTAGAGAATGCGAAAGTTCCTTTTTCCACGCCAAATAAGTTTTCTTTGTGAAGGCTATTGTTCACGAAATTACTAGTAGTTGGGCACTTGCGAGCTGCTATCTCAGTGCCAGCGAGTTTTATGTGGAATGTCGTCATTAATGAGCTTCAAATGAGCTTTAAAGGAAATGATGATCATTGGGAATAGTACACTAGAAATGGCTGCCACTTAATTTGTTTGTTCTTGGTGATTTCTAGAGGAAAGGGGCTCCAAAGCTGAAAAGGGGTCGATCGCACCCAACGACCCCCAACCCTACGTGCCTGCATGTATTGTTATTAGTATTTGTTTCGAAAAAGCAAAGATTAGCTTAGGACATAGTTGATCATAGCGAAATTTCCTTCATTCAGTTTCAAAGTTGTCGTCTTAATAAATGTCTTGCAGAAACCGTGCAGAATAAGGTATATATTCATTGTAGGAAATTATAGGCAGAAGACGTATTGTGATACTTTTCACTTAGTTAATTCAGCAGTGGGCGAGTGGTTCAATTTTTTTGAATGGGTCGATTATGGCCCTAAAATGCGGGAGACCTCCGTTTCGGAGCTGACCACTCCCTGTTGTACTCCGCCTAATTCGTTTCTCCGCTCTGAGTGTTAGACTACTCCTTTTGTACGTATTTTCTAAGATATAATGGAGCAGGGGATGAAGGCAACAGTGATAGGTTAAGGAATGTGAAAAAAAAATTAAAAAGCTTATTACGTAGCAATTGTCTTCAACCCTTGTAATAAACAACTACTTAAAAAGGTTCATCTGGTTCAACAGACCACACATGAACTATTGCATATTCAGCTTTTACAGTGTAATCATAGATGCCATTGGAGATTTTCATGCTGTACGATTTCTCTTATTTCTGTACTGTAGTGTTGTATTTGATGACTATGGAGTAGAAATGCTACTTTGTAAGCTGTAGTATTGTCTACGTAGTGATATTGTAGTGGTGTTGTAGTGGTATTGCCTTGGTATAAATAATGTTACAAGGACAATTTATTGTAAGTTAGGCTGCGAAAAGGGCATTTTATTAAATCAGCTGTAAACAGTGTCATACTTAAGCTAGTAGGAATTCGGTGCTGTACATACTTGGCTCTGGAGTTTTCAATTTCAAAATTAAACAGTCACAGGTTAACCTATGGTCGTTTTTATGCATTTGTAGCTGTCTTTTTTTTTGCTCCTTTTTTCCTTTATTAAACCTTAATTAACAGCAAACATCGTTGGTCTCATAAAGAAAGGTAAGATATACCAACCTTATTTCCTGCACACTGTAGGCGGCATCTAAAAGGAGGATGGTGCACACCCTACGCACGTGAACTAAAAACAAGGCAAAAATGGTGGACAGGACCCCAAATTGGTCAGCCACACATGCACTTTAACTGCGGAGTGGCGTCTCAAAAGTAGAAAAAAAAAATCAGGTTTCCCAATTAGTTCCTCTGAGGATTACCCTATTAAAATTACTGGAAAAAAATTCTTAATACCAAGTTATAAATTCACAATAACCTTAAATTGCACCGAAGGTCCGTGGTAATGTTTTGGTTTCATGTCAAACCAAGCATTTGTGGGAAAAAGGGTTATTAATATATGAAAAGGAAATACTCACTATTAGTATGTCGTATGTTTCAACTGCTGTCGAATGGGTAACTGCAAAGAGTAAGAGGAAGAAAAATGATTTGTGTTAACTTCGCAGAAATGACCGAGTAGAAGTGCTTTGTGAAAGTATGCCAAAGTTGTAAGGAGAAGGATATTGTCAGGATGGGTTAGGTCTACTGTTTCGGTTAATAATTAATATTGCTGAATAAAAGGTACACTCAATTGAAAATACAAAAAACAATGAATCAAGAACAGTACTTGGCTTTTGGCCACAAATATACGACAGTGTTGTATATTGTATAAGTGTTGTATAAGTGCTCATGGTGCTAAAATATACAAAGCTTATGATTTTAATTACATACTTTGGTTAAAATATACCCACTTAGGCTTTGGGGGTTTTGTTTAAAGAAGAATGTTTTCTCTTAGTACAGTGTTTGTCAAGTTGACTGTCACAGTTAAATGTTACAGAGTGTTCTATGCAGTAGCACCTGATCATGACCATCGCTATCACCAGTCCTCTAGATGCCCAACGAGGCACATGTCTTCCACTAATTTTGACCACTCCCTTTGATCTTCTATTGACCTCTTCAGATCTTCCCACATCATATCTACTGATTGGCAATAGGTACAAACAATCAGTGACCATTTATTTGGAGGCCTGGGCCTCCTTTCTACCAGGAATTCTCCAGTGTAGTGCATGCTGTGTGATGTGTGGATTGTCTCAACACACAACATACCTAAGCTATGGTCAGAGGCTTTTGGCCATTACTTCTACATGTGTACCTGTTGTTGTTTGCCCGAGAGGTTTGTGGTGACATGTGTTTACGGTAGTTTCCATATTCTCCGCAGACAAATGTTGAAGCTTGACAGCTTGTGAGTACTGTTTTTCATTGGCCGTGTTCACAACCATACAGTATAGTTGACTAAGCCAATTCTGAAACATGTGATAATTGCAAAGTCTTAAAGTTAGCTTTTGAATTTATATAAATAGTGGAGTTTACCTATAAACTGTAAATCTCCTCTGTAGCGCATACCTAATTTTTGACACCATAGTGTTATTAACATTGTTGCAAATACAAGAATGTTTTGCTTTCTTTATTCCAATGAAAACTACCTGGTTAACAAGGATATCTTTTTTTATATTTCATTTGAAGTATAATATATATATACATATATATATATATTCCGTTTTTCTTTAATTACTTTTTGGACTAAGGAAAAGTGAAATATATGTGTGCACCGAGCTAGATTGGAACCAGTACTAATTTCTATCTTGAACAAATATTCTACCAACTGAGATACCAGCCCTCATTCTTACACAAACCATTTTTGCAGCCCTACCCTTTAACTTGAGTATGCCGTTCTTTCCCAAGACACACATTCATGCCAGACACTTCAAGAGAGCGGTCAATTTCCTCCCATAGTCAGATCAACAGACCCCAACACACATAGAGAGAAAGGAAATCGTGAAAATAATAGATGTTGATGGAGAGGATTGGGAATTGTAGAAAAGTGAAATATATGTGTGGACCGAACTGGATTCAAATAAGTTCCTACAGCCATCTTGGCAACATACTGTGTCAACTGAGTTATCGCTTTATCAGATCTGATCTGGTGGTCTGATTTTGGAAGGGAAGTCATTGTTTTTATTTTAGCTTTATATGCCTGATCAGATTGAGATTTTTAAAGATAAGAATCTGGAAAAGGATTATATATTATATATTATACACTTTCATTTTCAAGTACGTGGAAGGAATCACAAGTGTCTTGCAACATTTAAAACACTGTCAATCAGTAAACAAATGTGCCTTGCTTTAGCCCCAAGTTATGCAGTTTCACATTAATTAACCCCTTCAGCTTTATTTAAGAGCTTTGAAAAAGATAAATGGGTGAATGTACACGTGAATCACAATTTTTAGAGGCATTGCCCATTCCTGAAAACAATGATGTCAATAAAGTGTGTTCAATACATTCACAAATCATCAAAATATTTTACAGTTACTAGCTAAAGGGCCAATTGCTAGAGACTTCAAAAATAAGCAGTGGTTAAATCAATAGATTACCATGCAATGGATTCACGGTTCAATCCCCAGTCATTTACCCGAAGGTACTGGGCCTAATTTGTTTCTCTATCATAAGTGGTACACTGCTGAGTTTGTACATGTTTTCGTAGATAGAATCGGGAGAGGAGTGTTCTCAATAAATTGATAAGTAAAATGAGGAGAAAAAGTTCCGTGATAGTCGCTGCAAGACAAATCAACTTTCACTTCTGGATATCGAGGATAACTTAGACAAAAGCACCAGATGTGAGGATGTTTTAGTAAACCTGCCCAAGATACAATCTGGTTCAAATGCCTACATCAGGAGCTACTCAGAGTTATTCCTAATAAACAACTGGCTTAACTAACCATATCCATACTATAAAACAGTTTTGTTATGAATGTCAGTACAGCTTAAAGTTTGAGGTAGTGATAACCCAGCCTATTGCCAACCTCTTGTAGCAAAAAGACCACTCATGCTCTATCCATCTTTTGTGACGTATCAGTCACGAAGAATGCGTCTGCTTTAAGTCTGAAAGCGAGAAAGCGATTAAGTTAGACTTAAAATATGGGGAGTAAAATAATGACACACTCGATGGTATAACAACAAGACGCAACGTAAACATTACATTTACATGCCATCCCAAAACGACCAAAGTACTTACTTCCAAGACATATTTGGGTGACACTAATTCATTTGAGAAACGGGCAAGATCGTTCCTCCTGCAACATGCACAAAATTGTCGGCACATCTGATGATTTATGATTGCCCTCTGACCAGATGCCCAGATGTTTTTAGAAAGGAAACACAAGACTGACATTTAAACATTGATATATAGCAAAAAAGAAAGAAAAAGTTATAACCTTATTTTCTTCTACAGGCATCACCCTAGAATAAACACGGCGCTCAGGATGATCTATCAATTTACATGACCTTGAATTGGCCTTAGATGGAAAATGTTTCTTTAGAGTTTAGAAGAGATGTTTTACTTCCTTGGAGAACTGAATCGTGATTATATACTAAGTTTAGATACATTTGTATTTTTGACTGAAATTGTAAAAAAAGTGATTGGGCTGTAAAAAATTGGAAGTATTTTCCTAATTTTTTAAATAAGCGCCATTCCTGAATCAGCGCCGCTGTCAACAAAATTTATCATTTATCTTGAAAGTTTAGTTACGCTTATTGTAGGAAATAGGGTATTTCTTTTTTGTATTTGAAGAATGGCGAAAACATCCTCTTTCACAAAGACGAAAGGACCATATCACGGAAATTTGGATTTAAAAGGAGGCACAATTTAGATGGACAAAAAGAGAGGCAAATTCAAGAGGGATGATATAAACGTGATCATGGGAGCATTTTCGCGACCTTCCTATACTTGTTATGAGCTTGAATTAATTCAATGTTTGGATTCGCCAAACGACTAAATAGTGATGGATTTAACTGGAAACATAACGGAGCATTTTTCTTTGCCAGTTGAAGATTTTCAGAAGAATTATTTTGAAGCCAGAAAACCCGTCATAATACGAGGATTTGCTAAAACATGGCCCGCTTCACAATGGACCTTAAGTAGTTTAAAAGAGAAAGCAGGGAGTAATAATGTTTATGTACGAAGAAATACTAATTGCAATGATTACAAAGTAGGAAAAAGATACAACATTGAAAGTATGAAATTTGCTGATTACATTAAAAACATCGAAAGCAATAACAAAAAAGCCAACAGTTCATACATGGCGGTGCAGAATATTAAACAAACGTTTCCTCAATTGGAGAGAGATATTTATTTGCCAGAGTTTGTTGGTAAAATTCACGGAGGACCATTTTTATGGGTTGCACCCAAAAATCATTATGAATTTTGTCACATGGACCCAGATGATAATATCCTAATTGTGTTGGCTGGTAAGAAAAGAGTCAAACTGTACGGCTGCGACATTGAAACGATGTATCCGAACCCTCTTGGATCAAAAGGCCGCACTATCCAGTCACAAGTTAACTGCCATGACCCCGACGTAAATAATTTTCCACTGTTTAGAGAAAGTCAACGTTACGAGGTAAGATAACCAAAACAGTACGTGCGTTCAGTAATTTAGTTGACATGTATTTGGTGAATATTGCATATATTTGGTTCAGAACAATGTGGCATACGGTAACTGTTTTGTGGGTTCTTAACCAGTACATACAATACGCACACATAAGTTGTACTTTGTACTGTTATGAAATATAAATGAACAAAATTCTCTTTTTTGGAATTTAGAAACTTCCGAAAACAGGTTATAAAACAACAATTTTGTTTAAAAAATGCAAGCAGAAATTTTCGGAGTTTTTTGCATTAGTAAATATGAAAAGACCCTTAAAAATATGATGTTATGCTCAAAATGTTGTTGTCATAAAAACAGGATTCTGTAAATGAGTTCAAGGAAAATAGAAAAAATAAAATAAAAAGGAAAGTGGGAAAACAAAGCAAACAAAAAATAATTGCAATCAGTGCTCCAAGAAAGCCCACTAGCCATACACTGGTCATCATGAGAAAGAAAGTGATGCTGGATCAGTGATTAATCAAGTGGCTTTTAGTGGATCAATATGATTAGCTAATAAGTCTGAGACATATAACGAACAGAACACAGACAAGTTCATTGAAACAAACTATTCTGAAATATAACATTATATAGTTAAAACTTGTTTTGTTTATATGCAATGATGATGGAATGCAATCTAAAAAGCTTTCTGCTTGTATTAGCTTGTATTTTGAAATAAAATTGAAGTTTTGATTGACAAAATAAATGATAAATTTATCATAAACGTTTTTCTGAAAAACTGTTGGTACTACAGTACCATGCAATAATTGTTCAACCATGTGACTATCAGTTTTCCATCAATTTAGGATATGACTTTGTTTTATTATTTCTTTTGTTAAAAAGTAAAAAATATGTTTCCACCAAACTGGATCAGTGCAAATATTTTTCAAGGTTTACATTTCCAATGTCTCTTCATTTATATTATATCTCTTCATTTATATATTACATTATTTTCACTATTCTTTTTAATAATCATTCTGCCATTGCTTATTTCCACATAAAAACACTTTTCACCCATGGCTAACATAAATTTGAAATAGTGTATAAGTTAGGTCAAACTTCTAGGATGTAACATGCCTTGAAAGCTAAAGTAAAGAGCATGGTTAGAAAAAGTTTAAAAACCCTCATTTGGCCACATAATCAAACTTTCTGCAAAAATGACCTAATTTTGATTGCAACATTGATGAAGGAGCTGGAAATTCAGCTTTACCATCAGAATTCAGCTTTTGAAAAACATGGCTTGGAAAGTGAATCCTGGCAAGCCAAAGAAATGTGCAGCTGAAAAAGAGGCAAAAGATTATCCATGTGGGGTGTGTGGTAAAAGAGCAATGACCAACTGTATTTGTTACAAAATTTGTCAGAATTGGGTCCATGCTAGTTGCACCAAAGTAGAGAATCACTAATAGTATGATTTAAAGGTTTGAAACCAGGGTTTGTGCTTTGAAAATACAGGGTAATTGGGAGCATGTACAAGTAAAAAATGACTGAGTGGGCTGACTGAGTGGGTCACAAAGATTGGATAATTTTTGTTACTTGGATGACATAATTAATTGAGGCAGCAGCAGTGAAATAGCTGTGAGTGGGCATAAGTCTGTTTGGGTGTTGTCTCTGTGGTATTTGTTGGTATTTAGTGATTGGCCATGGCTGCAGCAAACACTGCAGCAAAGGCAGTTGTAGTCTTCCTGGTCTTAAGGGCTGAGCTTCTGTGCAGTTTATGGTTGGTGGGGAGTGATCAATATTTTGGGTTGGGGGAGGTTGTTTAGTGTTTATTAGGTGAAAATATTAGTATTTATAATATCATTAGGTTTATTAGTGTGAATGTGTTTCTTGAGCTATGTGATGATTAGAATTTAAGATGTTGTTGTAGTGTCTCTGTGGTGTGTTTGTTATTTGTCTGTGTGTTGGAGGATGATCATGTACTGCAGGTGGGACATGTGTAGGGTCTGGGGTTTTGTTTAATGTGGCTGGCTAAGAATAGTTGTAGGGATGCAGGAGTCAGGTTACTGCATCTCATTTTGAGAAAAAACTGGTTTGAATTTCAGTGCATGACACCAAATGGGATACAGTACACTGCAGAGCACTTAGATGACACTCTTCATCTTAAAGATTTGTGCCTCCCTATGTTTCTACAAAAGGGTTCATTGTGGAAGTTTGGTCCAGATTTCTGAATAATGATAATGCCTGCTAACTCTCTTTGATCTGCAGAGATTCCACGACAATGATGCTTCCAGCCAAGAGCCTGTGCATAGTAAGGTTGGCTGATAGGATTAGCCTGAAGAAACTAATGAAAAGGTTAGGTTTGAAGAATACAAGTGCTAAAACTGTAAGACAAGGAAGTTTGAGATAGTTGGGTCATTTTCTGTGAAAAGATAATGACATATTTCGAACAGGCATGGAGTTTTGAAGTTGAAGGCAGGGAAGGAAGTGTAGGAACTCACACTGTTGTGTAAAGCATCGAGAGAGAAAGAATTTGCTTAAGTTGGGTTGGAGTTTGAGGACAAGCATGAGTAAGTCAAGTGGAGAAAGTGCACCAACTTGTAGAAGGAAAGTCAGTAACCCCTTGAAAGAGGGAAACATCCTGGCTTTGAAAACTGATGATAGTGATGGGTTGTTGTTGTTGATAATGATGATGATGATGATGATGATGGTAATTAACCATTTACTGATAACCCTATATATTTTCATGTATTAAACAGTAAAATAATTTTCTAAGACAGACTTTCAAACATTTAAAATTTATGTCATGCATGACATGTGCCATAACTACACCAATATTACAGTGAATGTGAAAGTATTAACAATAGAGTATCCAATAGCCTTATACAATACAGAATCACTTTAGTTTCAGCACAAAATCTTGAAGCTACCTTTACTGTCAAGGAAAAAAGAGAGTTGATTCCACATCATTATGAAATGGTCAACCNCCATGTGGGGTGTGTGGTAAAAGAGCAATGACCAACTGTATTTGTTACAAAATTTGTCAGAATTGGGTCCATGCTAGTTGCACCAAAGTAGAGAATCACTAATAGTATGATTTAAAGGTTTGAAACCAGGGTTTGTGCTTTGAAAATACAGGGTAATTGGGAGCATGTACAAGTAAAAAATGACTGAGTGGGCTGACTGAGTGGGTCACAAAGATTGGATAATTTTTGTTACTTGGATGACATAATTAATTGAGGCAGCAGCAGTGAAATAGCTGTGAGTGGGCATAAGTCTGTTTGGGTGTTGTCTCTGTGGTATTTGTTGGTATTTAGTGATTGGCCATGGCTGCAGCAAACACTGCAGCAAAGGCAGTTGTAGTCTTCCTGGTCTTAAGGGCTGAGCTTCTGTGCAGTTTATGGTTGGTGGGGAGTGATCAATATTTTGGGTTGGGGGAGGTTGTTTAGTGTTTATTAGGTGAAAATATTAGTATTTATAATATCATTAGGTTTATTAGTGTGAATGTGTTTCTTGAGCTATGTGATGATTAGAATTTAAGATGTTGTTGTAGTGTCTCTGTGGTGTGTTTGTTATTTGTCTGTGTGTTGGAGGATGATCATGTACTGCAGGTGGGACATGTGTAGGGTCTGGGGTTTTGTTTAATGTGGCTGGCTAAGAATAGTTGTAGGGATGCAGGAGTCAGGTTACTGCATCTCATTTTGAGAAAAAACTGGTTTGAATTTCAGTGCATGACACCAAATGGGATACAGTACACTGCAGAGCACTTAGATGACACTCTTCATCTTAAAGATTTGTGCCTCCCTATGTTTCTACAAAAGGGTTCATTGTGGAAGTTTGGTCCAGATTTCTGAATAATGATAATGCCTGCTAACTCTCTTTGATCTGCAGAGATTCCACGACAATGATGCTTCCAGCCAAGAGCCTGTGCATAGTAAGGTTGGCTGATAGGATTAGCCTGAAGAAACTAATGAAAAGGTTAGGTTTGAAGAATACAAGTGCTAAAACTGTAAGACAAGGAAGTTTGAGATAGTTGGGTCATTTTCTGTGAAAAGATAATGACATATTTCGAACAGGCATGGAGTTTTGAAGTTGAAGGCAGGGAAGGAAGTGTAGGAACTCACACTGTTGTGTAAAGCATCGAGAGAGAAAGAATTTGCTTAAGTTGGGTTGGAGTTTGAGGACAAGCATGAGTAAGTCAAGTGGAGAAAGTGCACCAACTTGTAGAAGGAAAGTCAGTAACCCCTTGAAAGAGGGAAACATCCTGGCTTTGAAAACTGATGATAGTGATGGGTTGTTGTTGTTGATAATGATGATGATGATGATGATGATGGTAATTAACCATTTACTGATAACCCTATATATTTTCATGTATTAAACAGTAAAATAATTTTCTAAGACAGACTTTCAAACATTTAAAATTTATGTCATGCATGACATGTGCCATAACTACACCAATATTACAGTGAATGTGAAAGTATTAACAATAGAGTATCCAATAGCCTTATACAATACAGAATCACTTTAGTTTCAGCACAAAATCTTGAAGCTACCTTTACTGTCAAGGAAAAAAGAGAGTTGATTCCACATCATTATGAAATGGTCAACCCCACATCATATGCTTTGCCCTCAACAGTAAGGTGGTATTTCCAGATTGAGAAAGAGTGCTTTGGTATCATCTTTGGCTATTACTAATTGCCATAATAGATCATAGGAAAACAAAAGGTGACAATGAAATATTTCCACAAACTTTTGCAATCAATACCCTCAAGTCATTACTTGTGTCATCATGTAGACTACATAGATTGCTCTTACAACTACAAAGATATGGCTTAAAAGTGATATACAAAGCTGTTAACCAAATGGTCATTGCAAACTATCTGACACCAGCATACATCTTAGGCAGAGTGCACAATAGTGACATTGACACTAAATGCAAAGTGTTAGTTTTCATCTTCTTGGTTTCATTAAGAGTGTTTTCAATGGCTCAGTTTTGTTGAATTTGTGTAATCATATAAGGTAATTGCTTGGAATGTCTGGTGAAATGTTGAAAGAGGTGCATATATAACTATTTGTCATGGCTTTTTAAGGGCAGTACATACAAACTAAAGATTATATCTTAAAGGTCCACCTGCTTCAAATTACTTGTGATTTCAGTATCAAAACCATTTGGCTTAATTATCTTAATGAGAGATTTTTTTTAAGTCTGTGGGTCTGTGCATTTCCTCAATAGGATTAAACCATTATCTCTGTACAACCATTTCCATTTTTAATACTTTTTCAACCCATGTAAAAATAAAAGATCTAATTCGTTTAAAATTTTGCTCTACTACTTAAAGTTTCATCAGATGAACTGCCTGTTGGCTTTTTTCCCTAAGGGATTCCTTGATTAAATTTTAGGATTCAAAGGCAAAATAATCTCTAGTCTAGTCAAGTACCATTAAGCTAACCTTGTTTGTACCTTGTTTCTACACAGACAGAGGTTCATGGGGTAAATAAACATATATAATGATCACAGTTATACAAGGGTAGATATAATTTAGACAGATTTACAGTTATAACTGTGGGAGTAAGTTACATATCTAATTTAAGGATAAAATATGTATTTGTAACATACTTGTATAACTAATATTTAATTTACCGTATAATTTTGAAATTTTTACTTTCTATTAATGAATATTATAGTGTGTGCTGGAAGCAGGCGACCTTCTCTTCTTTCCTGCTTTTTGGTGGCATCAGGTAACATCAGAGGAAATGTCCATTTCCATCAACATTTTCTTTGGAGATACTGGTAGTAATAACTTTCTTGATAAAATCATGAAATCAGAACAGTGGCCAGCATTTCGATATTGGTTACTCAATATCATCGAACAAAATAGAACAACAGATCGTTTTAAAAGACTTTTACAATACCTTCCATCATCACTGAGCAATTTTCTATTAAAACAATGGCACGAAACACCATCCGAGAAGCAGCTTGATATACTAGTGAAGACAGTTATGGACTATTGCAAAGTTGACAAACTTCCAGTTCCCACTGAGGATGTACGTCATCCACCGCAACTTAAAATACGTGGACTTTTATGGAGGTCGTAGTTTGTTTTGATTTCAGACGAGTATGAATGCTCAGCAATGAATAATTTTTATTGTAAACTATAGATATACAGTGGCAGGAAAGGGACCAGTTGTTTGAGGCTACAAATGAAGACGTTTTAAGTNCAATATCATCGAACAAAATAGAACAACAGATCGTTTTAAAAGACTTTTACAATACCTTCCATCATCACTGAGCAATTTTCTATTAAAACAATGGCACGAAACACCATCCGAGAAGCAGCTTGATATACTAGTGAAGACAGTTATGGACTATTGCAAAGTTGACAAACTTCCAGTTCCCACTGAGGATGTACGTCATCCACCGCAACTTAAAATACGTGGACTTTTATGGAGGTCGTAGTTTGTTTTGATTTCAGACGAGTATGAATGCTCAGCAATGAATAATTTTTATTGTAAACTATAGCTACAAACAGCTACAAATGAAGACGTTTAAAGTATTAGAAACTTGTATTTTTTTAAACACCATTTTCGAATCATAGTGAAATTGGAGAAAGATTTCAGACAACCGGGTATGTATTTTCTGCTATCCATTTATTTTTTATTGAGGATAATCGTGTGAAAAATAGTTTTGTGTTTTGACAGAAATGAACTACATAAGAATGACATTTGCCCAAGGCTACGTTGGTTCAAAACCTAATCAACGCAATCGTAATTACATTTATTTTGGTAGAAGAGCTTCCGATCCTTGTGAGTTGATTTCTCAATAAATCCAGAAAAGAAAAAAAAAATCTAAACAAAAAGCTAAACAGAACAGAAGACAAAAATCTAAGATTAATTTTTATATAGTAGCTCTGACTTAGTAATAAAAAGCTTCAAGAATTTAGTGCGAATATACTTCATGACTTGACATTGAACCTAAAAAAGTAAACAGTTTCGACCCTTAGCAAGTAGGGGTGAAACCTCCCCACTCTGAGGATTTTATTTGAAAGCTTATAATGTGGGCATTCAAATTCAGCTTGCTTGCACTCTTGTCGTTGGGACCATTAGGGATTATGACCCCATTTTATGCGGCCAGGCACACTGAAAATGCGTGATCCTGTATAGTCTCAAAGGAAAGAATAATAATAATAATACGCCTAAAGCCCGACACGGGTAAAACACTTAAAATGTACATAATAAAATAAATTCTATTCAATCAATTTCCACTTATAGCTTTCTTTCGAGCTTGGTGCTCCTTTTGTCTTTGGTAAATCGCAATTCGATTTGCATTCACATTCCCACAAACATTTCCAATGGCTCTTCTCCAGAGCGAATGGTCAACAATCAAATCTTGCCATTGATTTAAGATTCTTCCTGACTTAAGAACACTTTTACAGGTGCCCTTGTAACGCAGTTTTGGTCGACCAACAGGACGAGTACCTGTATCAACCTCGCCGTACATTAGTGCCTTAACGGGGCGGTTGTCATCCATCCTTGACACATGACCAAGCCAACGCAAGCGACTTTTGATAAGTGTGATCTCGATATTCTCGGGATCTGCTTGCTGTAGAACCTCTTCGTTACTCACATAGTCGCTCCACTTTATTCGAAGGATCTTTCTTAGATTTCGTTGCTAAACTGTACGAAGCTGATTGATTTGGTATCAATACAGTGTCCAGGTCTCACAACCGTATATGAGGAGTGGCGTCAAACATTGAACATAGACTTTCAGCTTTGTCGAGAGTGTGAGGTCGTGGAAAGACACGTTGGCGAAGCCGACCGTATGCAGATGATACAGCTTGTATACGTGATGAGCTCAGCATTCACTGAAACATCGCTGGTAACAATACTCGGTTTACGGTTTACACTTTTGATTGGCATACCGTCGATGAAGAGCTGTTCTTCAGGACCAATGCACGTGGTTTCATTCTTTTTTATGTTTTTAGAAAGACCCATTCGTTTTGCCATATTGTTACAGGCTGTCAACAGAGCCTGCAGTCCAAGTGCTGAGTCATTGAAGATAGCAATGTCATCAGCGTACTGCACTTCTCTGATGAAGTTGATGAAGGTTTTAGATTTTGCTTTCAGTCTCCTCAAGTCGAAGAGGTCACCATCGTACCGAAAACTGATTTTTATGGTGAATTGGTGACCGATATTTTTATATGCAAGTAAGAGAAGTACAGCAGCATAGATGCCACACAACGTTGGTGCTAACTTGCAACCTTGTTTTTCACCACTGTTATATTCAAACGGTTCGGTCAGGACACCATCAGCTATGAGACGAGCATGAACTTGAGAGTAGAGACTTTGAATCAGTCTGATAAATTTTGGAGGACAACCAAGTTTTCCCAAGATCTTAAACAGGAATTCCCTGTTTACTGTATCAAGTGCCTTGGTAAAGTCGACTAAATCGATGTACAGGTTTTGACGTTGTTCTTTGGTTTTCTGCATTAGCTGTCTCAGAGTAAAGATTCCGTCAATGGAACTTCTGTTTTCACGATAACCGGATTGAGACTGGGGATAAACCTTGTCAGCTATGCGTTTAAGTCTCTGTAACAAGATGTCAGCAAACACCTTTCCCACGACACTTAGGACAGGGCCCGCGCCACCGATTTAGAACTGGGGGGGGGGCAAAAAGGTAAGGGCATAGAAGCTACACAAAAACCATTATCTCCCACCATAGGTGAGCCATAAAGAAAAGTATTTTCATGTAGAACTACTGAAACGGCCTCAAAACCAATTTCTAGGAATATTCTCTAAAACAAATTGAATGTGTAGTAATGTTACTATTTCAAATATAAAATATATGTTAAATATTTTAAACAAACAAAGATATAAGGGTCAATCTATTTTAGAAGTTTTAACAATTTTCATCGTGTTGATGGGATCTAGTTTAGAAAAAAATTAATTTAAGAAAACCAAATCAAACAAAAGAGGTTTGAAAATAATTATTCATTTTGTTAACATTTCCAAAAGGTGAAAACCTGTAGCCACTTTTTCCGTGTTTAGTTTCATTTTACATCAATTATAAAGGACATATAGAAGCACATCTGGCTCAATCCTTAAAAAGAGGAGCTTGAAAAATCACCTGAAGTTGGCACTCAAGCCTATGATAAACAATACATGACCAGACTAATTTAATATTTAGTTTAGCGGGCCCACCTCCATGGTAGATTTTTAAAAGCAAAAAGGAAAATATCACACACAAAATTCAGATTTAATGTAAGTTCTATGAAGCTCACAAATCATTATTTCTGACGTTTTTTCTTTAAATAAATTAATTTAAAACTTCCGCTTTTTTCAAGCTTTGCTATGAAAAAGTAAACTTATATTTTCAATGAAGCTTATGACAAATGTGTAAGGAATCTCAAGAGCACTCCAGTTACAGAAAGGGCACAAAATTATTCAAGGACACCTTTAGATGGGAGAATCTTTGAAATTTCTTATACATTTATTTTTATTCCGCCCGTTAAACTACAGATTAAATTAGTCTGACCTAATCAAATCACATCGTAAAATATAGGCCTACACAGTATAAAACGTAAAAATCGACCATCTCAAACTTTACAAATCACCGGAGGAAAACTGTCCAAACTGATTGTAGCGACTATATTTCCCGAAACAAAATTATTTCCGATATCTGCAAAATTGATGTCATCAGTTAGATATTTGTAGGAAGTTAATATTGTTAAGGAATTAAATCTTTTGCTTCATACTGGATCGAAGCCAGGTTTTCAATCGTCTCATTGTAGAAAATGATATTTCTGGTGTTGCACTAGTTGCACCCATCACTAGCAAAAGTTTTACAATTTTGATGACATACGGAAGCAACAACCACGCATTACGATCACACTTTTTAAGCAGACTGACGATTTCTTCCATGTGTGATGGGGTTTTTTCCTTGCAAATCGTACTTAGCACCTCAACTTCTGTGTTAAGCGTGTTTATATTTATGTCATCACCGTATATTTCCATAAGGTGGGACTTCTCGACACTAACATCCTGACCTTCAATTCCTTTTAGAAGAAGTTGTTCCATGGCACAGTATGTCTTGAAGCTTGGTTGGTCGAAGCGAATCATTATTGCTTGGATAATAGAATCTACTGCATCGTAATACATAGATCTATAATGATCTTCAACTGTTGACGAATAATGACTTACAGTTGACGGGTGCCCTTCCACATAACTTAGAATCCAGTAATTAGGGCGGTTACGCTTCCTGGGTAGGGTAGGATATTCTACGTGTGGATGACTTTCTGCCTTTTTTCAAATGGAGCCAAAAACATTTTAAAACTTTCCTCATTTCTCATGCTGGTGAGCGTATCTTTTGTCAGTAAGGCTAACCTGTGCCCACTAACAGCTGACAGCGTTTTATTTTGGAGAGTTGTTGGTAAACTATCCGTGTGGCTGTAAAGTCTTTGTCCCAAACACAATCCAAAGAAAAATGCAAAGTTTTTCATTTGACTTTGAAACCCTATAATTCTTGAACGCACATCCCTTGTCAAATTATCCTCAAGACAATCTTGCCAAAGCTGCTGCAGGTTGTTGTACTGATCAATAATTTTTTGGAAACATTTTGCTCTTACTATCCAGCGAGTCTGACACAATTTGTCAAGAGAAGTTCCGTTGCTGTAGCCTTCGTCAGTTTCCTCTACACCTTCTACATTATTTGTGAGATTACCTAACATTTTTTCTCTCTTTGGAGAAAATTTGATAAGCACCGTTATTTCACCAACTGTTCTCATTGTGTCACTGAGAATCTTACACTCAGAATTTAAATCTTTCACTGCGAGACTCAAAGAATGTCCAAAACAATGGGTAGTTAAAGCCTTCGCTTGTGTGACCGGAGGTTCTTTTTAATTCCACGGACAAGGAATACGAAAGACGTCTGGTTTACTTCAAAATATATTTTGTGTGTACAAAAAAAGGCGGTAGCAACAAAGGCGTGTTGATCATGGAAGCTAAGTACTTCGACTGAAGAATACTAATGAGGCGATCGTATTTATAATCTCTGCTGTTAATCAGGGTGCGAGATGAACTCGTGATGGCCTGATATCCCGAGCCAATGAGAGGGCTACAGGCAGCATCATACGATTCCTAAATTGGCCTCATTAGTACCTATTGTTTTACTAAAATTACTAGTAAAGAAACTAAGAAACTGAAATACATCACGCGGTTCTAGATGTCTCGGAAGTAAGCGTGGAAGCATGAAAGTAGCTGGTGAATTGCAAAGGCCCATCGGCATTTTCTTGTACGGATTGCTCGTCCTACATCTTCTAAAAATTCTTCCAGGGTAACGTTCTCCTCAGCTTTTCGTCCGGTAAACATCTTAATTTTCCTTTCTCTAGGGACGACAACGTACGGTCTTTCTGGTCTGGCCGTCTGGAATTGGGCAAGGGCACTGGCCATGTTTTCCATCTGTCTTCTTAGCTCTTCGATCTGGTCCTTTGACGACATATTGTCTGTAAATGCTACCGCTTTTTCCTTTTTTTTTGCAGAATCCTGTCGACTGCACCAATTGTGACCGGAGGTTCTTTTTAATTCCACGGACAAGGAATACGAAAGACGTCTGGTTTACTTCAAAATATATTTTGTGTGTACAAAAAAGGCGGTAGCAACAAAGGCGTGTTGATCATGGAAGCTAAGTACTTCGACTGAAGAATACTAATGAGGCGATCGTATTTATAATCTCTGCTGTTAATCAGGGTGCGAGATGAACTCGTGATGGCCTGATATCCCGAGCCAATGAGAGGGCTACAGGCAGCATCATACGATTCCTAAATTGGCTTCATTAGTACCTATTGTTTTACTAAAATTACTAGTAAAGAAACTAAGAAACTGAAATACATCACGCGGTTCTAGATGTCTCGGAAGTAAGCGTGGAAGCATGAAAGTAGCTGGTGAATTGCAAAGGCCCATCGGCATTTTCTTGTACGGATTGCTCGTCCTACATCTTCTAAAAATTCTTCCAGGGTAACGTTCTCCTCAGCTTTTCGTCCGGTAAACATCTTAATTTTCCTTTCTCTAGGGACGACAACGTACGGTCTTTCTGGTCTGGCCGTCTGGAATTGGGCAAGGGCACTGGCCATGTTTTCTATCTGTCTTCTTAGCTCTTCGATCTGGTCCTTTGACGACATATTGTCTGTAAATGCTACCGCTTTTTCCTTTCCACAATAGCACGTGTCTACGGTTACACTTGTATCACTGATATTTGCCACTTCTTTTACCAACCATGTTACTCGCCCCGTCGTATATTTGACCGCGACAATTGTCAAACGACAGATTAAACCTTAGCAAAATATCCTTGATTGCAGCTACAATTGTATCACTTCTTATGTTGTCAACCTTGTAAAACCCAAGAAAATCCTCATAAATATTAAGTTCGTTATCAACAGTCCTGGTATTAAAGGACAATTGTTCGAGATTAGCACAATCAGTTCCTTCATCGCACATGATACTATAAAAACTGTTCGCTCTGATTACGTCCAATTTTTTAGACAAAGCCTGTCTAGCCATTAAATCAAACAGCTCATTTTACACATCGTGGTGAGTGAATTTTTGGCTACCTAGGCTCAGTCTTTCAATGATCGACGGGTCTTTTGTTCCCATTAACTTTAATAGTTGTGTAAAGTTATCAGACCCATGCGATCCTTGAATCGCAATACCTTGTCTTGCCAAATATTGAAGACATTTTAAAACTGAGATCAAATATAATCTATTAGCTTTCCTTGAATGAGATATGTTTTGGTTTATCATCTCCCCAACATCTTTTGATTGCACCAAGTGGTAGGATGCTGCGGCCTTATGACAATGGGAGTTTTCATGATCTTTAAAACATTTCGGAGCTTTTTTCCATGAGCGAAACCCTTTACTGATATAGGTTTCCTCCTTGCTTCGTACTGGGAACAGTGTTCCTTTCTTGGATTGAGTGAGACAGTAGAAACAGAGCAAGATGTCGTTCCTGATTAAGGGAAGAGAAAAATTTATTTAGTAGATTAAGCATACAGAAATTGCAACGGGAAGTGCTAAAGCCGAGTAATTTATCACGGAAAATATTTTAATAATGTCTAAAAAAGCATACCTAGGCAAACACGATAACATGGCACCACAAAATAGGAACAGAAAAAAAAGAAAAACCTCAAGCCATCGATGAGCATAATTTTAACTCACAGAATTAACACAAACAAAAGGAAATAAAGTTTCAAAATAAAACAGAATTTGAATTTCATCATTTCGTCACCCCTTTTTACGATTGTAAAGGCTGATTTCCACGCTACTTGTCAGGGAGATTCAAGGCCCATTCAGTCATGTGAGCAACCCAAGATTTGTGGTACGTGCAATGAGGCTCCACGACGCGCTCGACGACTTTGGAGCCCAATGCAAGTGTCTTCGATTTCAAAAATGCTTTTACTACGGGCTAAATTGTCGACCCTTCTGTTATTTCTAATGAAATAACCAATCAACTAGGATCTTTATTCAGTCAAACTCAAAAAAGCCTAGCAAGGGAAAAAACACACAGTTATTACATAGCTAGTCTGTCTGCCATCTGAAACGTCAATGAAAATGTGTGCTGAAACTGAAAAAAAAAATGTACAAGAAAGTAGTCTTTAAAACGGCTACTCTGTGTCCTTGGAAATTGCTACAAGTCATTGTAAGGCAGTCAACAGTTGATTTGTTGGGCGTGTAGTCGTAAAAAAGGTCAACAAGCCTGTTATCCTTGACGTTTATTCCTCCTTGAAAAACGAATAAAATTAAATAACGCCATCCTGGTCCTCGCAACATCCTTCTTACTCCTGCCATGGCAATCTTTTCTGCTTTTTCGTACAAACAGGGATATTTGTACCATTCGCTTATCAGCAACCAAGTTTCTTCTTCAGAGAATGATCTGCTTTTACTTCTCAGTGCAACAGATTTTCTGATGTCAGGCCGATTTCTGTTATGTTCATCGACCGTAAAATTAGTCACCTGGACACTACGCATTACGCAATTTTGACAGAGAATGGCGTCGACAAATAGTAGCGTGTAACCACCCTCAACATACAAGTGTGAGGTTGTTGGTTTTCGCCAAGAAAGGGAAAGAAAAGTGTGCAGAGGTACACCTGGGTATAAAAGCAGACAAAAATAAAAACTTTGGAGCAAAAGTATATACTATTCAGCTGCTGTTCGTAAAAATAGAGAGCTGTCGGGAAAAAAATATAGAAGTTAGAAACAGACGCACATCTCGGGGTTAATTGGTGTACACGTCGGGCTGTTATGAAAGTTTTCTTTATGATCTTTGAGTGTGATAAAAGCTGTGGACTTGGCGAGACATTCAACTTTTTCGGAGAGTCGAAGTTTGGCTTGGAACTCGTTATGGAAAGGTTTAATTGCAACGTTTTGAATCATGTCAAAGAGATCCTTTTCAAAATTAATGAAGTCTTGATGCTGTGGTGGACTTTTGTGTGATTTAAATCCGAAATTTATATTATCGTAGCTAGATTGGTTTTCTTCGTCTTTGTCAAAAAAGAAAGCTTTCCACCTCATCCTTTTTTTTCACCTTTTTCATTTTATCTGTCAAAGATTTCAAGTACAGTTTTCGTGATGGTATAGGTATGTTCTTGGTTGAATAGTTTATAGTAAACTTCTCTATTTATCAATTAATAAAGAAATAATATCTGTTCCAGAGTGCTCAACAAAATTCAGGATTACATCCCATCAACAGATGAACAGATATAATTGCAGAGTGCTCAATATTTACTAAAATAGATCCAATGTAAGTCGAATTAAAATCCGCCCCACCAGACCATTGAAACTTTTACTGACATTTTAATTACTTTATCAACTTTATATAAGTGCATAGATTTTTAGCAGTTTTTTATGTGTACATCTGATGAATGCATGAACAAGAAACTCAAGAGTTATGTACTTTTTTATCAGAAATATTGAAATATAATTTTAACTTAACAAACTGGTCTTAATTAAGGATTCGTTTTCATTTGAGGATTTACTGAACTATGGCCTCCGTTATTTCGTACTAAAAAACCGGGTGGATGATTTTTAGTTAAAGAAAGAGTGGTATAATAGAACACTTAGTTTAAGATGGACAAAGGTAGATAAAATGTGGGAAAATTGTGAGGGGAGGGGGTAAATTTCCGAATTTTCCCCCGTAAACCAAAATGTCTCTGCGGACCGTAGTTTTGGGTCCCCGATGTTAAGATGTGGAGGCAGATTGTCTTTATGGGATGGAAATCCTTGTATCATACGTCTTACGTTTTGGTGGGCCTGGTCTCCTAAGGAGTGTTGGGTAATGTTATCAAGTGTATCATACGTATCCATTATCAAATATTCTTGCGATATCACCAGACAGATGTTTCGAGACTTCTGACAGTTTTCACAGCTTATAAGCAAAACAATCCTCTTTGATACGGTAGTGGGAAACAATAGGAGGCTTTTAAACCTAAAGGATATTTTGCTGGCAAATATATCTGGCATTTGTGACGTGCTTTCAGCTCACTATGTATTAACTGGTTCTTACACAAGTGCATCAGTCAGGCGTGGTAAGGTAACCCCTCTTAATGCAAAGATATGAACTGTAATATACCTTTCATCCATTGCGAAGATGTACTGGTATTCAAGCAGCAACATTTGATGAGGTGGAGAAATTCGCCTGGTGCATGTGTAATAAGCCAATGTATGATAGTGTAAATAAGCTTCGTTACTACCTATTCACGGTCGGGAATGTGCTTTCAGGCTTCGATGGAAAAGACCTGGGGCCTTCTTCCCGTGATTCCCTGTGTATGGATGTCCAAAATAAAAATTTTCAAGCATTAATATGGAACAATTTTCTAGAGCGTCAACCTGATATTCCTGGTCCTTTTAGTTACAAATGGCTGTTAGTTGAAGCGGGAAAATTAAACTACTATTGGACATAAAGCAATGCCTCAAGAGCTTGTGGACATTACAAACGTGCTTTTCATTCGTGAAGCACGTTTTTATGACAGGCCTTTTTCATGTTTTTACACTGCAATAATTGTGAGTACTAAAACGAGACAAGTATGTAACACTATTCGTAAAATACTGTTACATAAATATAATACATGAACAAAGTCTAGCTATATGAACACTCAAACCAACATATTATCTAATTTGGCTGTACTTATAAAGAACAGTGCCAATGTGATATGCATCTGAAAAATTGTACTCATCCATCACGGAATTTATTATAAACGTGACCACCAACTCCACTACGATGGCAACCTCCATACATTGTTGGTTTCGATTCTATTGATCAGGTAAACAACGGGCCAACCTTAAATACTTTGCTTTGTTGTAAGCAAAAAAAGCGAGTCTGGTTTTATTTTTCAATAATCGCAAATCACATAAAGTTCAATTTTCTCTTTTTGCACGAGCAAAGATATGTAAGATTTAGTGTCCCATGATAACACATTTAATATCCATCTCTTTTGAAGTTAAAAAATGTAAATCAACATGTCTGCACACGCTTCAAAAAGACAACCGGATGTTTTTCAAATATTGTTATCCATCTCCTATTTTTGTGCATGCACATAGAATTGCTTTCTTTTATTTAATTTTTTATTTTCAACATATTAATTTTGTGTCCCAATTGACCATTAAGATTAAAAAGATTGAAAACATTCGGTAATCTTAGGTTTTAGAGGTTAAGTATTTCTCTTGAGTCGCAAATTTTCAGTGTGCGTGACCGCATTAAATATGACGTCATAGTCGCTGAACGTCCCAACGACAAGAGTGCAACCAACCTGAATTTGAATGTGCACACTAAAAGCTTTCAAAAATTCACTGTTTTCGAAATTCCCACGAAGGGGACATTTTCACGCCTATTTGTTCGGGGTCCAATTGCCCCGCAGCAAGTATTTCACTTGTGATCGGAGCGTACAGACCATTACAATGAAAATTTTTAATGCTGAACGCGTTTTTTCTGTCTGTTAAGCTGTTTTGCAACAATAAGGAGATTTGGTGGCAGGAATTTGACCACGGGTGGGCAGCAAAACGGTAGAATTGTTTTTGACAGGCCAGCAGGAAATTAATTTGTGTAGTCGCAATCTTTTACGATTCGCCGTCGTTTTATATTTATATTCTTCCTGCTTCTTTTCGCAATCATAGTATGAATTTGTAAGTGTTACAAACAACTACTTAGACTTTTCAGGTTTCATATGATAAAAAAATCATGGTCAACTACATTTCAATAAATTCCCTTTATCTATAGTCAGCGAGGATCAGGTAAGGAATTTGTAGGCAGATAAGTTAGCCAAGTGGTCGTATCTTTGGTCATGAGATTCAAGAAAATGGCCTTTATTATCACATTTGTCAGTGGTTAGCTTATTGATCTGATTTGATCCAACCCACACTACTCGCGGGAATCACCATGAAAAGCACACTAAACGCGGAAATTTTTCATGAAAATATATAATATTTGTAATTGGACATTTTTTACTACCTCTCTAAGAATTTATATTTTGTGGGGTTTACTTGTACCAATTTTGACGAACCTTATACAAATATGGTCCAGAACAAGGTTTGGAAGTTTTAATTTAGCAAAGTAAATGCTACTAACGCATTAAAGATGTACACAACCCATAAAACATGCGGCCATTGCAAGCTTGCCATACCTAGGTTTAACAGTTAATTGTCTTAAGGGACAGTTTTATCAAAACCATTTATTAATTTTATTAATTTAAATTCGATGGCCAGTTTGTATCCAACATTTTGCCTTACTCCCAGGCAAGAAGTAGCTGTGTTAAACATTTCTTTATCTTTGAGCCAGATGATTCTTACATATCTGCTTATTCACTGTAAAACATGTTTTAGTTTACAAAGTTATATTTAATGTTATTAAAAGACATGATTGTTAGTATGACAAATTATTATTTTTTTTATGTTTACATAGTTTATCGTAATTTGGAAGTTTATGTAAGAAGGCATGTTAATTTTTTTTGTTTTAGTTAAATAGAATTTGTTATCACATCAATTTTTCATGACGCCCTGTTTTTTTATGATCTTATGTTTGATAATGTTTAGATAGCAGTAGGGACAAAGAGCGACAATACCACTTGTTGAAAATATGCGTACTTGTATGATGATTGCAGACCATTCGAATAAAAACCCCTTTTGTTAATTTTTGGCAATTTTAAAGATATCTTGGCATCGTCTATATGTAGTAATATATAATAGAGTCCTGGCATAGTTTGTTCTTTAGCTCTTGCCTTCACCTCTTCTTACCATCATATGAACACTATTTTGTTATTTGGTTTTGATCATATTGGATCGTTCACATGTTACGTAATCAACTTAAAAGCTTTGAAAACTATTTCGAAACTCTCGAATCAAAAACAAACACACGAAACAATGGGAAAATGACACGAATTCCAAAAGTAAAGCTTGAGGGTGCTCGTTCATCCTTCTACTTTCAAGGAGCACTGGCTTTCAATAATTTGGCAAGAGAAGTTCGAATTGAAAGAAGTCCTTCATAATTTAAAATTTTACTAACTAAACTTTAATTGAGAAGATCCTATTAGCCAGCTATCTGATCGATGCAGCTCATGTGATATCTTCAACTTATATTTATTTATATTTATTTTGTAAATTTATAATTACAACACTAATTTTTATTTTTCAACTATTTATCTTAAAACTTACTTATTGATCTTTTTGTTTTACAGGACTACTCTTGAAAACAGTGTAAATATTTTGATATATTGTACAGCTGACTGTTTTATCCTGTATAAATATTTGATGATGATGATGATGGTGGTAATAATAATAATAATAATAATAATAATAATAATAATACCAATTGTGGTAGGAGCGTTGGGTGCTGTCAGTAAAAACTTTGAAAAATTGGTAAGAGATATAGGGATCTACATGAAAATTGAACACGCACAGAAAACAGCTTTGTTAGGAACAGCGCGGATATTAAGACTTGTACTTGACTGCTAAATCCAAAGGAGAAAGAATGTGTGATTGCCCATACAATTTGTTGTACGTGATCACATATAAAATAACCGAGAAGAAAGATCAATCTCGAGATCTTGAATTCATAATAAATAATAATAATAATAATAATAATAATAATAATAATAATAATAATAATAATAATAACTTTCGGCCTACTTTATACTCCCTCCCCCCTTGTACTCAATCGTAATCATTTGGTGACCCCTACCAAAATTACGTCAT
>RDPX01000030.1:3736439-3749812 GCA_003991215.1 Morbakka virulenta
ACAGTGTAAATATTTTGATATATTGTACAGCTGACTGTTTTATCCTGTATAAATATTTGATGATGATGATGATGGTGGTAATAATAATAATAATAATAATAATACCAATTGTGGTAGGAGCGTTGGGTGCTGTCAGTAAAAACTTTGAAAAATTGGTAAGAGATATAGGGATCTACATGAAAATTGAACACGCACAGAAAACAGCTTTGTTAGGAACAGCGCGGATATTAAGACTTGTACTTGACTGCTAAATCCAAAGGAGAAAGAATGTGTGATTGCCCATACAATTTGTTGTACGTGATCACATATAAAATAACCGAGAAGAAAGATCAATCTCGAGATCTTGAATTCATAATAAATAATAATAATAATAATAATAATAATAATAACTTTCGGCCTACTTTATACTCCCTCCCCCCCTTGTACTCAATCGTAATCATTTGGTGACCCCTACCAAAATTACGTCATTATCTACTTCCCCCTAACCAATTTTACAGTAATTGGTGAACCCACTGAAAAAGTATCCCATGATCTACCCCAGCCATATCAAGAATTAAATAAACAAATATTGTTGAATACATATCTTCAAACAAAAGAAAAACACATTACTTGAAGATCAATACAACAGGTTTAAAAAGTTGAAGTCCAAAACAATCGTTTATATGGTCAAAGATATTTCGATCATCAGTAATGGTGGCCGGTTCTGATTCGATGTGGTCATCGCTTTTAACTTCACTAATATCACTTTAGTCGGATTGTTCTTCTTCTGCTTCCTTGTTCCTTTTGCACATGCGTTTGTGCGTTTTCATTGCAGATATTGTCAAATGATAGATTTTACAAACTACATGTGCGGCGTTTGATTATTCTTTCGGCCTTGTTATTCCTTTGTTGGAGTGACGGAAAATACTTATCGTAGCAAACATCTAATTTCAATGACAAAGCTAAAAAGAAGGACTGGAACGATTCGAAATGAGCCTGTCGCTTGGTCGATTGTCAAGCCATTTTTTGATGTGCCAATTGGTATAGTAGGTGGCAAAAGTCGCTGAGGAAAAAACGATGTAATTTGTTCTCCAGTCTTTGCAGCAAGACTCGTCAATGCACTTCACTATCTGCAACATATACTGTGACTGGTGAACATGTTTTGGTTTCCACTTTTCAGACTTGAGCAAGACTTCGGTATGCTCTTCTCCAGAGGGCATGAACACGAAGCAACGACTGGGTGGTTGTCAATGACTGATTCGGACCAAATGTCTGCAAGGACTTTCCCAGCAGCTTCAAAGTTCTTGATTTCAAGCTCTGAATCAATGGTCTTGTTTGATGCATCCAAGTGGTTTTCAAAAGTATCGAAAGACAGAATGACGCCGGTGGTATCCTTTGACAACGGCGCTATTCGTCTTTCAACTTGATTAAATGCATTTCTCCCAGGCACGCGTGTAAACACAAAAACAGCATCGAGATTGTTGTTTTCGAATTGTCTCACCCAAACTCCTTAAGCCTGTTGGTTTTGCGTAACTTCATCCGGTCCGCCGTCCACTGAAATAAAAACAAGTGGTTTGCATCCTTGTTTGGCGTTAATGCAGCATCTTGGAACTCTTTAACTGTAGAATTCTATCAAAATCGTCAGAATGGGTTTCTGCACAGCTTTTGTCATGTTTATAACTTCTGACGGAAAAATATGTAGAGCCATTGTAACTTGTTTCACCATCCTTTTTTGAACAGGCTGCTGTTTATGTTTCTCCCCTATCGGAAAGTCATGGTCCGGTAACATCACTTTTTATTCCAAGCGCATTAATATTGCTGTTTGCCTCCTAAAAACAGGCATTCCCAAGGGTATACGTGCTTCATTATCTTGGGAGAGAAAAAACACTTGGTCATCTTCTAATACGTTTGCAATTTCTCTGGCAAACATGACTGATGCCATTGCAAATGCCATTGGGATGTCTCTTACTCAAATCCTTTTTTAGCCGTTGAAGCTTTACTGGGACGGTATGAACATATCCTTTTCCCTCTTTGCGACGCACATTCCCAGCTTCGTTCTTTCGTTCGTTTTCGTATCTCGGCTACAGCCTCTCTGCCCAGTAGCGGGCACATGATATTGCCGATGGTGTGGGCTCATCGAAGTTGCAATTTGGGGCGTCTGCACATTGCAGGAGGTGGTCCATGGTCTGTTTGGCGTCACAGCTGCAGATGTCAGATGTTGATAATCCCATTCGTTTTATGAGAGATTTGCATCTACGAGAACCAGTACTTAGCCGATTTAGATTGCGCCACGTTGTCCAGCCAAGATCGTGGCCAGTAGCAAGTTGTTCTTTGGGTACTACACCTCTCCTCTCAAAAGCTGTTGAGTTTGGTGATTCATCCCATAGTGCCTTCCACATGGTTTCTCGTTGAGATTGAGAAGATGAGATATTTTCATCTGGTATGGACAGGAAGCTATGTCTTTACGTAATTTGTATTAATCGTTCCCGATTGGAGGCTGATGTCCTTTTCACATGTGGTGGGGCTATGCCTGACAGAGCATACAGAGTATGGACTGGCGTGGATCGTATTGTCCCTGTAATTATTCTTTTAGTGTTATTGAGTGAAATATCCACTGGCTTAGCATGTGTTGACCTTCTCCAGGTGGAGCATGCATACTCGCCGACTAAAAAGCATAAGGCAAGAGCAGTGGTGTGCAGTGATGATGGGTTGGCTCCTCACTTGGAGGTTGCCAGCTTGCGCAACAGATTATTCCTTGTGGCAATCTTTGCCATAACATTACAGCAGTGTGATTTCAAAGAGAGTGTTCGTTCCAGAATGACGCCCAAATATATTGGATGTGGATGGTGCTTCAGTGGTTGTTGGTTCCATGTAATATTGAGAGTGGGCTTTGCCTCTTGATATTTAAGGTAAAAAGCACAAACTTGGGTTTTAGCTGGGTTTGGCTTCAAGTCGTTGGACTCGTAATAAGCAGTAAGCTGGTTCAGGGCGAACTCGAGGGTGTTTTCGATCTCAGTGAAGGACCGCAGTTGAGTTGTTATACAGGTGTCATCTGCAAAGATGAAACACCCGCATTTAATTGGTAATGATAAATCATTTGTGTAAATGTTAAAGAGGAGAGGTGATAAAACACTTCCTTGTGGTAGACCATTACGTTCAACGAAGAACCGTCTATCTTCCAGCATGCTTCGCATTGTATGACACAGGTCCAAATATTTAATCCAATAGCCAACGGCACCGGTGCCTTTTTTTGGTTTTTAAAACGTATATCCGCCCAAGCTGGTGGAAACTATGTCTATGTTGCCGTATCTATTTTCTGCATACAAAGCTGGTTATCGAATTCAAAGATTTTTCTCTTTCATTTTTATCGTCCATTATGAATGCAGTAATAATATGGCTTAACTGTTGTACATGAGTTGAGTTTTCCATCAGCTACATGGTCAGTTGATCATCTATTTCTTAGTTTTCTCCGCATAATAATGTTTAATACACGCTACAATCGTTGACCTTTGAGTGGCCTCGTTGGTATTGGAATACTAGCTTATGCCATGAATAATTCCGAAGCTTTTACCTCATTGCTACAAGGAAGGGATATATTTTGAATAAAAAACCTAAGCCATAAAGAAAGGTTTCATTAAAGTGCACAAGGTTCAATTGACGTTCAATGTTATGAGCAAATAGAAAAGCCGTTATTCGAGCAAACTATGTCCGCAACAGGTAATTGGAATTTCACTATACGATGACCTTGTAATGCAGCCCAGGGCTAATACGGGTAAAAAAATCGTCGCCAAAACACAAACTCTGAAAAGATTTCATAAAACAGAAGAAATTTTTGTCGATGACGTACAGAGCTTAAAGAATATAAGGAAACGAAGGAATTGGAAGGGGTATTATAAAGTTCTGGATTGATGCTGGCATCTCCTTGTCTGGCTTGGTAATAAAGAGTGCAGTTTAAACTCCCATGGTAAAAAGTAATGAGCTCAGATCAACTGGGTGTCTGTAAAGAAGCACAGGAAAGAAAACCTCTGATTTAGGACCAAGTGATGCAACATGAAGCCCCAAAAGCGCTTTTAGAGCGAGTGAAATGCCTGATACATACAGGTTATATGATTAAGAACTCGACAAACGAACTTTACATGCTAATTTGTATTCTTTGTGAAAAAAAGTCATGTTTAAAGCACAGAACATTTTTGTTGTGAAAAACTCAATTTTCAAAGTCGCATTAATGTAACACCTAACATGAGGTATCTTGATTGTCTCCAATGAGCTTATTTACATTGCATGTACACAACCGTAATATCAGTGAAACTGGTTGTAAACTTTCAGCCTTTTACAAGACCAAGGCACAAACATGATATCATTTAAACATGTTCAGCTACTTAAAAAGACGCTATCATGCTCCAGGAGGATATTTTTTTCCTAATCTGACCACAAAAAATCCAACAAACCCCTTGGTCGATTTCATTAGACAAATTTAAGAATGAATATTTTCCAGGAACAAGACAGTTGCTATTTTTTAATTTGTAAAATAAGCTGTCACTAGACGGACAAAATAATAAGAGCATGTGTTCTGCTGCGTCACAGGGCATCTAGACGCAGCTAGAAAAAAAATACCGCAGAGTTACTGAATATATATTTAATTCCAAAATATTTCTATTCGACAAGAACTATAAAAGCATAATAAATATTCTGTGACAAATGCAAATCTGTTTCTGGTGCAATGGACAGAATACGGTACATTCACGAATACTAGGGTGTGTGCCTTTCCTCAAGCTTCCGTCTTTTAGCAGCCTGTTTTTCAAGATGGCGTTCAATTCCCTCTAAACGAGAAAAAGTACGACAGTTATAGTTTGCAGCTGAATATAGTACGCCGATCATTATAACGGGATTAACCAAAATTAGAAACCAATATCCGAAAAATAAAAAAAGGAAAAAAGCATAATAGCGATTTAATCTGGTAACAACCACAACTTTATATCATTTTTCGGGACGAATTAATGATAGTTAAGAAAAAGTAGGTTTTACAAAAATTCGAGTTTCGAACTTGATTCTCATGCTATTCGTGAATTTAGCGAAAAGTTCTGATGACGAGTTTTCTTTTATTTTGATTTAAAAAATCAAACTTTGACTTTCAAAGTCAGTTTGTTTATTTACTAAAAAATAAGTACTATGTGCATGAAATAACATTGATCTCACTAAAATTGATATTCTCGCTATACGATTTTGCACACAAAGAGTCAAAACTAAGACACGGGGTTCTTGACAATTAATTCGACTAGCTGGCCGGAAATGATACTCTGTTTTATGAGAACATAATCTAGCTTTAAGAAGAGGTTCAGGCAGTGCAAGAATCTTGGCAAAAAACTGCAGCAGTTTTATCGTGGTGACCGACGTCTCTTAAATTACTGAACAATGTGGTATAGAACACTGTCATGAGAACTAGTCTTGCGGAGTCCTTCACGTTTTTCTTTCATGCTCGAAAGAATAAACAAAGTATCTGTTACCTCGGTTGCAACTACCATTCGACCTGGTACTATTTCTGTGGTATTTTTTAGTATAGTAAATCAAAATGCTTATTAGCTAACGTTTTTATATCGGATACCAAGAAATGATTCTTTGTGTTCCTGTTTGTGCAACTGTCCAGCCGTTAAAGTTTCTAGTTTCCATGATGTGCGTTTTACGAAAATGTAGTACAAAGGTTTACTTTAATTTTAACACCAACGAACTAGCCCCAATAAAATGGATTTGGGAACCTAAATAAGCTTAGCCAGCCCCATCCCTAATTTTACCGCCAAACATCCCATTTTAATGACTACGTCTAGCCCAAACCTAAACTTTTCATGTAATATCTCAGGTAAAGCCACACCTTCGAAAGTATCCAAAGCTGACCTGTAAAAAACAGTCTGTTTACCAAAGTTTTTGCTTGCATGTTACGCTGCGGTTTTCTTATGCTGTGCCCACTGTTCTCAAGTTTCACTTACAACTGACCGTCATTCTTATGTCTCATTACAAACACTAAAGAAATAAATACGCTTGGTTTAAATATTACAATGCAGCGATCAACTATAAAGCTCACCTGGTAAGCTTAACAATCTTTGAAAAACCCATTTAACCAAACGTGATTGTGTAACACTGAAGGTAGCCTGTGGGCACTTGGCATTAGGTTCACACGGTGCAACACTGCATAGAAATGCCGATACATAGAAATGCTGATGCATAGAAATGCCGATCGTAGGATAAAGCGAGACGAAGTTAAATGAAATAACGAGAAAACAGAAAAAAACATAACATATCATGTTGAAAACCAAAAAGCAAGACGGTTTATGCAATTAAAATTAAAGATAGAAAATCAAAAATGTCAATAAATGGATGGATGCATGTTGCCTCACCCCTCCCTTATCAGCAAGCAATGTCTACATTTTACCCACCCAAGTTTAAGGGTATTTTAAACACTGGTAATGTAGTATGCATAAAAAGGCAAACAAAAAAAGCCATAAATGGGGCAACATTTACCGCAAACTGGTCGATCCATCAGTGGGCGATAAGTTTTTCTGTAGCCTGGAAGTAAAGCTACAACTGAAGCATTTCCACGTGGGTAAGATTCTTGACTATTTTCATCAGCATAACTAATACCTGCAATGACTCGTTGTAACATCATCGTTCTGTAACGAGCAAAGAATTGTTGAAGTAAGTGATAAAAGTAAGTTCTGAGAACTAATAAAATTGTTATCATTTTTGCAGGTACATTGGGTCTGCAAGCACCGTGACCTATAAATCTGACTGCAGATAACAAGCTAACTTTAAACAAGATATTGGTGCAATACTGCATACAACCAACAGGGCGTATGATAATAAAGTTACTTTTTAGGGCTTCTAATCCTAATTTGTGGCTGACGATAAAGAGGTGGGAAATATTTATTGCTTCAATACGCTAGAAACAAAAAGCTATACTAAAACAAATCATTTAAAATATATTTCACGTTGCTGTGAAAACCGTAGAGTTCCAAAATATTATTTACAGGGTAGTGGCTGTGGGCATGTCAACAGGAAAAGTCGAAATATTGAAATTGTTTAAAATAAATCGCTTGTTCTAAAATTTATTTTGAAATGAATGCCACGTACGTTAGAGTGGTCATGTTAGATATGGGGGATTGTTTTGATGCATATAGAGGGATTTACTTAAATCTGGGTGCGATTTCAACTTCGCTAAACCATTGTAATGCCCGCGTGATGAGCTGCAGAAATCATCCACCATAAAGTCTATATACTTGCCATAGGCTAAGTATTGCTTACTTCGTTTGCGACTAATTAAAAAATCTCTTAACTGGAAACTATCAACTATCTTTCGTCAGCACATCCCCTACCCGTGTAACTAACATTTTCTCAATTAATGACAGCAAATATTCAGAGGTGCTTGAAGATAGTCCCTCTGACGACCAATACCTGACTAAAAAAAAGAACAGAAGGTCGACCTGCCCGGATGCGGTTGCGCTTATAACAGTACCACTTTTCACTCCACCTTTACCTCAAGCGTAAACAGTAAGCTTAACACTGCGGGAAGTTATCACTCTCTCCACATAATGTTTCAGCCTTTTTCGACGATTCCATAAATTTAGATTTTGCTGTTTATTCTTTTTCACTCCTTGCGCGGCAAGGTGTGAATATTGATATATTGGCTAGCAGTTAAGCAAGAGAAAGGAAGAGGGTGGTTGATGAAGCGGAAGAATTTGATGCTTAGAGAAGATAAAAGGACGATCAAGCTTACTGAAAAGCAAGAGGATGGAAGTGTAGCAGAGCACTGGTGCACACCAGAAGAAGCAAGTAGAAATACAGAATAAAATAAAACTAGCTCTTTCGAAGGTTAATATGTGCAAAGCACCTCAAATATACTGGTCATATGCGTTGTGCAGAAAGTACATCCTATATAATAAAGCTGCTCTTTTCAGTGTCAACAAAAAGTAGACAATGGTCAAGTACGCTGATGTTCTATGACAGTTACCCCCCTGCGACATTTAGACCTGAAAATTTTGTATCAAAGAAACTGTCGAATTCCAAATATTGACACCGATTATTCCAATAGTCAACCTTTGCCTTTCTGTGGGCTATAACCTACAACATTGCACGATACTGTATCTTTTATAGAAGTTCTACATTATGTTTACTTTTTCTCACGTTTGTTTGTACATTAATGACAGACCTGGTTATTCCATTGTTAGTCAAAATTATCTTTGACTTCAGAATGGTCATGCAAACCACGGGGAAACAGAAGAACATTTTCCCCCACCATCTTCAACTTTTGAATACCATTGATATAAATATGAGTCACAGGGAGTAAATGTCGTGCAAGTAAGTATTTCGAGGGTACTTGTCTTGAGGTTAATATCTTGGGGTAAATATCACTGGCGGGAAAACGCCGCCGGGGTAAATTCAACCTGGTGAAAGTGTCGGATAACCTAAGAAACTCAAAATACCAAGTAAACACAAACGGACTTCCGAATGAAGTTTATCATCAAACTGAACCAAGAACAGAAAACAAACAACAATAGTACAGAAGCGTAAGAAAATGTTGTGCGACTCGCCTTACTGCATAATCCGTCCACATGTTCTCCATATGTTCAAGATTAATTCGTCTTTCTTCTACAAAGGATAACACTTATAGGATGACGTAAAGACCATGCTTACCTTCTTTCTAATTAATATTGTTTATGTAACGACATTTAAATCTAAAAAAATATACTTGATCTTGAAGTTGAGGTTTATTAGTACTTCCCGAATTTCTCCAAGTTTCGACAGAAGCTTAACAACTAGAAAATTTAGTAGTGTTTGTTTATCTTCCTATTGTGTGTGGTCAAGTGCCCAATTATCAGTGTTTCCTTTGGTCGCCCAAATGTGTTTCTACGGGTTCTTAGTTGGCACCTGGTCTCAAAGGTCTTTTACTTTATGCTAATTAGTCGTAGCTCCCATCCAGAGGAACCGTGGCTTAATGGTTAGTGGACTGCACAGTAACCAAGAGTTCCGGGTTCGATTCCCCGAGCTGTCGAGGAGAATTTGGAACATTGCGAAAAGAAAAAGCCATCGGTTGGCGTCAGGAAGGGCATCCGCCAAGAAATTCCTCACTGCCAAATCAAAGTCCCTGTGAAGGGCACCGTCTGAGCCCCAATTGCTGGGGAAAAATGACGTTAAAACCAAAAAAAAAAAAAAGTCGTACCTCCCATCCACTATAATTGGGGTTTTTTCACACAAAAAAAATCAAAACTGGAAGCAACATTTACCTCACCTCAATCAGGGCAGTCAACACCAATGAACACTAGCTCTATACTGAAGTGTGCCTTAGTTGATACAAAGTGTCCCCGCGTTACAGGAATTTTCACACACACTTGAAATGCAGTCATTTTATTTTCAAATCCACATTTCATACTTTATATTATAAATTATAAACTATAAATTATACTTTTGTCATTACACTATTCAATAAAGCACGAGTCTGTTATTTACGTCATAAATTAAAAAAAAATTAAAAAATACACCAATATGAAAAAACAATCGACCGTTAAACAATGTACCATCCAACTCTTGTTGAAATCTATTATCCAAACTGCAGGATCAAGCACCTCCAATACTACCTATCCTCCTCCCCTTTCCCTAAACCTCCACACAAACAATTGGGTCCTTATTCTTGTCATAGCGACCTATTTTTACTGGTTTTTACACTGTTATTCTCTGTCACAGAAAAGGTATTAATTTCGGAAAAAACAAGTCTTAGGAATAAGGGTTATAATTGGCAATATGAGTTTTTCTGATAAACGATCGCCATCTGACAAGAAAAACGCAAAATGTACTGATAAAACTGAAAATACGCAGACCTGCTAGTAAAGTACAATGGAATTTTTAATAATCAGATTTGTACACTACCTTCATCGCAAATCCACTGCAAATTTTCAAATGCGCACTCATAAAGTATTAATGGGATTTCTGTAAAAGAATTAAAAGATTCAATCGTTGTAGTAACTAAAGAAAAGGGAAGTCTGATCTGTTACTTCAATGGAAAGTTATTGTCATGACGTGGGCACTAAGACTATTCCTTCTGTCGCGGATACATTTACACACACGGACACATATATACCTGTAAAATATTATAATATTAAAAGCTAAAGGCTACTAAAATACCTTAAGTTTCACGCACATAGCAATGCGATTATCGGATAGACTAAAGATGCATGGAAGTATCTATCAATGGTGGCTAAAAGTTGACATCTTTTCGGCCAAACACAGGTTGCATACTTTCATACCTTGTATGGGAGAACTTTNAAAAAAAAAAAAAAGTCGTAGCTCCCATCCACTATAATTGGGGTTTTTTCACACAAAAAAAATCAAAACTGGAAGCAACATTTACCTCACCTCAATCAGGGCAGTCAACACCAATGAACACTAGCTCTATACTGAAGTGTGCCTTAGTTGATACAAAGTGTCCCCGCGTTACAGGAATTTTCACACACACTTGAAATGCAGTCATTTTATTTTCAAATCCACATTTCATACTTTATATTATAAATTATAAACTATAAATTATACTTTTGTCATTACACTATTCAATAAAGCACGAGTCTGTTATTTACGTCATAAATTAAAAAAAAATTAAAAAATACACCAATATGAAAAAACAATCGACCGTTAAACAATGTACCATCCAACTCTTGTTGAAATCTATTATCCAAACTGCAGGATCAAGCACCTCCAATACTACCTATCCTCCTCCCCTTTCCCTAAACCTCCACACAAACAATTGGGTCCTTATTCTTGTCATAGCGACCTATTTTTACTGGTTTTTACACTGTTATTCTCTGTCACAGAAAAGGTATTAATTTCGGAAAAAACAAGTCTTAGGAATAAGGGTTATAATTGGCAATATGAGTTTTTCTGATAAACGATCGCCATCTGACAAGAAAAACGCAAAATGTACTGATAAAACTGAAAATACGCAGACCTGCTAGTAAAGTACAATGGAATTTTTAATAATCAGATTTGTACACTACCTTCATCGCAAATCCACTGCAAATTTTCAAATGCGCACTCATAAAGTATTAATGGGATTTCTGTAAAAGAATTAAAAGATTCAATCGTTGTAGTAACTAAAGAAAAGGGAAGTCTGATCTGTTACTTCAATGGAAAGTTATTGTCATGACGTGGGCACTAAGACTATTCCTTCTGTCGCGGATACATTTACACACACGGACACATATATACCTGTAAAATATTATAATATTAAAAGCTAAAGGCTACTAAAATACCTTAAGTTTCACGCACATAGCAATGCGATTATCGGATAGACTAAAGATGCATGGAAGTATCTATCAATGGTGGCTAAAAGTTGACATCTTTTCGGCCAAACACAGGTTGCATACTTTCATACCTTGTATGGGAGAACTTTAAAATAGATTATCTAATGAAAAAGATCCACACGCTTCCTTTAAGTCCCAAGCGTATTTCGATAGAGCCGTGCTACGAGCGTAACTTTTGCTTTAAAATGTTTGTGGTTTCCGTAACGTGTATTGAATTCGCGTTGTTGTGAATTGAGCGTTGATGTATAGGCGAGGGTTATCCAGCTTCCTATACGGAAATAATTCAGCATTAGAGAAGTCTAGTGTCACATCTAAAAAGTTAACGATCTTTGGGTTGGCTTAGACGATAATTTTCAACCCAAACGCCTCAATGATTGCTGAAAACTCTTCCATTATTCGGTCGGCGCTCTTTGGTCTTTCTCTTTTACGGGCAGCTAAACGATCGTCTCTGTATAATTGTATGCTGCCATCCCAAGTGTATTTATTACAAAGCCTGCTTAAAATGTATAGCCAATCAACTTGCATACTTCCGCCCCATCATAACTACCCATTGTTACATCAAACAGACTTGAATTGTCCCGTTTTGATCCAGGGGCAATCGTCTTACAATAATGACTTTCTGGCGTGTATAATTACTTCCCTATCCTTAGCTCTTACTGTACATTTATTTGCCAAGTCCAATGCATGTTCAAGACGTGTTTCTCAGATATGAAGGGTAACAATCCAAAAAAACAAGCAAGTAATAAATTCAATTCATTTTTCATCGAGGTGGTTAAACCAATCAATCACTGCTTACGAGTTCCTCTACTGATTGAAGCATATGACATCTCATTATTTTTATTAATGCGATCGAAAATTCCTTGATATATATGCTATATATATACACATACATATATTCTTATATTATGATTAAGAACCACACAAGGCATACAAGGCCACTATATGTATGGAACTGTGGGATATTAGGAGAAAAATAACTTAAGAAAAAATTGTATTCTGGAGGAAAGCACTCAGATGCCAAAGTGTTCCACAATCTGGGCGTAAGAGGAAAGAAACCCTACAATTATAGAAAGTTAATTACAACGAAGGCCAACAAATGCCTAAGGAGAAAAACGTTGAGAGAAATGAGTCACACGACACACAAATAACTGAGCTGGTACCAGGGAGAAACGCTCATCAAAATAAGTTTCAGAATAATAGCTACCAAAATTTAGGAAGACCAGTCAAGTTTCATAACAGGCAAGATTTAGACCTATTTTCTTGCAAACACATTTCTGAACTCCATTGAATACATAAAGATCAGATGAGAGAGAGCAGCTGTTCAAAGTGACAACACTCGCAAGGATTGATGGTAGATTAATGAGATACAAAATGGCCTCCGGCGTAAGGTTCTCCCTACCGCAATACCAAGAACCAACTTTTATAAAAGCAGACTTACCAATTGAATAAATATAGGAACGAAAAGAAAATTCTGCCAACAAAAGAGAAGAAAAAACAAGTAACCCTATTAGTGAGAATTCCTCAAGAGAAGAAGCACTCTCTGCAGGATTAGCATCAGAAACATCGTCAATGAATAATGGAGGTAGAAAAAGATCCATCTTTGTGTTGAGCAACGTTTGTTATGTTTTTGCTGCATTAAAAGAGCCAGCCAGAGCTTACTGTCACTACCATTACAGTCGTTGCTGTAAAAAAAACATGAATCATTACTAATGCTGCAGATACTACTACTTGTATACCCTGCACTTCTTTTACTACTCCTGCTGGACTATCATCGTCAACACCACCATCATTCCATTACAACCACCAATACTACTACTACTACTACTACTACTACTACTACTACTACTACTACTACTACTACTACTACTACTACTACTACTACTACTACTACTACTACTACTACTACTACTACTACTACTACTACTAATACTACTACTACTACTACTACTACTACTACTACTAATACTACTACTAATAATACTACTACTACTACTACTAATACTACTACTACTCATAATAATAATAATACTAATAATAATACTAATAATACTACTA
>RDPX01000030.1:3813371-3840097 GCA_003991215.1 Morbakka virulenta
TGGTATCCCTTCTTTGCTAGTTACACTAAGGCATGCTAGATTAAGATGGTTTGGACATGTGAGGAGAATGGATGCTGACTCATGGCAACACAGAATGTTGACCTTTGAAACCGCAAGCAAATACTGTGGTTGACCTAAAAAAAGATGGATGGACTGCGTCAATGCTGACTTGCACACACTGGGCATCACAGAGCATCTAGCAACTGATTGGAAAGCTTGGAGAACGGCAACCAACACCAACATAAACATGACAGGAAGGCATCCAAGCCCAGCTGCTGGGAACAGAAGATGTTAAACCGTGCAGTAAGTAAGTAAGTAAGTAAGTAAGTATGTCACTTTCTTCCATTACTTTTGAAAAGACATACTATTATAATACATATAATACATGTTGTTATAATATAAATAGTATATATGTCTTCTTTTTTTTACAGTGGAACAGATAAATATTTCATTTTAGCATGGCATCTAAGCTAAAAGACATACCAAATGTTATACACAAGGAGGCACCAGCAATCCAAGATGCAGAAAAAGAACAGATTAAACCTGGCACAAAGGATATAATTGCTGGGAATGGAAAAATTTCCACTGAAGGAAAAGATGGCTTAGAAGAAGAAAATGGTAATGTCTTCAGACACATTTAATGCAATATTTAGTTATTCATAAAAGTTAAACACCAGACCATAACAATGATAATGAATTTTCATTACTTATTAAGGTTTTGTTACATGGTAATTTCATGATTCATAACAACAGAGTTTTAATTATTCTTATTTTTATCTTAAATGGCTTTAGTCACTGTCAGATGCAGTTAATATTATCTATGAAACTGATTGAGGAGTCATTACAAATGACTGAAGGCAACCAGTATTTCCTCTCCTTATGTTTTCAGCAATTTTCTAAATAACCTAGGAGCCCCAAGCAATGATGTCATTTGTTTGAAATAGACCTTCACATCTATTTCAAGATTTTCTACATAAGATTCAAGACCTTTCAATTTGCTGCCTGGTGCCCCAAAAGTTACAGGATTTACTTTAATCTTTTTTATTTTCCTAATTTCCCAATTTCTCTTTTAAAGTTTTGGTATTTTAAATTTTTTCCTGTTCTTTAGCATAAACTCCTGCAGTTAGCTGGGACCACAATGTCAATAATAACATATGTTTTATCTGTTTTATGTACAATGATAATGTCTGGTCTACTGGCATCAGTGACATCATACTGTATTTTGAAGTGCAAAAGAATCTTAACAGACTCATTTGAATCAGTCCTTCTGGGTTATGATGGTACCATTTTCAGCTTTTTCAAGGATATATTTTTCAGTCTCCAGTGTATTATTCATGCTACATTGTCATGTCTTCTCTCGTATTCCTGTTGGCTTTTTACAGTCTTTTAAAAGTTTTTTTACACACACAAACAATGTGATAGATGTTCTCACACCTTTCTCCACACATTCTACACAATTGGTTGTCTGAACTATTGCCAGTCTTATGGTTTATGTAATTTGTTCTTTATGCGTGTTCTTGTGCAGTATACACTATTGCCTCAGTTTGTACTTTCAGATTGCTTTGGACTAGCCCGGCCCAGGGTTTTTCCTTGTTCCCTCTATCAGGCATAATGCTCAGAAACTGCTCAGACATGGTTCTATCCAGCCACTTCCTTTTGATTCCAACATTTCTTTTTCACCTAAACTCTTTTTTTGGTACAGCTCCTTCTGTCTCATTTGTACCAGCTACCCTCACATCTTCTGTCAACTTTTTAGTAGATTCCTTGACATGCATTACCAGATTGTTTTCTTCTAATCAAATACAAAGCTCTATACTTATCAGCACCCTACCATCCTCTCTTCTCTGCAAAAACAATCTTTCCATATCATTTCTTGGATGTATTGACCTGCATACTGACAAAGTTTTCTATGTTTTCCTATCCATAGCCTTGAGTTCATTTAAGTATTGCTACTGTCCAGGGATTAGTTGTGGTTATCTTATTTTTACCATTTACTTTTGATTTTTAATTAGAAGCAGTCTCCTTTTATATTTGTTATACACTTTGTCTTTCATCTCATTCTGTTTAGAATTATGCAGCTCAATTTTATTTAGATAGGTGTAGCAGTTTTCATCTACTGCCTTTATCATTTCCAGAGGGGAGTTCAATTGTCACAATGGCTGCCCTGCTCTTCTATATGATAACTTCACATTTCTCAAGTCTAAATTCAATTTCTATATCTTCACTAAGCACTATCTATAAAGAAGCCTAATTGATCTTCATTCTTGCTGAAAAGCTTAAGATCATCTATGAAAAGTAGGTGATTAGTTTTTTTAAAATTATTTCTTGCCTCATTCATAGTATGTGTTGACTTTGTGCAATAGTAATGACAAGGGTATCATACTGATTTTGAAAAGTTTTTATTATGATTGTTGTTATTGCTTTAAGAACTTTAAGAATATTTACAATAAAAATTGCAATGATACCACTGTTATCAATGTGTGTCCTGTTGACCTTCAGGTTATATAAACGTATTAGGAGCCATGGCTAAATGGTTAGTGCAATTGCATAGTAGCAAAGAATTCCAGGTTTAATTCCCAAAGCGGGCGACTTTGGAAATTCACAAAAGAAAAAAAAAGCCATTGGTTGGTGTCAGGAAGGGCATCTCTCCAAGATATTCCTCACTGCCAAATCCAAGTCCCTGTGGAGGGCACCATCTGAGCCCCAGTACTAGGGAAAAATGACATTAAACCTCTCCCCTCCCCCCCAAAAAATAAATTACTACCCAAAGGTAATAACAGGCAACAAAAGTACAAATGTTTTGTGTAATGAGGCCTAAATATGGAAAATCAATTTTATTTTTTAAAAGAAATTTTTTACTGTATTTTTTAAATTATGGGCCTTCAGTTTCTTTCTTTATTATATCAAGAGGTAACTTGTTAAATAATTTTGCTTCAATAAATATTACTGTNATTCCTCACTGCCAAATCCAAGTCCCTGTGGAGGGCACCATCTGAGCCCCAGTACTAGGGAAAAATGACATTAAACCTCTCCCCTCCCCCCCAAAAAATAAATTACTACCCAAAGGTAATAACAGGCAACAAAAGTACAAATGTTTTGTGTAATGAGGCCTAAATATGGAAAATCAATTTTATTTTTTAAAAGAAATTTTTTACTGTATTTTTTAAATTATGGGCCTTCAGTTTCTTTCTTTATTATATCAAGAGGTAACTTGTTAAATAATTTTGCTTCAATAAATATTACTGTTCATCTTCCATATTCAAGATTTAGTTTTAATACACTTATGATGAAACCATAGTTTTGAGTTGCTTTGTTTGTTTGATGAATACTTAGTATTGCTGAAAGTATAAGCATTTTTTCTGTGTAATGATGTCATATTCATTAGTTTCTGCCACAAAAATTATTTGATGTGCTGTTTTAGTTTTAATCATTAGAATGTACAAGTATTTTATTAGAAGGTTGTTTAATTGTATAGAGTACAAAATGTCTATTAATGTCCAGCTGGCCAATCTTGGTCAAACATGTCATTGCATTACCACCAAAGGTGTTATGTGCTAAAACTCTGTAAATGGGTATCTACTTGGCCAAACAATCATTTGCTCACAAAGTGTGGGAAGTGACATAATATGATGCATTAATCACTAAATATGCAGGCTAGGCTATGGTTTTTAGCTGATATTTTTACCTTGTTGTAAGAGCTTTATCATGTCATGAGTCATAAGCTTTTTCTGAGCTTCGTTACAAGAGATACTTCTCCCAACCTGACGATGGGAGAAGTATCTCTCGAAATGTAGCTCAGAAAAAGCTTACGACTCATGACATGATAAAGCTGTTACATCTATGGCTTCCTCGGAGTCCATAAAGTTCAGAATTTTCAAGATTTTTACCTTGTGTTGTTGTATGGTAGTGAAGCTTGGTCAGTAGCATGTATATATAAGGATGTGTTTAGAGAACTGTGAATGTGGTGAATGATGAGGATTATGTGCATAGGCAATGGAAAGGTGTTAAAAAGGGGTGAAATGGGTAGGAAGTTACAGTTAAAAATAAGAAGAAGGCATATGAGATTTATGGGACTTACGTTAAGAAAGGTTGGGCTTGAGGACCTAGTACTGATTGACAGGATTAAGGGGAAGAGAAGTAGAGGAAGAAGACTGTTACTCTGAATGGCCAGTTTGCACAAATGGATAGGAGAAAGAGGTAAGAAGTACAAAGACCTGAAGAGATTTGAGATGGTTAAACACCAAATGCATGGCATTCCATGATCATCTACATTTTTGGATATGGCACCTAGATAAGGATATCACTAATTAGTTGGCATAATAAAAAAGCTTGACAGTTTTTGAACAATTTACAATTAAATGGTAGCAACACATTAAAAGTACTCTGATTTTTAAGATAACAACTAGTGTATCCAAAGAAATATTTGCAACAGATAAAGCTTAGAATAATCATTGGAATTTTCCCTGATACTTGTGATCACGGGATGGTAAGACCAAGAATCAGCTATGGGATAAAATGGACTGGCTGGTCATACTAGAAATGAAAATTTGGTAGCAAGATGTAATAGCTGCTTTCTTGATATCCAGAGACAAGAAAATATTGTCCCTTCTTTATATTTAATTAGGGCCCATAAGAGAATTGGTACAGCCACTTGGCAATGAGTGACATTATTTCACACTCATTTGTCACACATTTTCTGGTTAGCACACACAAAAAAATTTACAAGGTCTTTTCACAAGCCTGACATCAGGGGTTAGAATTTTCCAAATCTTATGACTAGTGTAGAATTAAATGCATTGACTTTGGTGCAGTAAGAAAAAATTAATTTGTAGTCTCAGGTAAGATGACTGCAAAGAGATAGCTGACGGAGTGCTGGGGAGTAAAGAAAGCTTAGTGGTAACATGAAAACTACGTTTTCATCATAGACATTTGGAAACACTTTCACAGAAGTGCTGCAGTGGAAGTGACTAATGAGTTGAAAGATTTCACCAGAGCAAAAGCATAGAGATCAGGTACCAGGCAAGATGGGATTAAAGAATGATACTAGATTACTCCTAGAGCCTGAAGGAAGACCAGTGCATGGATCAGTTGTATAAAAAAAAACAGAAAAAACCCACAGAAACACACACCATTATCTTTCTTCAGATATCTGGATGTTTTCTTTCTAATACTTTTGTGTAGTGGTGTGTATTTGTTTTGCTCAAATCTTTTGATTTTCTGTTGCTTGTACATGGTCATATATGTAGGCCTATTACTTTTCAAAAATGAAGTGTAGAAAATCTTTAGTTTGGTGTTACTTCAGTTAATTTCTGTTATGATTTCACTGATATACACTTGTTTTTTTGACATATGTTTGTTTTGTCCTTACCTCCTCAGTCCAGATTATTATTTTTATGTCAACATTATTTTCTTGAAACATTATTAGAAGAGTAACATCAAGCAGACAATTTTTTTTGCTTTGCCACTGATAATCAAAGAATGAAATCTAACAGTCGGAATTACAATAATATTCTCATTCATCACCAGAAAGTGATGAAATCGGTTGAGAATTCAAAAAAAACCCATGAAAATTGGAATGTAAATTTGTGGATTTGCAAGCAACAGAGATGTGGATACTTAGGCGAATGATGAGAATTCCATGGACAAGTCACACCACTAATATAGCAGTTTTAGAGAGAGCAGGCAGACAAAGACTTATTTTAAATGCAGTGAAGAAGCAGCAGCTAGAGTTTTTTGGCCATTGTATGAGGAAGGAAGGCTTGGAGAGTTTATTTCTCACAGGAAAGATAGCGGGAAAGAGAGATAGGGGACAGCAGAGAACAACATTTTTAGAGTATTACAGCCTTGACCTGAGTGGAGAGGATCAAGCTTCTGAGTATGGCAAATAATAGGACAATCTGTTTTATTTTCACGGTTGCCAACATCATTAGATATGGCACTTCAGAGAAGATAAAAGAAGAAATTTGTGGAAAGTTTGAGGAAATTTTCACATCCAAATTATTCAACACTTCATTCTTTTTAGAAACTGGTAGATCATGATAGATTAAACTACCTTGTTTTTAACATCACAACCAGATAATCAATCATCATGCTGTTGTCTATAATGCACAATATACACCAAAGAAAATGAATTTTCCCCCTATTTTTGTAATATATTGGTGATATAAGGTCCAATATAAAGGTTTGGTATAAAGGTTTTGCAAAAAATCTCTACTAGGTGTAGACAATATGTCAACAAATGGGTCTGTTTAAGTTAAGGTTTTGGGTTACTGTCCGCATTACTTGTTATATCTAAGCTCTAAATGTCTTTTATACCACTGGGATTACAGAAGCAGAGGAAGATAATTACTACCAAGTCCAATCCAAGCTGGTAAACGAAGACAAGACTACTACTATCATCAGAAGTCCAGGAAAGAAACCAGGATTGCAAGGAAGTCTTGTTGGTTTGCGTGAAGGAGTTCCTGGCACATATAGTGGCTTCGAGTGTGTTGCAAAAAAGGGAAATAAAGCCAAAGGTCTGTATTTTTACTGATGAATAACCACATTTCATGAAATAGAGATTTTCTCTTCATTCCATACAATTAATGTGATTAATCCAATCAACACGTATTGATTTGCCAAATGATAGGTATTAAAGGTGATATCAAAACCGTTGATGAGGACTTGCGTTTGTGGCTCTATGACAATGCCCAAGATATTTAGCTTTTTTTGTTGATCATACGCGTTTATATAATTTGACTGAGTAAAAATGAATTTGACTGCTAGCTATTTCTAATGCTTCCAACTATTACCCGTTAAGGTATTTTTTTAAAATGGGTTTTAACAGTGGGACGAAGTGGATGCCGTGGACCGGGTGACATGGAAGAAGTTTCCACAGGCGCCCGGCAATGAAAGCGGAAAAAGCACGAAAAAAACACCAAGTAAAAGACAAATCAGTTCAGGACAGTACCAGTTCATCGCATTTTTAATGTCGTAACTGTGGAGTATGATGAAGATGCGAAATCGGTGACAAATTCCTTTCTGATTTCGTAATGAAAACGAGACAAATTAAACCCTGTCTAATTATAACCTGTGTTATCATTATCAAGGTCGATCCGGTTTCAGGTTGGAGGTAACGATCCCCACATGAATCGATCATGTGTTCTGGTTACTGTTGAACTTTAAGTCAAGCCTGGTCACCCTATTATGTTCGTTCTCCAGGTTTCTCAAAGCCTTTTATCTTTGCAATCACCTCGTTGGACCACAGGCACTTTGTCGGATGACTTTCCCAAATTATTTAAGTTTCTTTATTTGCACATTATTGGTCAGTGGATCCTTCATATTTATTCTAGTTTAGACTTTTGATTAGTGATTTTATCTGTCATGTTATTGGGAACATTCTCTCCCTCCAGAGCTCACAAACGCCAGCCATACTCAAAACCCGAGTGTTTATCAACTTTGACGTGTTGACGGTGCTTGCTGTTTTGTTTGCAATTGGTAATGAACAGATGAAAACATATTTACAGTTTAACCAGTTCGCACTGGAGACAGCTGGTGTTTCCTCAAAAAGTCAAGTGACAATTCTTGTTAGTTACAGCCGATTGTAAAAATACACCTATCCAGGTTTCTTTTAACATGCCTTATAAGTCAAATTATTAAACATCGTAAAAAATTATTTATTTTTAACCGATCTAATGTACCAAGTAATGTATATTAACCAAAAAATGCCGTTGTACAAGACGTTAAGCCGTGGTAAGCAAAAAGAGTTAATAATGAAATCGATTCAATACAGTATGACCACGTTTTTGAGTAGTAGTTTAATTACTTTCTCCAGTATAATGTGGCCAATTATATTTTACCAGGCTGAAGTGGTGTTCCCAATCAGTTGTAGTGGTCACTTAGCTTAAGCACAAGTGACCATTTTGTTTTGTGTTAAGGTCATAGGGGTAAGAAGTCATTATTGGAGGCTGTAGATCTCAGTTATCATCACAGCTATGGTAAACTAATTCATATAATTTGATTGAGAAGGGAGGTACACACTTTTTATGGACAAGAGGTGTTTTAAGAACGTGCGATTTTCTGTGTGGAAATAACCAGCAGTTTAAAAGCTACGAATTTTGATCCCGACACATAGTTATTCTGAAGAAGAATTTTCATTCCATTGAGTTTCATCTAAATAAAGGATTGTTACAATGCTGGGAAAAACTTTTTTCCATTCTTTATTGCCAGTGACCCTCAGTACTAGGCTACTGTATGTATTTTTTACCTTTCTCCCTGAAGCTTTGACGCCTGCGAGACTTTACGCCAATGTTCTTTATTTAATACTAGATTTGAAAACTGTACCCAGTCATTCTTTTGTTTATGTAAAAGGTTTATCTGACGTTTTTTAGCTGAAAAGAGTGTACCCGATTCGAAAGCAAATATGTCACAGACTGGGGTAACTAACGACTCAAAAATTACGCCTAAAAGGCCACCTCGCCGCAATAGAAACAAAAGTGGCTCGGATAAAGGTTTGTCTCAAGGAGAATATGATGTTCTGTGGCAACATGCAAGGGAGCAGCAAAAAAGTAAATTGAAAAAAAGCCAAGAAGGAAGCGTTTATTCTGTATTAAATATGGGACAGGAACCAGCAATATATGACACGGTGGAAGACGATGATGGTGGACCAGTTACTGCCCCAAATTTAATAGAAAATGGACAGGTCGCAAGCTATTTGGATAATTCGTATAATAGAAGTGGTAAGAATTTTGCATTTGTACTTTTTTTTGATAAATACATACCGAAGTTATTCGAAGTAGAGCCACTCTCATACTGGTTACTCAAGAGTTTATCAAATTTGATGCTTCTTTGTTTTATTTAGTGGTGAATTTTATACATTTTTTGTTCAACAATAATTTTCACAGCAGCAATTTGCATATATTTCGTAATCATGCATACCGGTAGTTCTATTTTCAGAATATCAGTAATGCATGCATCATATTTTGCTGCTGTGAAATGTATAGCTATAACAATACCTGAACAGAGCAAGCCTATCAAGCATAGCATTACCAATTCTCGAATTGTTACTTGAGGACCATATTAGTGTCTTAGTTTACGGCAGCTGCAATCATGACTATTTTGAAATCACGTAACTATGTTGTGAAAACAACAGGGAGATATAGATAAATCAATAAAAAGCTTTCCGGATTTACCCCGGTGAAAATCATTCAAGTTGTAACAGCAGCGACACCTTGTAAAAGTTTTATCAGGCACTGCAGCTTGATCAGCCACGACTGACATTCATTTTAAGAACAACACATCCACATCAGCTCTGCAGAACATTTGTGCAGGGAAATAAAGCCTTGCCCCAATAGACACCTGTTCCGACTAAGAAGTAATGCTGATGGGGTGTACTTAACATTTTGCAATTAACATTTATACACTTCGTGAACATACTCCTAAAATTATTAGTGAAGCTATAACATGAGTTGACTCGTCACTGCCTTACCATACCATTGTAAAGAGGCAGACTTGTAGTATGCAATTGGGGTATATGAGCATACAGAGGGAGTTCCTTGTTATCATCTTGAAATTTACCTATGTATAGCGCCAGGTCGTTCCATGTGCTTGAATTCAGCTAAATCAGGTAAACCAGTCACTCCGGTCGGCCTCGAAGTGAATTTTGTATGTTTGTTTGTTTGTTTGATTATTTATTTGTGTGTTTGGGTTTGTTTGTTTGTGTGCCGTTATGTTTATATGGGTTGCTTTGTTAGACGAGACTTCTTCACCGTCTACTATGGACATGCGTATATGTGTGTAGATTGATGCAGGTATATATATATATATATATATATATTATATGCATATATATATATATATGTTCGAAGAGGACACTGGGAAAGAGAAAATGGAAATTAATGCAGAAATAAGACGTTAAGGTAACTATGGCTTGGCAGGGTAGAGCAATTAACGTCGACAAATATGTAGGTAAGTGGACACAAACGTACGTACTAGATTTGAGACGATTGATAAAAATCTCGAAAACCGGCTCGGTTGCCAGTCAGACACACTTAAGCGAAGAATGTACGGCCTCTTGCTGAACCTGGTACGTACGTACCAAGGTAATTATTTTTGAGTGTATGTATATTTCCGTGTATGTATAATTAATTGCTGTGTTGTGGTGGAGAGGATATTTTTTACACGTAGATTTCAGAATGTTTATGGACATTCATTCACGTTTTGAATGGGTTAACTGTAATTTGTTAGATAAAGTCATCCAGTTGATTTTATAGAAACAAACAAAAGTTTGCACCTCCTGTATGATTTTGGTGTCGTAACACTGCACTTTTGTGCAGGGGGAGGTGTATTTTCGATACACAAAGATTACAGGAGACAAAAATAAAGGCTTTAGTGTGTAAAGCAAAGAAATTGGCATGATTATTTGAAAATAGGATATTTTTTATTTCAATTGTAGCCAGCAAGAAACTACTTGTAAATCAATACTGATATAATTTATAAGGGTTGACAGATAATGATTTTTTTTCTTGTTTGTGCTTGCTCCTGTTACCGTACCCTTGATAATTGATTGATTGATTGATTAATTGATTTATTTATGAACGTATTTATTCATTTATTAATTTTTTTATTTTTTACTTATGTATTTATTAATAACGAATATTTTTGCAGGATAGTACTCTTAAAAAATGATATTTACAAATATACAGTGAATAGAATTTCTGTTTTCCAGAGATTACTGTGATTTGTCGTATGAAATCGGATCGTTTCGCACCAACGTGCACGGGCTGTTCCTCTCTAAGCAAAGAGAGGTGACTTTTCAAGTTAGCCGTCGCATGCAATCAGAAAGTATTTAAGAAAATGTACGAAAGCTCCTTGTGTACANGAAGAGGACACTGGGAAAGAGAAAATGGAAATTAATGCAGAAATAAGACGTTAAGGTAACTATGGCTTGGCAGGGTAGAGCAATTAACGTCGACAAATATGTAGGTAAGTGGACACAAACGTACGTACTAGATTTGAGACGATTGATAAAAATCTCGAAAACCGGCTCGGTTGCCAGTCAGACACACTTAAGCGAAGAATGTACGGCCTCTTGCTGAACCTGGTACGTACGTACCAAGGTAATTATTTTTGAGTGTATGTATATTTCCGTGTATGTATAATTAATTGCTGTGTTGTGGTGGAGAGGATATTTTTTACACGTAGATTTCAGAATGTTTATGGACATTCATTCACGTTTTGAATGGGTTAACTGTAATTTGTTAGATAAAGTCATCCAGTTGATTTTATAGAAACAAACAAAAGTTTGCACCTCCTGTATGATTTTGGTGTCGTAACACTGCACTTTTGTGCAGGGGGAGGTGTATTTTCGATACACAAAGATTACAGGAGACAAAAATAAAGGCTTTAGTGTGTAAAGCAAAGAAATTGGCATGATTATTTGAAAATAGGATATTTTTTATTTCAATTGTAGCCAGCAAGAAACTACTTGTAAATCAATACTGATATAATTTATAAGGGTTGACAGATAATGATTTTTTTTTCTTGTTTGTGCTTGCTCCTGTTACCGTACCCTTGATAATTGATTGATTGATTGATTAATTGATTTATTTATGAACGTATTTATTCATTTATTAATTTTTTTATTTTTTACTTATGTATTTATTAATAACGAATATTTTTGCAGGATAGTACTCTTAAAAAATGATATTTACAAATATACAGTGAATAGAATTTCTGTTTTCCAGAGATTACTGTGATTTGTCGTATGAAATCGGATCGTTTCGCACCAACGTGCACGGGCTGTTCCTCTCTAAGCAAAGAGAGGTGACTTTTCAAGTTAGCCGTCGCATGCAATCAGAAAGTATTTAAGAAAATGTACGAAAGCTCCTTGTGTACAATTTTAACAATGAACTTCAATCATTAGGCAAGATTTTTTTTACGTTTTTCACAGCACTAAAATTGAATAGAAAAGAAGAAAAACTGATTAATTATGCTGCAGGGAAAGGCAGATGATTACTGTTGCTCATATCTGTTTTTCAGAAAACTGCTGCCATCTTCGAAATTCAATGCATACAATTGTAGGGGCGTATGACAGCTAATAAAGAGACTGGTTTCCAACAAAGGAAGTCTGTAAAAATATATTTTGTCATTGGACAGGCTTTTAGTTTTGCCACAGTAAGCTTGCACAACTTTTTTTGAGACCTGAACCCCAGGACAAGCCATCTGAGGTTGACGGAGATCAATTGGCATGTGCTGTAACAAAGTGAGGACTTCGTATTGGGTTGAAAAGTGGTATTTACTATGGTAGTGTACAGTGACACAATGAATTCTTAGCAAGTTTTAACCGCACATGAGTGCTAAGGCGTGACTTGTACGTTAATTTTACTTTTTACTCTATTCATTCATTCATTCTTTTTTATATTTATCTATTCATTTTGTTGTACGATTGCATTGTCTTTCTGTATATAAATGGACCCTTTTTCTTCATAAAACATTAATCTATGTACACATTAATCTGGACATTTCATTGAATATACACTTAAGTTTATCGTAACAAAAATTGTTCCTGGCTTCCTTTCATTTGCAATGCAGCTGCCGTAAGTTTATTTTCAAATTATTTATGTTGTGTTACTCAGCTTATTCACGTAACCAAAATTGATGACCTCGACATGAATCTAACACCTAGTAATCAGAATCAATTTCAGATGAAAATTTCTCTCGCTCCGTCCTAGACGAAAAAACAACAGGTAATTGGAAATCGCTTGTCAGCCATGACGTAACTCATCACATTATGCCTCAATGTCGCAATTCATCTCGTTGGGCCTCACTGATTACAGCACACTCTATGGCACTGATTTGGCATCATATGTCTAGATATCAAGAAATATCACGACCACTGGGGGAAGGGCAATGTAGTGAAATCATTCATGAAGTAAAGACATTCCAAATCCTCTCTTCTGAGAAGCAGGGTTTCGTTTTGGAAAACCATCTGACCAGTAATCAGAAGGTCGCGAGTTGGGACCCGCCGAAGACAACTTTGCTTCTCAAAATTTTCAGCATTTAATGGCATTTCAAGTTTTAAAAAGAACAAATAGAATGCCATTACACAGTATAAATGACATCCAGTGCCAACAAACAAAGGCATTAAAAATATTGTGATACCAAGTAGCTAATATATAAATACAGACAGATACAGAGACACACGCATTTATATACATAACGTGTGTAATCTCAGCATTATACAAAAGGTGGAACACGAAAAACAAGTTATAATTGCAACTATAAGTTTAGCGGTATTTCGATCATCAGGCAATAATGCTACAAATGCTTTACAAGCTGATGTATGTCAATGATATAAATGAAAAAGTGGGTCATCAAAATTTTCGGGTGACGATGCGTTTCAATGTGCTAGGAGAAAGAAAGAAAGAAAGGAAGGGGAAAAAAGAAAAGAAAAGGCCTGTGTGGTTATTGTTTTGGTTTTTAATTACTAAAGGTGTGAGGATGTTTCTTCGAGAAAGGTCCTATGTAGTTTGCTGTTTGGTATGAGATTGCGGATAATATATATGTAGAATATACATTACCCGCAACTTTATATATAAGGAGTATATATATGTAAAAATATATATGTGTTGTATAAGGAGTAAACTTCAAGTAGCAGGATGTTATTTATTATCTATCCATCTATCTATCTGTCTATCTATCTGTCTATCTATCTATCTATCTATCTATTTATCTATCTATCTATCTATCTGGCTATCTATCTATCTATCCATCTATCTATCTATGTATCTATCTATCTGTCTGTCTATCTATCTATCAAATATATATATATATATATATATATATATTTTTGTCGGGCTAGAGGTGTCAGTAATGGCTATTGCTCACGGGCCCGTAGAAATTGAAAAGTTCTAATGATGCGAAAATATATATTACGAAAACATAATGCTATAAAACTTGCCGAGGACAGAAATATTTATTAAATGTTATTTTTTTGTAGCTTACCCTGTAAATTTTGCATCGCTTTTTATGATGCACAAAATATACCGCCACTGATTCTCACTTGCCATTTTGCAGATTATCTATTGGCCGTGATTGATTTCTGTAGACAGGCCTCCATATGAATACATTTACATTACATCACATTTTGTACTGGCCATTTTACTACAGAAAAAGAATGTGTTTTTCTCTTTAATGCGTTTGGTTTTGCTTCACTTTCAGCGAACACACCTACTCGTCCACAAAGCAATTCCGTTGTTTTACCATCTGAAGCTGGCGAGGGGTTTGAATCAGATTCTGACTCATGGGCAACAGATTTTGATGACAGCGCAAGCTTGACTGAGGATTTCGATGACAGTACAATCTATGAAATTATAGGTGAACAGACAGCAGCACCAACAAGAGCACCAATGGTAGGATTCATAGTATTATTTTGCTCTGTATCCAGATAGATAGATAGATAGATAGATAGATAGATAGATAGATAGATAGATAGATAGATAGAAAGAGAGAGAGAGAGAGAGAGAGAGAGAGAGACAGACCAGACAGACAGACAGACAGACAGACAGAGACAGACTGACTGACAAGCAGAGAAAAATACAAACTGATTAGAACAGCAAGACGTATACCTGTAAGCTGAAAAGAAATGGTCACGAATAGGGCGTATATAAAAATGAATGATTTGTTATTTTTCGAAAAAAAAAGGATTACCACTAGATTTGCTGATATCTCTTGTAACAATTACAATTTGAGAAATGGTTACTTTAGGGTATGGTGTTTTGTGTGAAAAAACCGGAGGTTTGGCATTTATTTAGGAACTTTGTTTTTAATGGAAAAATATCTTTCGAACACAATGATTGCTCTCATCACAAAAAGGACAATTTTTTTATAGGATTGTGATTTTCCAACTTGTAATGAAAATAGAATTGAAATTAGTTATGGTGATCACAACAAATTACAACGCATTATATAAACGTAGAGGCTTGTTCGAAGCAAATGTAGAAGGAACAAAGAACAAATTTAACTCTCTACGGAGGCCGTCAACAAGTTCCTTTTTGACATACCTTCGCCAAAGCGTGGGTTGTAAATAGATGGGTGTCTTGATGAATGAAACCCATTCTGAGACACAGTTATAAAACGAGATACTCGCAATTGAGGTGTTTGAGTTGCTATTTGATAGATATGAATTTTTTTTATTTCTGTTTGTTTCTGTTTTTGTGTGTTGGCATGTTTGTTTCAAACACCATCCTAGATACAGATGAGCGTTGGAAATGACTGTTTGTTGCTGAAGAAGCTGGAGGAGTGGTAGCATGCATCAGTTGTATTTGTTCCCCTGAATATATGCACAAAAATCCATAAAATTGGTATTTGCATCACTATGTACCTGCGTGTTTGGAAATATAAAGATTAGACTTGAAAATTGTTAAGTCAAGAAATAAGATTTTATCATGAGAGTTAAAAAACATTCAAGCCGTATGGTGGAGGAAAGCATTCCGAAGCAAAAAAGTTCCGCAACCCAGGTGTCTTAAGGAAAAAACTAAATTTATGGAAGGATTTATTACAGGGAGGGATAACAAGTGCATGAGGATGAAGACGTGGAGAGAATAGATTCACAATATTCAACAAGCTGATCTGGTACTACCAGAAAAAGCTTATTAGAACAATTGACCCGACAGAACCTATAGAAAAGATTGAGACAGATTGCATTTCGTCGATGAGACAAAGGCCGAAGAACAGCAGGAAGATTTGTACCTACCAAGTTACCAACCGCTCCTGAAGACGATCAAGAAGATCAAGATGATACGACGCAGCACCTGTTCAAATGTGACAACACTATTCAATTCACAACGGATTGTAGATTTACAGCGATACAAAATAGGTCTAGGCGTAAAGGTAATTTCGAGCTAGATACGAAGAACCAACCTTTTCAGAAGCAGACGTATCCATTTGTTGAATTTGAAAAGCCCAAGAAAGATTTGGAGAAAATGACAAACCAAGCAGCCTCATTGATGATCATTTCTCAGGAGGAGAAGTCACCGTATCAGGATTAACGTCGGAATGATAGCCAATCAATATTGCAGGGGAATGACGATTCAACTCTCTATTGAACGATATCAATTGCACTTTTGCCGCATTGGAAGAAACCACCCAAAATCTGATCAGGTTGCGAAAGGAACATGGGCAAAAAAACACCAGTGTCTTTGGAGAAAGATTTGATGAAAGCCAGCCAGCAAAAGAGCCAGCCGTTTTCCTGTGGGACATAAAAAATCACTATTAAAATTTGGAGGAATAACAGATTTGTTAGAAATCAAAACACGACTGTAGATCGTCTAGAAATATCGATATTGGAAGAAATAGATTTACAAACTTTGTCAGCATAGCGAGATTTAACATCATATATCACCTTTTTACAAGCATTGCTAAGGTACCTGAGAGAAACCCGAAATTCATCAGATTAAACAATGAAACTAAACATAGAAATGATTGCTATGCACAATGGGAGAAGAATATAAGGACAGAACCATGGAGAAGAATGAGATTTGACTTTGTAAGTACGACTAGGTTTAATTATTTTGATACCAACCTGAAGCCATTCAGTGAATTGCTCTGCAGCATCAGAAGCTTATTTGCTAAGACGGAATCCTGAAGAATATCACCAAGAAAATGCCAGAATCTATCCCTGTCAGCTTTATGTTAGATTGAAGTGGGAAAAGGCCAATGAAAAATGTCAATTTGGTAAACAGACATGGCTACCATTTCCTACCAGGGTTGGTTGTGCCAAGTTTGGATTGTGGCATAATATAAGAATAACTGAATAATTTGAAAGCTGCAACTGGGCTTACGACTTTCATGTGGATGGTGCTAGTTGTATGCATGGGCGTTTGGAAATAAGTTGCTGGTCGCATGTGTAGGGTAGTAAATGGCCCCTATTCACGAATAATAACGATGTAAGTTCTTTATGACCTGACATGACGTAATGGTACACCTTTAAGAGGCTTTGCCCACCTGTTGAGCAATATGATTTCAGTCTTCAGCATTCTTTTTTATCAGTTGTAGGTGGTAGCCCGGTATTTTCTCTGTTTGGTCAATCCAACGTTTTGGTGGTCAGTCTCTTTTGCACGACTTGTTGAAATCGCTTCATTATGCTTGTTTGATGTAAGCTACACAGATGTACAAACCAGGAAAGCGACTGTTTCTTTTTCATATTGATGGTGGTTTTTGTTATACGCTCTTTCTTGTTTAGCTTCTCAATTGGTACTTTGGTCCGGAACTTAAAACTGAGCTTTGTGCAAAGGGCAATTGTTTTTTGAGACATGGAACTTTCTCTATTTTTTTTCTGTAAGTGCCCACCCACGACAGGATTAAATTGCTATCATAGATTCTAATTTTTGAAATTCATTAGTTATTGTTATAAGTGACCGAATAACAAGTGTGAGGATATTGAAAAACAGACAAATAAAAACTATGCAGTCTACGGGAAAATAAATGAATTCCAAGACAGAAAAAACTGTGGCTCAATTCTGGATGCGTTAAGGGAAAGGACCGAATACTGGATTTTGAGATGACATCTTTTCAATAGCTGGACAGAATACGTAGTTATTGTTTTTTACGATACAAAGGGAGCAGTGTCAATATTTCCAGAGGCAGTCGAGGAGCCTAAGGTCTTAAAAACTGGGATAGATGTAGTTATCAAGATAGTGCAATAAAGCAGCAGGCCAGATAGTGCCCTCATTGAGATAATAAAGGCATTGGAGGAATATGATGTTATAAAGCTAGCAGTAGTTAAAAATGAAATAAATGAAGAAAGTAATTTTTTTCTGATTTAATCAAATCCATCGTTATTGCCCTTATATAAGAACCAGATGCTGTCGAGTGTGAACACTATAGGACAATTAGCCTTATAACCCACGTTACTTAGATCATTCTCAGTATTTCACTAATGAGAGAAGAGACCAGAATATAACCAGAGATCGGAAAAGAGCAGTTTGGCTTTGCGATGGTTTATGACACGAAACATGCGATATTTGTTTTACGATTGTTAAGTGAAAGATCAATAATGATGTAAAAGGGTGTATTCATATGTTTTATTAATTACACCAATGCATTCGATAAAGTGAGGCATAAGCAGTTATTTGAAGAACTAAGTAAGCTGGACCTGTATTGGAAGGGTCTTCTATTGGTACAGGACCTCTCTCGAAATCAAAGAGCATGCATGAAAATAGACGCTGAATATAGTATCTGTACGAAAATTGAAGATAGGCAGAAATGTCTGATGTCACCAGACCTGTTTATCTATTATAGTGAATTAACCTTAAGGGAGGTGAATAAAGGAAATGGATTAAGAATTGGAGGGTATAATTTTACTAACATTAGATGTGCAGATCATACAGTTCAATAGGCTGAATCAGCAGAAGATCTTTAGAAGGTAGTTGATATTGTTGTGCGGGAGAGTGAAAGGAAGGACCTGTCTACAAATTTCAAAAAGACAAAACTTGTTCATTTTAGAAAAGAAGGCATGTCCAGAGCGCATTCTTAAAGCGAAGAACAGTTAATAAAACAAGTCTAGTCTTCAATGTTAGAAGCACATGGACGATGATTGATGATGACAGATGTGTCAAGGAAATCAGGAGCCCCCCTTGCACAGCCTGCATTTGGAAAACGCCCTGAGAAACTGTAAGGTAGTCATAAAAACTGTTTTGTGTGTTTTGAACTGCTACATTGACCTTGTATTGTTGTACGAAAGTGAGGCATGGTTTTTAACAGCAGACTTTAAAAAGCGTTTGGGAAGTTGTGAGGTGTGGTTTGTGAGAAAAATGATGAGGATGCCATGGACAGACAAAATTAGTATTGAAGCAGTATTGGAAAGAGCTTGGGTAAACAGGAAACTATTGACAATTATTAGAATGAGGCAGCAGCTTCATTTATGGGAGATGCGCTAGGGAATGGACGTATGGAGAATTTGTCTTGAGTGGAAAGATAGAAGGGAAAAGGAGGAGCTGAAGAAGATGACAACTATTGAGGAACAGTTTAGGGTGAATCAGAAACGGTCTTGATTGATAGTTGCTTGATATTGATAAGTAGACTTTAATATAACGTTGATGGGTGTACGTGGGAACGAAGTGGTTACTGTCAAGATACTTAAACCAACTATAAACGGGAAATGAGTTGCAAAATGCAGATTAGAAAGCAATAAAATCTGGCATCCTGCACATGCATTAGTGAAAAATTAAAGTGGCAATTTTTTTCTGATAAATGCCATTTTGCACTGGAAGCTGTTGCAAACCCTAATGTGTAATGAGTTATTTCTTCTTGTATATTTAAATAAGTGATATCTGGTATTTCTCAGGTTATAATTGTATCTTGGTCATCGTAATTTTAATCGCATGGCATCGCATGGACCCTACACATATTCGTTTTTCCCCTCGATTAAACACACTAATAGTGGCTACTAATGTGTTGATACACCATGGTGTATATATTGAATAATAAATGCACTGAGTTAAAAACATGTCTAGTTGTTAGTTACATCTTACTTTGATGCGATTATCTGAATTATTTGCAAACTTTCCTTATGGGAAATACTTTCCTCAGAACCTTCCAATTGGAGAAATGAAAAGTCAAGTACATAAGTACACCGAATAGTTTTAGTCACAAAACTTTATGGCATCATAACAGTAGGTTAAATAATATTTGCCCGTAGTTTGATTTTAGTTGCTTATTTGTTTTTTGTCATTTCAAAAAACTTCTGATCATATCGAAAGTACACAATAGAGAACACTATATATTTTTAAGGTTTCACAGTAAATTTAGAACGTTCAAAGCGCACCCCATGGAATCGAAATCGAGCTTGATACCAGACCTATTGAAGGACTTCTATATGTCACATTCCTTTCTTCATTTATAGCGATTTTTCTGTGTATAACTTAGCAACTGTGATATTTACCAATTTTTTTATTTTGGTTTGTATACAACTTATTCTAAAATGTCCATAAGTTAAAATGACTTTCCGTATGATTTGCCTTTTCAGCCAAAGAACGATTACGATGATCTAGGAGCTATTCGAAAAAAGATGGGCTATCTTGATGATATAGCTCCTCCACTACCACCACGCTCGTCGAGTGAGCTGTCTTTAAGTGATATAGAAGGTACTGTCTGGATAAGGATTATATTTCGTAGATACTTTTTACCTTTGTATATTTTTTTGTAGGATAGAACAACGGAATCAAAGGGGAAGACTGAAAGGGTTGGGAATGTTTTTTTTGGAATCAAAAACATTTTCTGGCAGTTTTATTATGTCCGAAATTGATTTTTATGTTGTGATGGACATTAATTTTGGGGACCTTTCTTCTCTGTTTTTGGTTGGTTTTTGTGCCGCACTGACCCAAGGATTTTTCAGACTGTCTTGCCTTTTCAGTGGATCAGTATTATAATAGGGGTACTAGAACATGACTGAGCTAGCCTTAAATATGGCTATTTACACATACTTTGGCTCCAAACGTCTGTCTCTGTACTGAAACCACTAGTAAAGTAAGATATGATCAATTTTTAATTATACTTTAAAAAATAGGGATAGAGGAGTGGAAGATTAAAACTTAAGATGCGCTCTGACCAGATTCAATTGTAGTGTAAACTGATACCAAAGCTCAGTTCATAGCGAACACTGGACTTGGTCTCGTAATAATATTTCGTCGTAACTGACTCTGGTAAGAAAATTACCTTTCGTCTGTGAGGTTTGTAAACGTTTATTCACCCTAACTGATTTGCGAGTAGTAATCGTGTTTGCTGAGTTGAATTAAAATGCGATAGGGTATAAATAAATGGGGCGTTTACATGGAGTAAGTTAGCCAGGTTGATTTCTGTTCAATATACTCACTGATACGAATGACAAAGGAAAGGAAGTTACAGTGAGTGGTGCTTGGTGATACTGATGCTCTTCGAAATTATTACTCATTTCCTTTTTTGACGATGCTAGATAGCAGTCAACTTCCAATACGTCCACCTGAATACAGTTCTGGCTACAGATTTCAGGAATCTGAATTCAACTTTGCTGTGCTACACTTTTTACTCTTAATCAAAATTTTAATCTTGATTTGCTAATCAACCTACACCTGTTTTAGAAGTCAGCATCTCACGACATCGTCACTTTAATCATCAAATTGCCTCCGATGCCTCCAGTGCCTCCGCATAATTTGTGAAATTCTTCTCAGTATCACCCACCTGAACGTTCACCAAAGTGTCGTTTTCCACCACTGGTGCTGGCATGGGTTGGCTTCCACAGCAGCGTTAATTAAATAATAATAGAAATATACAAGGCTTCTTGTGTGTTTTTTTGGCTTTAAAAAGATATTTCCTAAGGTAAGACCTAAAGGCCTAATTAAAGTTTTTAAAAAAATTATATATACTTGCAAAAATAAAAAAAATGTTGGGAATTTGTGCTGAAAGAAGGTTGCAGTTTAGTATTGGAAGAAAGAGAAGTATGTAAAACATGGAAAAAGAGGAGAAATGAAGGGTTGCTTTTTTATCAGGCGTTTTTTTTTCAGTTTGACGGCAGTCCATAACGAGAGAAATAAAATCCATCACCAGCGTGAATGATGAGAGCAAAGGGAATATTATGGATGTGATAAATAAGGGCGGGAATACTTTTCATGTATTGGGAAGAAGAGAAAGATGGAATATAGAACAATTACTGGTAGGAGAGCAGGAGGAAGATACAGAAACACCCATCCGGCTTCCTCAGATCTGCATAAAAAGGATAACAGAAACATGAATTTCCATTCCTAGCCAAACCGGGAAACTTGCCAACTTCTGCAGAAACAAGATTTATATAACCTCTTAATATGGAATGCCCCATGAACTTCGTAGTTAGAAATTCACTTTTACCATGGGTACAACTTTATGGCGTATTCTGTTTATGTAGCTGTAAATGATACTTATTTAATACTTATATGTGCAATATGTTATATATGTAATATATTTATATAAAAAAATAATTGTATTTTAACATGAAGTCTCTAATTAATAAAGGAAAAGAGCACAGGAGTTATGCTTGTCACAAAACTTATTGTTTTAGACCCAGACAGAATGACGTACGTCGCCTTTAATTTTCAATGCAAAGACAACCCACCACCTGTACTTCCACCGTTGCCACCTGGTTCTTCAGATATTGAGGTAACGCCCCTTTATATTTTGCTTTTTTGTTAGTTTGATAGATTCACTTAGTTTCTTTGTGACTGTGTATTAATTCTTCCTTTGGCCACTTTAAGTTCACTTCATGGTTTAATCGACAATGCCAGTAGCCATAGACAATTTTAGTTGGCAGATCATACCTGGTACAGATGTGGGCCACGAATTTTTTTTCAAATCACGTTTTAGTTTGTTGACTTGAGTTTCAACTCAATATGGCAGACCAGAGTTACAAAAGGAAGATTAGTAGAGAATTTCGGTCTGCGAGAGTAGTATAGTAGTTAAGTGTTTTGGTGTCATTTTTTCCAAAAGTGGGCAATTACACATAGATTTCCCTAACTACTATACTGCAGCGTCATTCAGTGGTATTATGTAATATTAACAACTTTTTTGTTTTCACTTCTTTTCATTTGTTTTTCATACATTTGTTTCTTGCAATTATTGCAGTAGTTTGTATACAAAAGATAATGTTAACAAGTTTATGATAACAATATATGATAACAATATATGATAGCAATATATGATAGTAATATATGATAATTTATGGTGAACGACAAAAAATCAACAGAATTTAGTTTACAACTGTCAGTTTAATGTTTTCACAATCGTCAGCTAAACAAAATTCTGGTATGATAATTTATGATAATTTATGAAATTCATCTGATAATTATGCATCTATTATGCAAAGCATTTATCATATTTCTGTATTATGCAAGTACCATCTTATGATATGACGAAATATCTTTAAACTTTTTCGAAATACAAATAAGTTAAAGTCATAATCTCAGTGATTTTCTCATATTTGTTACTCATAACATAAGCAATAAAAAGGGTGTCACGCTTTTACTATTGTTTGTTAAATAACATTTTATGTTAAAATTTGTAATAACAATTTATGAACTGTAATAATTTGTTTCCTGTTTACTACACATACTAAAAATAATTAACATTAAAATGTGTTTAATATTAGCAATCTATTAGTTTATTCGTTATCAAACAAGCAGATATCATGTTATAACAACATAAATCATTTTAGATTAATCATTTTTTATTACTCAATAATACGTCTCTAGTACTTATAAAAACAGTATTTGAAATAATCAATGATAATGCTACAACTTGGACTACAACACTTCCATTAGGTAATTGTTCGCACTCAGACATAAATGAATATATTTAGCAAGCTTTATCGAGCAACAGTCATTGAAGGACTGAAATTCTCACCAACTGTTGATCCACCAACCTAATTGTAGGTAGATCAACAGATATATATCATATAGTCGTAATATCAAGTAATTTCAATGACAAAATAACAAATAGAAGTTACCAAACTAAAGCACTACTTGTGAATTAAATAGATGGTGTTTCTTATCTAACCTCACGAGATGGGACACACCTGACGCTAAAAGGATAAATAAGTAAGAAAGTAGTGTTTCTTATCTATTCACTGGAATGTACCAGCAGGAACCTACGCGTTTACTGTTTGGTGTAATGGAAAGAAACATGGTTGCTATTGAAAGTTGTTAAATAATAATAGTTTTTTAGTGTGTGCTATGCATTGGAAAAGCAAGTTATTATAATCCATACATTGTTTTACAAAAAATAATTAAGATAAAATGATTTATGTTATGAGTAACATATATGAAAAGATCACTCTGAGATTATGCCTTTAAATTATTTATATTTTGAAAAGGCTTAAAGGTATTTGTTCATGTCATTAGATGGTACTTGCATAATACAGAAATATGGTAAATGCTTTTTGATGGTGTTAATATGTACAATCATCAGATGAATTTCATAAATTGTTATCATAAATTATCATAAATTGTTATCATAAATTATCATAAATTGTTATCATAAATTGTTTTACAAAAAATAATTAAGATAAAATGATTTATGTTATGAGTAACATATATGAAAAGATCACTCTGAGATTATGCCTTTAAATTATTTATATTTTGAAAAGGCTTAAAGGTATTTGTTCATGTCATTAGATGGTACTTGCATAATACAGAAATATGGTAAATGCTTTTTGATGGTGTTAATATGTACAATCATCAGATGAATTTCATAAATTGTTATCATAAATTATCATAAATTGTTATCATAAATTATCATAAATTGTTATCATAAATTGTTTTACAAAAAATAATTAAGATAAAATGATTTATGTTATGAGTAACATATATGAAAAGATCATTGTGATATTATGCCTTTAAATTATTTGTATTTTGAAAAGGCTTAAAGGTATTTGTTCATGTCATTAGATGGTACTTGCATAATACAGAAATATGGTAAATGCTTTTTGATGGTGTTAATATGTACAATTATCAGGTGAATTTCATAAATTGTTATCATAAATTATCATAAATTGTTATCATAAATTATCATAAATTATCATATATTGTTATCAGAATTTATCATATATTGTTATCATAAACGTGTTAACATGTTTTGTATACAAACTACTGGAATAATTGCAAGAAACAAATGTAATAAAAACAAATGAAAACAAGTGAAAATAGAAAAAAAGGTTGATAATACATAATTCCACTGCATGACGCTGTTATATATTAGTTGGGGAAATTTATGTGTTTTAGCGCGCTTCTACAAAAAATGAGACCAAAACCCCTAACTACTACACTACTTGCCAGGTTACCTTTTTCTTGCTATTTAGCAGTATTTCGATGGCTTCTACCATAACGCTTGGCACATGTGAGGCATTGATTACGCTTGGAGCTGCACTTAATTGTTTGGGCCAACATCATTGGGAAGAATTAACTTCTGCGTACGAGAATTATTTCATTATTAGCCTCAGATCTTGTTACGAAAGGAATCGAAAAGAACACATAAAATCGCAGGAAATATCAACACCCGAGAAATTCAAAAGATCACCCTCCTTGTAATAATAAATATCCCTCGAAGAGTACTATCGTTAAATATACATAGCGTCTACTTCGTCCCACGCTCTCTTTCTTATTGTTGGTTTTTATTTTTACTTTTTTTGTAAAAGTTCTTCGTTACCGAAGTTGAAATTATTGTCATCTATATCATTGATGTATATTTTTCTTTTCGTAAAGTTTTGATTATGCTATTCGCATTTACACCTGGCTTGAATTTGCCATGTTTTCGATCCAGTTATTATACTGCATTGCATTGAATTACCCTTGTCTTTTTTCAACAGTGAGTAACAGGTCAAGAAAAGCTATCTGTTAGTCGTCATCGTTACCATCATCGACATTATTCTTGCAAGCTATTACTTTAATAAATAATAAGAGAAATTGTGGAATCTCCGCTTATTCGACTAGTTAATTGAATAAAACTTAAGCATCTTAATCATGGGTTCGCAAAGCCCGCCCTTTTGTTTAATATTTCCGTTTTGTCCTAATTTAAACAAACAAAAGGAACATTAAACTTCCAAACCTCAGGTCAATGAAGGCATTCTCATCTTGTCCTTCGTCAAAATTCTTTATAAACCACACATTTTGATGAAAAACTGACGTTAATAATAACTCTTTATTTCCTACAGAAGGAAAGAGGGATGTGATTTTTTAAAAAATAGCCTTCATCAGGAACAATAAAAGCGGCTTGACTTGCAGAATGTTGTTTTAGTAACAACACCTGCATAATTACGTCAAGCACAGAATTTTTGGGTCCAGGTTCTCTCGTATCAAACCTATGTTTGAGTTATGTAATATTCACACTTTTTGTTTTTTCAAATTAGAATAAACAACTTTCATGTGGCAATAACAGTAATTTTAAAGCGCATGCGCACGAAAGATGGATGCAGATCGTTTAGATGCTGTCTTGGGTCAGATAAAAGAGGGCCAGTCAAATATAATTTGATTTGAATTTTTTCCCCCGCGCATTTAATGCCTTGGGTTATGTTTTTAAAGTTACCAACTTTTGTTACGAGAAAAGACAGCATTGATGAAATTATTTGTATCACATGAGTAATTGTCTATCCAGTGTGCCTAATATGATTGATCAAACCATTTTATATCATCACATTTAGTAGGTTTAAAAACATTTATAAATGTTAAATTATTGTTGTCTTCATATTTCAGGCAAAGCGACACCAAATAATCAAGTGTATGCTGGAAAACGAAAGGAAATACATGGCAACGCTGCACAAAGTGTTCCAAGTAATTTTTTTAAATATTTTTTTTAACGGTTAAGTGACTTGCTTTCGGTAACAGAGGAGTTGATTTTTTTCCATTTACAGTTGTGCTTAATATTTTTTTTTTGCCTAAAACAGATTTAACTTCGACCCTCCCTTTATTCCCCGCTATGCCAGTGTAACGATTAATTTGTAGTAGTAATAGTAGTAGTAGTAGTAGTAGTAGTAGTAGTAGTAGTAGTAGTAGTAGTAGTAGTAGTAGTAGTAGTAGTAGTAGTAGTAGTAGTAGTAGTAGTAGTAGTAGTAGTAGTAGTAGTAGTAGTAGTAGTAGTAGTAGTAGTAGTAGTAGTAGTAGTAGTAGTAGTAGTAGTAGTAGTAGAAGTAATAGTAGTAGTAGTAGTAGTGGTAGTACTAGTAGTAGTAGTGGTAGTAGTAGCATGAGTAG
>RDPX01000030.1:3848513-3879262 GCA_003991215.1 Morbakka virulenta
CTCTCTCTCTATATATATATATATATATATATATATATATATATATATATATATATATATATATATATATATATATATATATATGAATAGATAGATAGATAAATGGATAGATAGTTAGATAGATAGATGGATGGATGGAGATGGATAGATAAATGACTGATTAATTCCTAGACTGGCCAACAGAGCGACGTACCAACCAGCCAACCCGAAAGGCACCCCGATGGTGTTAAAACAGCATTTTATAGCTTATAATTTAACATCATCGCAGAAGTAATATGAGTAAAAGCTAGTATGCTGGAAGTTGTTAACTTTTTATGAATTAAAGTCTGAGTCGAAAGTTGAAGCTGTAGAACAAATTAGTAGTAGCTTCAAGCCTGTGTGTACTAATTAAGACCCTTAGTGAGATAACAGTTATAATTGATTGTAATTTTGCTTGTTTGTTTAATCTTGGACACAGAATCGGTTGTACAAAAGCCAAAGAAGACAAACATTATACGACCTTCTAAAAGCCCCATTGGAGAGACTGCCTCACTTTATTGTGTTTGTTCAGGTAAGTTTGTTTAATTTCCTTAATTTACAATTGACGAAGAATGAAATTATTGTTGATGTTGTTTTTCGAACTACCATGGTATTTGACACTAGGATTCATGGTAGGCTAAGTTCAGGTTTTAATATCACTTTTAATCTTTCGGGGCAAATAGTTGAAGTAATGGAAATTATCTGTGGGTTTTTTTTTTTGTTGAAGTAAAGCTATCGAATTATAGAGAGTAGCCCTAAGTTATACTATGGTCAATTCGTAAGTTAACCTCTTCATTTAAGAAAAGTTTATGTCTGATATGACTGAAGCAGGTCAAGAGAATGGTAAGTTTGAAGGGTAAATAAGACTAGAACCCATGCTCCCACCATAATCCATTTTTGGCACATACAATTATTCTTCCTTTGATGTTATTTTGGGCGTTTGCTGTAACATAAGCCTTAATAGCGGGGCTTTTGTTAAAGATAAGGCTTAAAAACAACAATCTCCTCCTTCCCCAGCCAACATTGAAAGGTGAGAGGTAATTGATCGATACCTTTATAGATCCGTAACGTTACTTTACAGTGGTGCATTCTACTCTTTGCTTTGGCCCAGGGTTTGCCGTACCGTGATGTGGTCTGAGCAAGACTTTTCTTAAAGGAAGCCTGGTAGTTCTTCACGAATATAACAATCCAAAGCGTTTGAAAGTCTTTTGTGTATGATCTTGCTAAAGACTTTACAAGTGACTGTCCGAAGCATGTTTCCTCGCCAGATTTGCAGTCTCAAAGCACAGCTTTCTTGGGTGACTTGACGATCAGGTCAATTTTCCAGGCCTCAGATGGTGATTTGTTTTGCCCTATCAGCCTTAAAAACGGAGATAGCAACACTGGCGTCTCTTACTCCTCCGCCCTTAACATTTCAGCTGTTGCCCCACCCATCCCGACTGCCTTTCTATTTTTCTTGGACATGATTACAATCTTAACCTCTTCAACAGTTGGCGGCTCGACGCTGATGTTCAAATCGTTTCCTCTGGTGGTATATCTGCAGTCTTTGTAGGCTCTGGTCTGTTCAAACACTTTGCTATTTCCATCGCCTAATCGAATCTCTTCACTAGTAAGGGTGTTCCATTCCTGCCAATGTTTCCATTCAGCCCCTCAGTTTTTCAGTACTGAGTTTTCAGGTCCTTTCGTGTCGCTGCCTCTTCTGCCAGTCTCTCCACACACTGCTTCTTTCGTTTGTCGTCAGCTTCTTCACTTCTTTGTCCAGCGCAAGAGTTTTTCTCTCCATAAATCTTTGTCATGTTTGTGTTAGATCCACTCCTCTTCTCTTTTCTTTCAAAACCCCAGAACTTTCTCTTAGTTTTTCTAAAGGGCTTGATTAAATCTGTCAATGGCCATCTCTTGTTTTCCCCTTAGTTTTCTAAAGTGGTTTCTAGCCTGGCTGATGGGTTGTCTTTTGGTTTCTTCCTCCAGATTTACAGAGTCGAGCCGGTTTCCTCTACCCTGCCGCCTTCCTGTCGTGCGCAGCCTAAGTGTAATGTGGCTACAAGAAAATAGTAATCACTGGCGATGGCAGTTCCTCTGGAAACTCTCACGTCCTGTAATGAACTCCGCCACTTCCTGTTAATCAGGATGTGGTCGACCTAGTTCTTGGTTGCCCGATTTGATGCTTTCCATATTGTCATATGGAAATTTCGGTGAAGGAATAATGTTCCTCCTATGACCAGGTCATTCGTTCAGATGCATTCTTCATTGTTGTTGATGTCTCGAAAACCCATTGCCCTCATGAAAGGCACTCTTCCTCTGTTCACAATCGCCAACTTTTGCATTCATATCTGCAATGACTAGCAGCATGTCATTCAACTTGACAGTTTGAGCTTGAAGTTGTCTGGCCAGATGCTAGCTTCCTTTTCTCATCTCCTGTCCATATTGCTTCACTGATTCTCCAAAAGTCTTACCCGTACGCATCGAACTTATTCACTACTTGGGCCAGATTTCCTGTCTGATACAATGTCCGGGCATTCTAGCATGCCACTCCTGGCCTCCTTTTCAGCTTGAGCGAATCCATCTTCTGGCTGCCAACTTCCTGTTGTGTTTGGCTGTCATCCATCATCTGTCCAGTCTCCTGGCCTGCGTTTTCCCCGTTACCATGAGTTTAAATTTGATGTTTGATGTTGGTTTCTGTGGCGGAAGCTTTTCTACGAGGTGGGGTTGTCAGTTATAAGCGCAACCCTCCTCTTTTATCCGGGATCGGGACCGGCAGGAGTCTTGTAAGAGGTTCCAGGCGGAGTTACACTGGAGTAGCCATATCGAAAATCCCATTGTAATGGCTCCTCTATGTTACCCAGGTGCGGTGGAATATTTGGCTGTCCACAGCCATGGGGGTCATTTTGTTTTATGTAGTAAAATAGAAGATGCAGCCATTTTTAATAGCCATTTTTAAGTGCGTAATGCTTCAGAGATTTTGATTTTTAGGAGCTACTTAAGATCACACCATTTCCACATCAAGACCATATGTCACTGCAGATGGCGTTAACTGAACTTGAATGTTTATCGGAGACAGTAAGTGAAAAGCGGAGGGATGTTGGTACTCGCCACAAAGTACAGCAGCTAGACAAATACCTTTATGGGCTGAAAAAGGTACGCACTGTAATTAATTTTGGATTACATTTGCAATGATTACATTATGTGCAGGTAGAAAAAAGGGCGTCTCATTTCACTTGATACCATGGTAGGGCGGGGTGTTGAGTAGAAGGAGTTGCGAGATAATGTCTGTGTGTGGTACGCACGATGGTCTGCAACACGGGAAAACATTTTGTGCTCAGTTTTTGGCTGGAATGAAAAGCGGAAGGCCAGTGTATAATTCTAGGTTAGGTGACAAGGTATTTCATGGAGACGTCCTAGAGTATCGTTAAACAAGAGGGAAAATTGTGTACATAATCTCGCTTTTTATTGTTTAAGGTAGATATGAAAATGTGAACGAGGAATGTTTAATAACTTTATTTAATTTAAGCAGCTTAGCAATAAATTTACGATTGTGAGACTAATGAAAGATTGAATTGTATTTAATTTATTTGAAGCAAACTCAACAGTAATTATAGTTCTTTCTTGTGAATTTAATTTCACAACGTAATAAACGTTTCTTAAAGTGTATATTAATTGGCATCTTTCGTAATGCACATTTTTATTCTCCATCAGGTTAGTAATAAATGGAGATACTCGATATTTTCATATGTTTGAGCTAAGTCTTATTAACAAACTCACTTCTTTAATGTTAATTTCGTCATCCTCTTGTAATCTGTAATCTGAATCAACCCTTTTATTTCTGATATTTTTAATATTATGTTTGTTATATCAAACCACTTTTAATGTCACTTGTTTTTGCCCAGGGATTGGCTTCAAGAAATAGATATTACATACGACATGATGATATGTTGCATTGCGTAAGTAGCATTATAGTGTTATATCCAAAACTATGTCTGATATTAATTATGGAATTAAATCGTTTTGAAGTATACAATTTCATAGGGCTAGAAACCGTGACTTTACAGAGTCACATATATCTTCTGCTCCAAAACTCAATTACCACAAACCTTGTTGACTAAATGATAAAAGTTTGCTAACAAGTATTTTGCACTGTTAAAGTCAAAACGCTTCTTCAACTTAAAATACGATGTTAATTGATTGTATTTTGAGGGCCATTGCCGTTCTGTATGCTACACAATATATTAGTACTTGTGAATATTTGAGATGTGCACTGGCAAGTAGATGTAGCTGTTTTGTTGTTGGTGGTGGTTGGTGTTTTTTGTTTCTTTCTCAGTTTTTGTTCGTTGCCTGATCTTTCCTTGGTTTTGATGTAATCTTTACTTTGTTTTCAATTGCTTTACTTGATAACGACATGAATTATCTTTTTTAGGTTCAAGTATAAAAAGTTATATGGAATAATAGCTCTAATCCTTTCCTTTGACATTAGTTATGGATGATCTCGTTTACAGAAACTCGATTGCCGAAACAAAAGTATTTTCTCTCTGTGTGTCTAAGTACCATTCCAGACGTTGGCGATCATTGCTTTTCACAGTTCCCTTTCTCTCATTGTATGTAATAAATCTTCATTTTTTTCTCTTTCCTTCTCTATTGCTGATGCACATTTTCCAAATTGGCACCTAAGACTACCCAAAGTATGTTCACCTTCATCTTCCTTTCCTTCTTGTACCTTCAATACACCCTTCCTTTCTTATAATATGTCCAATAAACATTGTCTGCCTTCCAGGGATTCTTTTGATCAGGCACCTTTCTGTTCCAACTTTCTTTGAAACTGGCTCATTTGATGGATGGTCTACACATGATTTTCTCACCATTTTCCTGTAAAATTACATTTCAACAGATTCTAATTTCTTTAAGCTTTGATGGTAACAATGCCCAACATTCACAACCAGAAACAGAGTAGATAGAGTAGATAACATATAACATTACAATACCAGCTGCTTTACAAGATCAACTCCTTTCTCATGCTTTTTACCCACCCACCCCTCCCTAATCTATCATACGATGTTCCTCACTTACAAAGTTACCAGTGCCTTTCCAACTAGTTTCACACCCACCAAGGATAGCCATTACCAAGTAAAGCATTTTAGATAAACTGAAATACCGCTGATAGTTTTGTTAACCAGTAGCGTATATATACTCAAGCGTGCCCGGAATACCAATAAAGCAGTTTATGCCTATAGCTACTCGTTTTATTTTACAAGCTTTAAGAAGTAAAATTAAGGATTTTTTGCTTTCGTAGTAGGAATCAAGAGCTTTAAATGTATTATTCAATTTTCGAGATCATGTTTCACACGCACAATAAAACAATGAAAAAACAAACCGAATAATCCAAGCAGAGAAAACAAGTGCTGCCTTTGTATTTATGTACAGTATACTGCAAGGGTACAGCCGTTTTTCCAAAAGTAAGTTGCTTATTGAGGTTACCATTTCTATTCCTATCATGCCTTCCCCACATTTGGTTTATATCACCAGTACATTTTATGTATCCCTCGAGGATTATTATTAGTGTTGACTCTATAGCGCTTCATGTAGATATCTGATTCTTATCATCCATCTTTAAACTCTTTCTTCAAATTTGTTCGAATATTTTATTTTCATTACGTTTTTAGCGGCCAAAATTTTAAGCCGCGTAAGGTGGTTGTTATATATTTTTTAAAAGGGGTCCACAAAAGGGAATATTGCACTTACTGCTTTCCTAGATGTGTACAAGTTGAATGTTATAAGCAAAGAAAACGAACCTGCGTGAAAACTCTTGACTTTGTTTTCATTAATCTTATTTGATGCCAGCCTGAACTGCGATTCTACGCTTATTACCAGGCTGGCTATAAGGTTGAAACTGGCATTCTTTTTGAGTACTTGTTACCGCGTTTGAGTGAGAAGGACGGTAATCAGTAGGCACTAGAGGTCATCAAGACAGCATTATCTAATCTGGCGTCATTGGCGCATGCGCTGCTAGAAATGCTACCAAATATGGAAGAAGCTTTACGGTTAAGAAAATATATTAATTGGTTTCTTTTGTTAAATTCCCTGTATTCGTTTTGTTTGCAGGTGTGCACAAATGGACAGGTGGCGTCAACGAAGTTAAGAAGGCTTTTCATGCTCAGTGATCTACTAATATGTGCCAAGTTGCTAAACAGGTAAAGAGGGAACATTTGTTGCTGTAGTGTTGGACTGTGGAGATTATCTTGTCGTGACATGCCGTAACTTGATCCGAATGTCGTTTTCACCTAGTGTGTTATTATAAACAGTCAAAATACACGTAGTTTTTCTCTTCGGTTCAAAATTGCAATCTTCGTATTTCATATACTCGTAAACAACGGCCTACTTTGTTAGAGGTAACCTACAAGCAACTTATAAATTTCCAAGTCTGTGATTGGTTGTGTTTACAGTTACTTAGGTAACTAAGGTATTATAGGCCTGATTTCTAAAATATGATTTCCAAGACATGATGGTCGGAACCACTTATTGTAGCAAGTAAAAGGATTAAAGTGGAAACTTGCTCTTTCGATCTGTAAAAAAATGTTTGAAATTCAGTGTACTGAACAACTTTCAAAATTCCTTTTATTGCAAAAAGCCAGCAGATATGTAGGGTATTTCTTAACCTCAGAAATAATTTTTGTAGAAACTTTGTCCGGCATTCGTCGGGTTATTTGGAACGTTGACGTTAAAATGTATTTCACTATGCTGGACACACTGTGGTACTTCTTTAAAATTCAGAAGGAAATCTAGTAGCTAGGTTGAATCCTTTATTTTCAGGTAACTTATGTACAAGTATATATAATACTTTAAGTCTTGCAAAACTGATGCCCTGGTAAAACTAGTAAGTTTTTGCTTGCGGAATTTACATTCAGTGAGAGCGTGTGGAAAATGAGCTCTTCTTTTTTGGATCCATGATGTACCATTGAATGCTGTAGCCCTGTGTTTATGGGTTTTATTTATACAAAATTGAAGAAGAAGAATGCAGCGAATTGAATTTGTACCACGGCCTGTGACTATCATGGCCACATCCTCTTCTACCTAAGCAATCGTCCCAAGTTCTTAACTTGATTATTTGTGCAACGATTTACAGACGGATTACAATACGCAATAAGCCTTTGGTGTTGTGATTAAAAAGTGTAATTGAAATTGAATCCTCAGTCGACATCGTTTTTGACTAAGAAATAAGGTGCATGGTTAGGTGAAAAAAACCTGAGGAACTTTCAAATAGTTGGACTCTATAAGAACATTCATTTGCCTAAGGGTTTAAGCAGTTTTAAAACAAAATCAGATTGAAAAGCATAGGCCATAACATTCAAGAGTGCCCCGAATTCTTTTTTATTTTTCATCCTATCCCCAACCGATACAACACAATAGTTGATGTCCTATGGAGGGTTTTTATAATATTGCAACAAACGTTATTGGAAACTTTACTGCGGTGTACAATGCACAATATGATGGTCAACAATAACTTATATTAAAAATAACTTTAAGGCTTACATTTTTACATTTCTTGTAATCACACGAGAGGTGATCTTGGTTTGACGTCCCAGTCTTCCATTTTGATCATTATCTACAAGATGGGAATTTTTTCAAGACCAACACATAATTATACAACAATATAAACAGGTTACAAAGCTGCAATGCAAACCAATGATCAACCAATCAGAGAGAAAAAAATAAGCATTCGACTTGTTACTGCAAAGTTTGTGTTGATATTGAGATGTCAGAATATAGTGAAAATAAGTCAAAAGCACAACGACCATTGACTAGGGTCATCAGCGCTGTTTTTTTCTTAATTAACTGAAAATTCACTTCAGATGCTGATTGACTAAATTGATTGAGTGTTGCTAGCTGAAAGAAATATCATGTTTTAAATTTCCTTTTTTTTTTCTTATGACGTTTAAACTGTGATTCATGGAGGCGTAAACTATTCATTTGCTCTGTAACAATTTATGGAATTGTAGTATCAGAATCCATTGTTTTTCTTAGTGGTTTTTACCTTGTTTCTTTCTATTCTTGTTAAGTTTTATGAATTTGAATTAACCCTTGGCAAAAGAAGGTGAAAATCTCCTGCCCCCTGTTAGGAACGAACACTTTTGTATCTCTGTGTCCCATAAGTGTACAGAATATGCACAACTGAGTGATTATAAATTTGGCCAGACAGTATTGAATTTGAAAGAAAGCAGGATTTTTGTGATTAGAATGGAAATAGAAAAGAATAGTCTGTACAATAACCAGGAAATCTTAGGAAACAGTTTAGTGGTAAAAAGGAAAACAGTTGCTTTTATTTTGAGGGAGTTGTCTTTAGAGTCATGGGAGCATGAGCATTCAGCAGTTGAACTATATTTTGTGCTTAGTTGACAATTACTGGGCAATTACATATGAGTGAATTCGTAAAATGTTTCATCTTTTAGAACAAAGCAGCTTGCTACATTAGGAACGAAGCGTTATAAAGTGAAATGGTGCGTACCGCTACTCGACGTTGAAATAGTTGAACTCGGATCAGGTATTTCGGTGAATGTTGACAACAAGACTACAACAACGATCTCCTACACTCACCCAGGTAAGGATGTAAAAACATTTACTCTTGTGGAAAGGGAAGGGGTGTAAATCCTTGATACTGATATTATGTACGCAATTTAGTAAAAGTCTATAGAAGAGTGGAGTGACGTATTATCAGAGGAAACTGTAAATTATGATAATTATGATAATTTTAAAAAAGTGTTCTTTATTTTTCAGCTATTAAAATGCAATGTCAAAACCCTCAGTAACTGGCCCATTATATTGGGTGTTCAGCAAGTAAAAAGATTAATAATTAGTAGGCAAAGGCAACGGTCTCATAGGACACGGTTAAATGGAATAGCTGGGTAATAAAATATTTTGGCTCATTACAAGTTTTAAACTCTGAAAAAAGGCGAAGAATGAAACGAGAGGCATGTTTAGGTAAACAGTGGTAAGCAAGAACTTAAGTTATATGCTTATGGTAAACCTACTACTACTACTACTTCTACTACTACTACTACTACTACTACTACTACTACTACTACTACTATATTTCTACTATTTCTACTACTGCTATTACTACTACTGCTATTACTACTACTACTTCTACTACTTCTACTACTACTACTATTACTACTACTTCTACTACTATTACTACTACTACTACTACTACTACTACTACTACTGTATTTCTACTATTTCTACTACTACTTCTACTACTACTACTATTACTACTACTACTACTACTACTACTACTATTATTATTATTACTACTACTATTATAATTATTACAGCTTGAAATACAGGAATTGGAGAGAAACGGAATCCATGATAATAGCAGCACATGAACAAGCAGTAGCCCCAAATATCATTAAAGTAAAAATTGACAAAATACAAAAAGAAAATAAACGCAGAATGTATGGCCAGGTGTATAAAACTGCGAACCAACACATCAGTGAATGCATAAGGTTAGTTCAAAAAGGGTTCAAGCATTGACATGACTGTGCTAAAAAGCAAAGGCTTTTAAAATGTGTGTCTTCAAAACGAAATCGAAGTAAAGCCAAAATGGTACGAACGTCAACCAAGACAAGTTCAAGAAAATGAGAGGTGCAAGATGTAGTTTGAAATCGTAACATCCTATGGTAATTGATGCAAGAACTCCTGACTTGATTGTGATAGACAAAGAAACATATTTCTTAGAATCATAGACTATCATACCCTATGATACTAGAGTAAACTCCAGGGACGTAGAAAAGATGAAGAAATGTCGACCTTCTACTTGAGGTAAAAACGTTATGTCATACCAATGATCGTACAAACACTAACAGCAATACCATAGAAACTGAAGATGAGACTGCAAAACGTTGAAAAGAGACAGAGGTTACATGTTTTTAAAAAAAACAGTGATCTTGCATTCAGTTAAGATTTCAGACGTTTTGTTGACCTCAGATCCCGAGAACACATTACTTCTGACATTTAATGAGTTTTAAATATAGTACTAAAATAATCATAATAATAATAAATAATAATAATAGTAATAGTGGTAACATTAAGACAGGTATTTATGACTATGACGAAAACTGTTTCACCAAATGATTAATAATAATGCCTTTGGTAAGGCATCATGAAAAGAGAAAAATTCCAGGTATCCAATGTACAATAGGATTTAAAACCAGCAAAAATTGTTCAGTGCTATAGCACAGCGTTGTTTTTTCTCTTCTTTGTTTATTTTATTACTGAAGAAAATTAAAGTTTTGTGATAAAATCACCCATTGATATCCGAATGTCCTTGACTTTTCCTACCCTTGGCCTAAGCTTATTTTCTCCTTTAAGCAAATGCAACAGTAGACTATACACATGTAATTTTGAAGATGGCCTCCTGATTCCATCCCGTAATGTATTTTGATTCGTCTTTATTACATTGCAAAGAATTTTGAAAAATCACATTTTGATTTCTCGAAACAAATCACACCATGTACCCAAGTCGTAAAAGTTACATTTCTGATAATTTATTATTGTTTTGTTTAAACAAATTGTATCATGATTGTCTTGAAGTGAGTATTTTGCACTGAAATATTCAAATACAGCTGAATTTCTTTTCAAATTAGATTATGGATGGTGTTTGCTCCTTACTTCTTATTTTCAATTTTAGACTGAAATAAAGAATCGTAATATTTTTCTTTAGTTACAGCGAGCCCGCGTCCAGGCTCACAAAAATCCCAGGAAAAAATCGAGAGCCTGCAACATGACCTTACAATTATTGGCGAAATTGCTGGCCTTGTTGCATCCTTAAGAGGAAATTATGAGGTGAGATTTTTTGGTGATGTTCAAAAAATGTAAGAATGACAACAATGGAAGAAGAGAATACAGAATTTATTTCTGGTTGGATGCTGTTTTAAAGATGTTGGGTTTACTGTTGTTGCCATGCAAAATGATGGGATTTTCACTTCTCTACTATTCCATATCTTCTCCACGCATATTAGTTTTCATTATTCTCATTTTGTGAAGGAAAGTCGTCGTTCTGTGGGAGGATTAGACCTATATAGGTGATTGAAATGAAATGACCAACAATATGGAACTGGGGAAAGAACGGCGCATTCAAGTGACAGATATGGTTGTAACAATTCTCTGGTTAAGGACGCCGCCGATGCCGCAGCTGGTAACCTGACCATAAAAGCTAATGGCGCTGATTTGAACCCGGTTCGGTGCCGATATATTTTCACATTTTTACAATTATTGTTTTTTTTATTATAATTGATTTTTGTTTGGTTTTTATATGGTGGTGGCTAAATGAATGAAGAAATATTTGATAGATAAAATAAAGATTGCGACTTGAGAATAAAGAAAATAAAAGAACGGAAAACAGAAAATTAGAAATAAACTAAAAGTGCATACCTCCTGATACAATGAAGAACTTTTATCTTCTCAACTCCCCCGCCCCACTTCTTCCTATTTCTTTGGTAAGAATTGATTCTTGTCTTTTTAAAAATATATTTGGTTCTGTGAGGGTTTTTTTATTTGGGGACGTCCGAAGAGAAGATGGAGTGATAGTGTCGAAGACGACATGGAGCGAGTACGCGCCTTGCCGACTGACGCCAAAGACAGGTCGAGATGGAAGAAGCTAGTGTCAGCGACAGTGACCCCTGACGGGAAAAGCTAGAAGAAGAAGAAGAGGGTTTTTTATTTGCAGTCTTTTTGATATTCGCAAATGAACTGTTGGAACATTTTTGAATAGGCACAAAGCTCGGGTCAGTGAGTTTCCTAACAGGACTCTAAATATGTTTCCTTAATTTTGTACTGTTAATCGACTTCGCCTGTTGGAGTATCTTTGTGTCAATATAAGAAAGCAATAAAAAGACACAAATTGTGTTGATTATAAATTGATTAAATATAAATTGAATAAATTGATTACACACTATGACTGGCCCCTCCTGAAAGGTAATCTGCTTTGTGTATTTCAGTCACTTTCATTACAGTGATGACCAAAGGCCATTGCATGATCCTTCATGTGATGGTATTTCCTTGGTTCTGTCAGACATAGAAATAGCAAGAGATAATCATGGGCACTAGTTTTTTTTTAGTTTTTTAAGGTCATTTTCCCCCAAGCAATTGGGGNTACTGTGCAGTTGCACTAACCATTAAGCCACGGCTCCTTTAATCATGGGCACTAGTAAAGACTATTAATTCATCTCCCCCTTTGTTTTCCCGTTTACAGGATCCCATATATTTAAAACGGCGTGCATTCTTGATTGGTTTCCCGAGGTCCTCCAGTCACCTTATGGACCCATAACAAGATAGATGAAATCTTGGACTCAGGACTCATTCGAGCATACATGTATTTGACCAGAGAGGCATTTTCATGTTCTTTCTCAGTTTTAGGGGCATATACATAAATGGGTTATCCTTTGCAATTGGATTTTTAACATGCTCAAAGCAAAAATCCACAAAAAGTGGCCTCTTTTCTCGGAATAAGCACAAATTTGTACTATGTTTGTAGAAGGAAACTTTCTTCACATTTTTTTCTAACTCTTTTTGGTAGCAACATGAAGGACCGCGTCAGAGTGTTTTCTTCCTTCTGATCAAATACTTTAATGTTTAAAATTACACTTAAATGTTTCAGCCTTGTGTTAGTATTGGCATTCGTCTCCTTAATGCGTTTTTTAACACTTAGAGATAACACGATACAGGTGTTATATAGAATGTGCGATATATCAGTAGAGGTGTAATAACTATGAACAAATCAGACTTTGCAAGGTAACTTAAGGAAAGCAGAATGCCGTCAGTATTTTTTAACTGTCACAATTTTTTATGCTCCTTAGGGGGGGTTAAAAGTAAATTGTATTAAGTAAGAACGTGAAATACTTTTTTGACCATTGAACAACTTATAAGATAGATGATTTCCTTTGTTAAGGCTTGGGGTGGTTTAGGGTAGCCCTTCTCCTTCTCATAGTTAACAATTAATAACGGGATATTTTATTTCAGATGTTAAACCAGGAAAAAGTCAATGAATGGTACCGAAATGTCCGCCTGACTTGCGACCATGAAACAGAAAAAGCAAACATGAATTGGCTGGAACTCTCATTGCCCATTAGGTACTTGAAGAATATATCTTTCGTAGTCTTTAACGGTTTTTCTTTTGCACTTTTTTGTGTTTTGTTATAATATGGCCCAAAATGCACATTGAGACATTGTATGGCAAGTGGAACCTGACCCGAAGAACTAATTTGGGTATCACAGGTGCAGTGTTGCCACCATCTTCCAAAATGGATGCCTGAATGTTCACACTAAAGGTGTTTGGGTGATAGTCACAGGAAGCCTACACGAGGCATAGGGATATCTAAGATAGCTGGCTAGGTGGCCAGGCAGGCTTTTGTTGGATCAACCAAGAAAAGATGGACTAGAAAAGGCTTGGTCCATGGACTCACCTTGAGTCAACTGAAAATATTTTTTTGGGTGGTGGTACGTAGGGACACTGATTCGCTCCTAAATATTGTTATCTAAGTTGTAAGTCGTATCCTGCTTCTAAGTTTTCATTTACAAGAGAAGAACGTTTACACGGAATGACAGTGTGACTTTTTATATGCGCAACCCACTCTGGATACTGCAGGAAGAACTTAAGCAAAAGCATTACACTAGAGTTTCCCCAACAAACCTTAAAAAGAAACACGTTCATGAGCAAGGAAAGATTAGATATTGTTCTACAAAACCTAAGCCCCCACTTTATCTACTTATGCTACTCTTCTGAACAATGTTCATTTGATTATAATAGCTGCCTAAGAGATAAGTCCTTTAAATTCCCATTGAAAAGGCCATGACCTTGATATTATCCTAATTAGTTGTCTCTTTTCCAACCCAATTCGTCATACATTCGAAGAAAATAATATCGAGGTTTATCTAAGAGTTAAACACGATGGAAGATTATTCGCAACAGGATTTAAAACAACAAGCAAAGACGGAAACGGAGACGGTTTTACGAGAATTGGCTTTTTCCGGTGACGCGCGATTAATTGCTTGCAGTTAAGGCAGCACGCAACGCCGGGTTGAATTCTTAAGTTTCCTGTTGTGAGACTTAAGAAACTTCTCGTGATGGCTTCAGAAAGTGTGCTCGCCAGAAGTGAAATAAAAGATTGTCAAAATTAAAGGAATTGGAAATGCTTCTCCTTGTTGACTCATGAAAATTAGAAGCTTGGCCTCTTACAATAAGATGAATCGTAGGGTATATAAAGACAATGCCTGAAGTGAGGTTCTGCATTTCGTAGTTTTCCGTTGATGTATTTAGAACAATACTCACAGTTTCCATCAGGTGTTGACATTCATCCTGACCATGACTCATATGATATCTAATGAGACAAGCTTCCTTAATTTATTAAGAGTAACTATTGGCAGTAGTGGTTCTGTTTGGAGAAAGGCATAAGGCAGCACCTACAAAAAAACACTGTATTCACAATGGATATATTTTGTGTTTACTAGAGTGAGCTGCGTTGTAATATTCATACACAGGGCTATTTTTTGTATTAAAGGAAGAATGTAGTGCCGGCTTTTTTTAGTTATAATGTCATAAAAAATTCCATTATCATTGGTATATCTAGATAGCCATTGATGTATGCAGTCTTTCTCCACAGGTTGTGACTTTATGTTAACTTTGCCATTTGGTATTTTCTTTGGCTGTTGTAGAGATGGCAAGACAACTTGCTTATTTAATTTGAGTACAGCTAGACGTAAACTAGAGTGGAGTGCAGAACTGGACAATGCAAAGTTACGCCTTTGTAAGTATTTTGAGAAAGTTAATGCTAGAAATATTAGTGTATGAAGGCTAAGGACTTGGATAACAAAAAATGGCTAGTTACAAGTCAAGCAAGAAAATCACTTGCAATGAGTGTCGCAGTAATTGCTACACAAACAACACCACGGATTATAAGTCTCGCGGTCATAAACAAAGAAACGTTGTCAAGGGGGTTGTCTTTACTGAATACATAAATGACGTTCTTCCTTGATTCTTAAAACTGAAGGAATCTGGAAAACGCAGGGAATTTTGTCACCTCAGGAAAAACCTGGAAAACTCAAAGGGTTCGATGCTTTTTTCGCAAGACTCGGGGAAGATAAAGGAAATTTCGTGGAGTTTGTTTGTTGTACTGTATTTGATAACTCCCTTTTAGGTATTCTGGCAAATTTAGACTTGCTTGATATGTGATTTTCCTTCGTGAAGTTATGATTACACTAGTAAACAACGAACAATTTTTTTCTCTCTGGCATGGAATATAAGAACAGTTTTAGACTAATTTGAGGGTGCTGAATTCAAATCTGATCTTAGATGTTCTCCATCACATCACATTTTTGCGCTATACATATTTATATTTTTTCATGAATTTTTAAGAAAATAATATCCTATCAAATAGTGTAGCAAAAAAGGCCGGATTATATGGTTCATTTTGGTAAATTTACTTTTCATTTAGTCTCCCAATAAACTGAAGAAAATTTTTCTTTGAACATGCATAACATAACCATTTTTTATAATACGAAAGTAAACAAACAGATTTTAACTTACACAACACTCGTTTGCAGGTAATGTTTTTTTATTGATTTTATCACTAAGATTTAGTTATTTATTGTTGTTATTATTCTGCTGGGTTTTTTTGTGATGCAATGCATAAGGTGTGGGAAGTTGGGTAGAGATTCAAGGAATAACTTAGGTAGCTAACAAATATTTTCTTGTCTGCAGGGTGTGTTACTGACTTAACAATTGCCTTTACATCTCACAGAAGACAGTGCTTAAGTGATTCAAATATATTTTGCTACATCAGTGGGAGCTTTACTTTGAAAAATCAGAGGCGCAACATTACTGACTTTGTTAAGAGTGTGTATTTGGTTACTTCAAAGTTCCACTTGGAGACCAAGACAAGCATTGGGCTCCCCACAAAGTGTGCAAAACCTGTGTTGAGACCCTGAGATCATGGTCTCGAGGAAAGAATGCAAAACTCAAGCTTGGAGTGGCTATGGTTTAAAAAGAACCAAGCAATCATTTACATAACTGCTATTTCTGCCTTGTCAATGTAAAAGGTTTCAATAAGAAAAACAAGCAATATTTGCAGTACCCAAGTATCCCTTCAGCTATTCGATCAGTTGCCCATAGTGAAGAAATATCTGTACCAATATTTACTGAGCTTCCAAAAATCGATGACACAGAACTCTGCTCACTTTCTTCTAGTGATGACACTACACATATTTTTCAGCCCTGTGATGTAGATAGTGACAAACCAATTCTGTTTACTCAGCAGGCTTTGAATAATTTGGTTAGAGATCTTTATCTACCAAAAGATTTTGCTGAACTGTTGGCTTCAAGACTGCAAGATAATCGAATGTTGAAACCTGGCACACATGTCTCATTTTATCGCAACAAGGAAGCAGAACTGCGGACTTACTTCCATTCAGATTGCCAGCTTGTCTATTGTACTGATGTAGAAGGGTTACTTCCCTTTATGGGACTTCCAGCTTATGATTCAAGGGATTGGAGGCTTTTTATTGACAGTTCGAAAAGAAGTTTGAAATGTGTTCTCTTACACAATGGAAATAGGTATGGCTTGGTACCAATAGGTCATTCTATAAAACTTAAGGAAGAATGTAACAATATCAAGACTGTTCTAGAGAGGTTGTAATATCATTTTCATGGGTGGGTAATTTGTATGGATTTGAAAATGGTTAACCTTCTTTTAGGTCAGCAAAGAGGGTACACAAAATACCCCTGTTTCAAGTGTGACTGGGACAGTAGAGCTACAGCAGAGCATTGGGTGAAGAATGAATGGCCTCAGCGACAGAGTTTGGCATCTGGCGATAAGAATGTCATCAATGATCCTCCAGTGGATAGGGAGAATACTGTCTTTCCTCCCTTGCACATAAAACTTGGATTAATGAAACAGTTCGTCAAACCTCTTGATCACAGTGGTGAATGTTTCAGCTATATATGTTCAACTTCAAGTTGTATGAGTCCACGTCCCCCTTCGCATCTAGGCAAATAGAGACCATTAACATCTGCTTTGGTGTGGAGCATATCACTTGACGTGAATAGTTTTCTAGTTTTACAGTCCATACGTTTGATGTCAGGAGGGTTCCAGTGTATTATGTTGTAGCTGTATTGTACAACTAGTACAGCAAGGGTGTTTATTGCCTCAATTCTGTTTTTTGAGTTTAGCTCGGTTTTAAGCACTAACCAAACTATTATTATTATTATTATTATTATTATTATTATTATTATTATTATTGACAATATTTACAGAGGCTATTTACATTTCAGTACTTTTATATACAATAAAATATATAAAACTGTTATCAACATGTGGCCTCTCAGAGTGTATGTCCATCGCTTAGTGTTTAATTGAGCTTAATATAAAAAGTTAAAAGTTCGATTAGTGTGTCAAAGTTAATATTTGTGTAGTATTAAAATATTAAATCTTATAAAAAATTTATGAACAAATTGAAACAAAAAAAATGCTCTTTTTAGAAACGGTGGAACCTAATTATTATTCTCTCATAAGATTCAATTAGTTGTATATTTTCCATTCAAACAAACCGTGTCGTAGGATTTGCTTTTGTGTTAATACTTTGGCCGTATAAATATGTGTCATACGACAATTTTAGTTAGATCTAGTAAGGCACTGAGGATGCTTTCATAGCGAAAGGTTTTTGCAAATGTATTTCAAACTTTTTGTCGTTTTTATTCTACTTAACTAAAATCATTTTTGTCTTTGTAATCTCTGTCCATTCGACAATTTTTACTTTATATTGTAGCAGACTCAATTTTTCATGTCGCTTTAAATAGTACCAGTTTGTTGTAATTCGTTTTCAAAATTTAACTTCCAGCACATAAAAATAATCCAGGCTGGTATTTACCAGACGAAGAAGGCATCAGCAGTGGTGGATCGGCTGTACTAAGGCGAACTTTACCGTTATTATCTTGTGCAGTGCCGCTGTTTATGGTTGAACAAAAATACTCAGTAAGGATGACCATTAATTATTCAAATAGGAAAGATAAAGAAATTCAAGGGGTTTTTTTCTCTTTTTTTTTTCCTTACATTTTTATTTCCTCTTTTTTTATCCTTCTAACTATCCTTCGTTATTTTTAAATTTATAAATATATACCGAACTTTAATTTTTATTGATTTTAATCACTTTTATTTTTACAAGAGCTATGAAAAGCAGATTTTTTGTAATTGATGGGATGTACCCTGCCTAAAGTTTATTAAATGAAATAAGTAAATATTTTTTTAATTGTTTTCCTGTTTGATTTTCATTGGTTTTTTATCCTGTTTTGTTTCGTATACTGTTGTTATGGCCTTCAAAAAAGAGGTCGACCTTTGGAATTCTCTCCCGTAAGCCGACATTCAGAATTCCCTCCCGTAAGCCGACATTCAGAATTCCCTCCCGTAAGCCGACATTCAGACTTCTTGACTAGCCGACATTCGGAGCCCACACCAATAGCCGACCATTTTGGCGACCATTTGCTGACAAGTTCGCGTTCTAGTGCAGATCTGTAGAAAAACTGTTCTTGGCATATCTATCTGCATTCTCTTACTTATATGGCATTGTAAACCTGTTTTGTTGACAGAGGTATCTCGGGCAGAAATATTAACATTTAAATTGCTGCGGTAAAAACGGCGTTACATGGTACTAAATGTACTATTTACGTTTACAAGGATTAAGGAGTGAAACTTGGCTATTGTTAGCTTGGGGCGTACAATTTGTACTTATTTATTCATTTATTAAATAGTCTTTATACAGGAATATTTGATTCAGTTTAATTTACAACATAAAAAATTGTTCTACCATTAAGTCTTGTGGGGTCGTCGTAAGTGTTATGCAACGTTATGACTACGATGATATTGGGTTGAAAAGCACAAGGACGACGTCTATTGAGAGGGTTTTCATATCGCTTATTTTTTTTATGATTGAAATGTTGCACTACGAAGATAGCCTGGAATAGATCTTACTCCAGCGATTTTGTCTACTGACCCGGTGTTTTTATTTTATATTCTACTTGGCCTTCTGGATATTACATAGTACACCTCAAAATTATTTGGGCGTACGCGAAAACAGTGACCACCAATCGTTGAAAGAAACAATATAATAGAAAATCTCTTGCTTTAATCTTTTGCAGCTATTTTTATGTACAAGTATTATTACTGTGGTCTTTTCCCCTATCTTAGATTGAATGCGTTCTTGAAGTGACACACCCATACCCTGCAAAGCCTATTTTGTGGGTGTTTAGTGGAAATGAGCATGCTGGTCAAATAACATTAATGGAAATGAGTATGTCATCAGTACCTCATGTTGTGGAAAGCTTTTGCGCGTGTAATTCAAGGATCTCAACAGCCGAGGTTGTTAGAGTAACTGATGGAGAATTTAACGATCCTTACAAAGATCAAATATCGATTTGGTGTGGAACAGTATCTGGCATGTAAGTTGATGTCCTGAAAAATTGTTTTATGCTATTTAATTGTTTTTGCTGTCATGAAAGGTCATGAAAGGTCATGAAAGGTCATGAAATTGCATGACCTTTACCCATGCACTAAGGGTAAAAATAGAATGTTTTGTAAGATGACTTTCGTGACGATACCAGAAAGTCGAATTGAACCAGGTAGGTCAAATTACTTGTTTGAAGGTACTGAAAAACAGAAAAAAAATTCTTAATAACTATATAGCTATAAAAGGTCATTAGCCACGTTTTCTGGCAAGAGAGAAAACTTTACGGCGTCAGAGCTGTCATTTCCTACCAAGGCTATAATATTCATTTACATATATTTTAATTAATCTCAATATCAATTAGGTTTTTTTCCCGTTATCATGATTACAATGATGATCGAAGAGAGAGAAAGGCAAAATACACTGTGAAGCAGAATGCAGCCTTTTGTATTTTTTTTTGTTTAAATTATATCACAAGGTTAATTTATTTGATATTATAATTTTGTTTCCTTCTGTTTTATTTGGCTTTAAGGGTGGAAGTATTTGACGGCTCGATATATGGAGAGCACAAAAGAATTGCCACGACAAGGCTAAAAGATTCCGTTGTGTGCCTGAGGTAGGAATGTGATACGTGTATTGATTTTGTATTTCTAACTCAAGTTCGCTAGTCATAGATTACTTTTTTATATAATTTCACTGCAACATAGCAAAATTGTTATCAGGGATAATTCGATAACCTCTTCTCATCATTGGTACGTGCTCCTTATACTCATAAAGACTGTATCCAGAACCATCATAACTTGATTAATATGAAATTATTTATTTTGTGATGTAATGTGAACAAAATTCAAAATGAAATATTTCTCAGATGGTAGATTTTTTTAGTCTTGCACTTATTCTGGCCTGATATTGTTTAAAAATGTTTTTGTCATATTTTTAATTGATAGTAGCATGTATTTCATTTAAGTGAGAATGTAAGTAAAATAAACTTTTATTGTAGTAATACAATAAGATTTTTACAAGCTAATTTAACAAATAATAGTTTTGTTAATTCTTCTTTTTATTTCCTAATTATTATGTATAATTGTCAAACCTCTCCGTAACTGGTAATTTGAATTGGTTGGCCAAATTGCAGAAAGTAAATAGTCCTAATAACAGTACTGATTTCTAACAACCTTGATTTCGGTTTATTGTTGTTCAAAAATTATAGTTGATGAAGATAGTGACTGCTTATTTGAGATTGGCAGTATGTGGAAAGTAATAGGGGAGAAAATCAGAATTGCACCGTGGCTTTTTACGACAACAGAAAAAGGACTAAGTCTAACATATGATAATAGTGGAGGGTTTCAGATAAGATAGGGGCTCTTCATTTCATTTATACCTAAGGAGATAACATTTTTTAAAGAGTCACAAGAATGACCAAAGATTTCAAGAGAACTTAGAGAAAGATTTACAGACATAACACTAGAGATGCTAGATTTGAGTACACCAGTGAGAGTTACATTTATACCAGTTGCATTTTGCATTGTCTTATAAGTTTGTTCGGAGCATCACGGTCAGCTGTAATTACAAAATGTTGTATGCCACCGCTTAAGAGACGTATATCAGCCCGGAAAGTGTCACCTGGAACTATGCAAGGTAAAGAAGAGCCTAGCTGATCAGCATGAAAGAAAAACCTGTCGGTCTTTTTGAGGATGTCTGCAAGAAATTGGAGAGCTGAGTTATGGTGTCAGGTGTAACTACCATCGCTTTTGTACCATTTGGCTCTCTTTTACACACCGTTTGCTCATTTGGGAATAACTTTTTCTTCCATATATTTGTAAATCTGATCCGCAGGTATCCCTGTCAACACTTTCCACACAAGTGGTAGGCACGATTTTGAGAGCATTATCTTTGCTAATGCCTTTCACATATAACAGTGCCCTACCAGTTATCATTCATGTCGGCGCAACAACAGTCCTCATTATTTCATTGAGTTGCACAGCGATTATGTTTGGAGCCCCTTCAAGTACTCAATTCAGAAGACCTGCACTCCATCAGGCCCAGGGTCCTTCCAGTTCGGATTCTTCTTTAACAGTTCCTTTACCCTTCCTTCTTCAATCTATACCTTTTTGTTTATGGTTTAATTTTGTCATCTCCTCTTTGATTTCCTTTAGCTATTTAGCCAAAGTGTTGTACTTTACTGGATTTTTTCACATACTGAGGTCCAGATGTTTCCTGCTTCATCTGCATCCCAGATCAGAATTTCACATCCATCTTTTCTATGTAATTTCTAAAATACGGCCCTGATCTGCTTTAAATAATCTGCTTCGACGCTGCTATTCATTTCCGGCTTCACTTTCTTAACCTTCGTAGCTTTCGCCACCACTCTTTGCTTCAATTTCTCTTCCACCTACTTTGACAACTTTTTCTCTAACTCCTGTACGTATTATGAATTTATTCCATTCCTCTATTCCTGCGCATTTCATTATTCTTTCTCCTCCCAAGCTCACTAATGACTGCTCCCAATTTCTTGAGATCGTTCTTGATACATCTCTTCCACCTAGGGTATTTCTTTGGCTTTGCCTGTCTTTCGTTCAGACCTATTGTATGGGCTATATACCATATCAATGCAATAACAAATCTGCTTGTTTCGGTTGTAGTTGGCATAATGATCTTTTTGATAATTATTTCCAGCATTTTTATCACATTTTGTTTGTATTCTATATTCAGCGTTTTCAATACTAATGTTGGTGGTTGCTTGTTATCCTCATAAAATGTACATATGGTAGTCAGCTATGCCGTCGCTTCCTCGCTCAATACACCAACGTCAGTGATCAAATTTTCCAATACTATCATTTTCATTTCCAATACCTATCTCCCCTTTCACTGAGTGTTTCTGTTCGTGTTTCTTGTTCACCTTCAAATTGTGACCTTTCTTCCTGGTCATTCATATCTACTATTACTTAAGTACTTCAAAAGATATCGGGTCACATCTACTTTCCTTAAATATCAAGGACCTGTCAGATGATTCTCTCCGTCCCTAGTAGAGTCAATTTTTAGATTAACTCAACTCTTGTTGTTACACCTATTTCCTTAAGGAACTGTTTAAATCTGCCTGTTACAGTGCCCAAGGCACCAATGGCTATTGCGATGACCTTTGTTGATACATTCCATATCTTTTTTATTTCTCTTGCTAGATCTTGGTACTTTTTAATTTTTCCTGCTCCTTGTTTCTTATATTTGCATCACCTGATAGGGCTACGTCTGTTATGATCGTTTTATTTGAATTTTTGCGCACTATTATAATACCTGGCATTCCTTTCACTACACATCCTACATTTCGCATCTTTCCTGCTTTTATCTATTCTTACTTTTATGACATTGATTGTGAAGGACTGTGACTAAGAAGCAATTAGCATTTCTTTACTTTCTTTCTTTAATTCGTCTTTCTGTAGCCAAGTCCACGACTCTTTTGCTTCTCCTTTATTCTTTTGTCTGAAATGCTGTCCGTGAATTTCCATTTTCCAGGTACTTGTTTCTCTCGCTTCCTTCCGTCTTTCCTTTTCACACTTTCTATCTCTTTTGTTACATTTCCTCTGCCTGCAGATATCAGATTTTCTTTGCTTTTCATTACATGCTCCTTAAGACTCAGTTCTGCGATATCAACACAATCTGCTATCCAAATAAGTCCTCTTTCTCCTTCCTTTCAAGGCAGGTAAAGCCTGTCTACACTGCCTCTTGGGTGTAATGCTCTTTAGATGGTCATTATCTTTCTTACGACTCAAGACATGACAAAGCTCTTACATCAATGACTTCCTCTAAGCCCATAAAGTTGAGAATTTTAAAGATCATCTTTCTTGTTTGACTGTCTATGGTTCTTAATTCTGCTCATCTCCAGTTCAGAAAAAAACCCCCAGATTATCTAAGTAATTGCACTGCCCAGGTATTAATCCCAGTGAAGCTATTTCCACCATACAGTTTTGATTGGCGAAGTTGCTTTTTCCGCGTAAAATTCTCTTCCTTCCCTTTTCCTTTCATTTCCTTGCGTAAGACCTGGTATGCTTCCACTATTCCCAAGTACTTATAGCTATCTCCTTCCTTTATTGCCATGATGACTGTATCATCTGGGGACACTTCAATCTCGAATTTCATTCCAACATCGGCTGTCTGAACTAAAGAGTTTAGTCCCTTCTCACTTCAATCAGACAACTTCAGATCATCCATAATCAACAGATAATTTAGTTCATCTCCATTCGCAAACTTGTAGTAAGCATTAGCTTTTCTTAGAACTAGAGACAACGGAATTATGGCTAATACAAACAGCAGTGGTGATAGTGTGTCACCTTCAAAGATGCCTCTCTTAGATTCAACTTCACCTAGTACTTCATTTCCAGATGTTAGTTCCGTTTTCCAGGATTTCATGCTCTCATCCAGTAAACCGATCACATCATAAGCTATTTTAAATATACGCAGGCATTCTTGGATCCAAAGGTGAGGAACAATATCATAATCCTTTTTATAGTCTATCCATTCCGTTGTTAGGTTTTTCTTCCTTCTTTTAACTTGTTAGATAATTTGTTGCTCATTTTAAATGGATGCTCATATGAAAAATGTTGGAAACAAGAAGGAATTCGTTATACCGTAAGATAAATACTTCTTCATTTTGAAATGACAGAGCCCCATCCTAGTGAAATTTTGAGTGACTTGATATTTAGCAATTTTTGGTAACAAAACAAGACTTGTTCATGATCTTACTCTTTGCTGAACTTAAAGTTGTCGTTTCCCGTAGGCATGCGAATAGCCGCGTTTTTGCAGGCCTGGCAAATGGAACATTAGCCTGCTTCAGACAGAAAATGGGTATGCATTTTTATTTCTTGCGTTGAGTTCTTCAAATTTGCTGTATTTTATTCTGGTGTTTATTAAAATTTAAAAGGTTTCTTTGTGAAGACGAAATAACAATATGAATGTTAAAGCAATGCTGGTTAATCATTAATTTTTTTAATTAACGAGAGTGGTCGCAATTGGTATACTTAAGTTTCCATGGTTTTTAGAGTTTTTGTAACTTTTTAATCTCGAAATATGTATGTTGTACCTTCCTGCATGTAGACAATGACATCGCTAAAAATCTGGAAGGGAGAAATGTTGTATTTTATTCAAAATAGTTCGTTATGATTTGACAGTAACCTTTGTTCTTTCTTGACGCAACTACCTTTTTCCAGAGGAAGAGAGAGATATGAGATTACATTATATTGGAAATTAAGATAGATAGGTACATAGATAGATAGATAGATAGATAGATAGATACATAGATACATACATACATACATACATACATACATACATTCATTCATACATAGATCGATCAATCGATCTCAAAGTTTTTATTATTTTGGTCAGACTCCGAGGTATTGCTTAACAAAAGGAACGTATTAATATATATTAATACAGAGGTAGTCAATGATAAAAACGCAAAACTTAAATTTAACTATTGAAGGACAATACGAAAGACAGACCCCCCTCCCCCGTCCACTTCATTATATATGACATTCTGTTGATTAATTTTTAGGAACCCAGTTTGTAACGAATTTTTTAGTTTTAACTAAGTTTGCTTGAGAGCATGAAACTTTAAATATTAAAAAGTTTGACGTTTTTTTCATTGACTACCTTTGTGTTATAATGTATTCCTCTACTTCTTTGTAAATGGAGCACTACATTTTGAAAATGGAAATTTATATATCCATCAGGTCGNATATACATAGATAGATAGATAGATAGATAGATATATACATATATACATAGATACATAGATACATACATACATGTATGTATGTATATATATATATATATATATATATATATATATATATATATATATATATATATATATATATATGTATTAATACAGAGGTAGTCAATGATAAAAACGCAAAACTTAAATTTAACTATTGAAGGACAATACGAAAGACAGATCCCCCTCCCCCGTCCACTTCATTATATATGACATTCTGTTGATTAATTTTTAGGAACCCAGTTTGTAACGAATTTTTTAGTTTTAACTAAGATTGCTTGAGAGCATGAAACTTTAAATATTAAAAAGTTTGACGTTTTTTTCATTGACTACCTTTGTGTTATAATGTATTCCTCTACTTCTTTGTAAATGGAGCACTACATTTTGAAAATGGAAATTTATATATCCATCAGGTCGATTTCGACCCCTGGTGATCATGTTGATAAGCTTCCTCCAAGCTGATCTGTCTGTCACTGTCCTGATTATTTCTTTGTGAGGTTGGCCCACTATTGCCATGATGTTGCCCCACCATCTCGTTCTGGGTCTTCCACGACCTCTATTGCCCTATATCTTTCATTACAAAATTATTTTCTCCAGACTGTTGTCAGCTCTCATAATGGGACCAGTAGGTTAGTCTACCTTTGTCTATGGCGTTCAGAAGTGACATCTTTGTGTTTACTTTATTCAGAACCCAATTATTTGTTTTTCTCGCGGTCCATGGAATCCGAAGAAGATTCTGTGATCAGCCTTCCTTAGAGTCTAGCTTTTTTCTTTAAGAAAGCAAATCCCATGACCTTCATCTTCAGCAGCATCAACATCGAGACGTCCACGTTGTGGCTTTGATCCCGACGCGTCATTCTGATCAAGATTTCCATGCTGTATCATGCTGAGTGCTTTCCAGCCTGGGGGTCTCATCTTCCAGCGCTACAATGTGACCAGTGTCGTTACTTGTCATATTGGTTTTCTTGACAGAGGTATCGAGGTGGTTTGCCAGTGCCTTCCTCGACGCAGTGCCCTCACTAGGCTGCAGGCGCCCAACCGTTGTCTGCATTAGGCAGATCATCCGCTTAGCCACAATTCTAACCAAGCCATTGATTCTTGGAAGGATTCTTCCGCCTTGATGAGAATCCGACTCCCTGCTGCGGACGTCTCCACCGTGACCCTGATAGGGGAACATAGGGATTACTATTGCTTGCTCAAGGCAACATCCCAGACTAGCGGAGTGAAGGATGTGTCTTATTTCTCCATTTTTTGACGATTTGCAAAGCACACGGTTCAAACCCGCTGCCTATATATATAATTTATTTATATTATTATTTTATATTTTACTATATATTATATTATATTATGTTTTATTATATTATATTGTATTATATTATATAATCCTGTATTATATAAACCTTCATTATATGAAACCTTGCCCTTGACCAAGACGTCATGAATACCCAGTTACTAAAAACTGAGATAGTAATGCATGGTGAATTTTTGATTGCACCAAAATAATCAAAGTTTAATTGTCTTTTATGACAGTTTTTTACCTATTGTATTTCTTTCAATCATAGATGCTTCATGGGACTTACAAAACCCTACTTTGGTAATGATTGGACAACAAGCCATCCTTTCCCTTAAAATGGCATTAGGGAGACTGTGGTGCAGCTGTGGGAACTCCATTGTTGTCTTAGATGTGGAAACACTTGCCATGGAGGTAACTGCCTATTATGTATCATTTTATTACGTATCATTATAAGTGATAAGTAAGACACCTGAAAGCAAGCGTACCAGCCGCTATTCGAGTTTTGATAGTTGCAAGCTTATATTTTAGCAAATGTTAAAAAATTCCCGATTTGATTGACACAATTGAACATAAGGACTCTTGTGACCACTTTCTCTATTTTCTTCTACTTTTTTTTCTTTATCACTCCTCCGCATTATGTCATCTTTTGTTTCTCCACGGGTTTTTTTCACTTCTTTCTTTAGCTTCACTGGTATTCTTCGGTTACAGAGTATACTTGTTTTCTTTTCCAATCCCCCTTCCCCCTAATCCAGCCTGGGCCCAATTTTTACCCCTGATCACTTAGTGACTAAATACAGCAAATATTATTAGAATATTGGTTCGTGATGGTAAGAGTGGCTGGAAATGGTGTGTGTTGCCATTAGGCTGCTAGTGGCATGTAGAATATAACACAGTTTTAAATATATATGATGGTCAAGTTTTTTTATTGCCTCTTACCTGCTACTAAAGTGAAGAAAGTACAAAGGTAGAAGCTAGAGCTGTTTGAGAATACTGATATATTAATATCCATAAGGTAACATGTCTTACTTTTATTTATTTACAGACTACAATTAAAGTTAGTGATGAAACAAAATTAGGTATTAAGCACATAGAAAGTTACGGTGTCGGGGTATGGGTGACAACCTGGAAGAGTGCTAAACTCGAACTTTTTCATGCTGAGACATTCGAGTGTGTGCAAACCATTAATGTCGCCATGCCAGTCGGGAGGATGAAAAATGGTAAGCTTTTTCGTTGTTTTTTATTGTGTCTGCATATTGACTTGTACGCTTCTGGTATATATTTTCTTTTGTAGAAACTTGCCATGAACATGTGGTGGAAATTTAAGCCAACAGGATATATTTTTCTGTAGTGATAGATAAAAGAAGTTGTTTATTCCAGAAGTAAACAAATTAGCCCAAATAAGAATCCAGCATTGCCTGAGAAAGATATTTACATGAGCTATTGTCTTTACTTCTGGAATAAAAAGCATTTTCTTTTTGTCTACCACTCTATTAATCTGGGTATATTATTTACAAACAAACCACTTGATACATTAGCATCAATATTACTTTTACTCACTCCTCCATTGTATGTCTAAGGCTTGTGCACATAGCATTGCCTCAGAGACATTTTTATGCAGACTGTTTTATCTATAACTTATTTTCTTTACCCCGCGGTTTAATAATTGATTTCTATTATTTACGAATTTTAAATCCACTAAGACCTTAGTATGTAGCAATGACTTTTATCCTGTTGTTTTTTATAAATTCTCTTGTAAGACCGGCAAATTTGTCAAAACATTGCCATGTGACGGATGCTGTATCTTTTTAGAAGCTTTATATTGAATTAGTCGCCTTTTTACTGCCTTTGGGGAGGTACATGTAAATATTCAGTGATGTGATAAAAAGGTTGGTCGTCCATTGGCTATTTTCGGACCTATTTTGCTCTGGTCGAACCGAGCTCAACAAAATAAGTTACCTAGTTTTTATCTAAATGTTTTAAAAAATAAAAAATTTCAAGGGTATCTTTATTAAAGTCTTTAGCGTTATACCAAAATATGATAATTATTTATTTGATTATTTGATCGTTAAAATGGCAGGGAACCAGGCCGGCCTTTTTTCACCCTTCAAATGAGAATATTCGGCGCTTGATTACGCCCCGGCGTGTAAACACAGCCATGCAAAAATTTTGTTTCAGTTGCGGATAAAAATTGGAACGATCAACTAATATTAATGAGGAATAAAGGTTTTCTTATAATATAATTATTTTAGAATAATTGATGCCACTATGATAACGCAGATAGTCATATTTTACAATATTGATGAATGGTATTGTTTGGACCTTCAATTGTACATCTGTATAGAGATTGTACACTGTAGGCAAAAAAAATTCCGGTATAGGAATTTAAGGAAAGACATAACTGATCGATAGAAAAGCGGAATGGGAGAAGCAAAGCTGAGACCCATAGGGTTGTTTAGGCGTGTAGGGAAGCTACTTTGGGTGCAAAGGCGAACTTTGCAGTTTTTCCTCGTTAGTGTTTACAACACTGCGTTGAAGTAGGTTTTTCCAGTTGTACTCACCCAACTTAAAACAGATTCCTTGACGTATTATTTCTTCACTGAAGTCTGATTGACGCTCCACCGAATGGTGTTCAAAACTTAAGTTTTCGTCCTATTAAGGAAGTAATAAACCAGAATTTTTTCTCATTTGGATGTTTAGTCTGCCTTTGTTATTATATTCCCCATATTTTTATGCAGTTTGTATATGTGTAGGGTTTTTTAAAAAGTTTATTGTTGTTGTTCTTGTTTTAACTCGCTGATTCAATAAAACATTTTTTGATAAGGGGGTCCAAAAGAATTGTTTTACTGATAATGTGTAGAAAGTGTGAAATTCTGAGGTAGTAGTTGGTCGAAAATAATCTTTATTCCACATGCGCATTCTTTGTTAAAAAAAAGATCGTAGAAGGTTCTTTTATTTCAGAGCTGAACTCTGTTGATAACATTGTCAAGTTGACCCCACAACAATACTACCGTTGCCCGACGGTATTACTCATTGCCAATATATTATCTTGTTATTAAACCACAACCATAATTAAGGGAAATTATTTCCTCTATTTTCCCCTGCCGACAGATATTGACAGTTTTATCCAGAATATCGTTAACTATATTTACGTATAGTTAATTAACAAAATATATTTTTCTGTTTTACCTGGCCGACAGATATTGACAGTGATATCCAGAATATCTTAACAGACAAGATTTACATTACCTCACTTTTGGCTCATGATGGTGTTCTTTGGGTCGGTACTGATGTTGGTGTTATTTTGACCTATCCACTTCCGCGCCTTGGGGGCGTTCCCCAAGTATCTGGAAGACCGTGTGTGGCGTTTCATGGCCACAACGGACCAGTCAGATGTTTGAGATCCTTTCGAGTAACGAGAAATCTCCATCAACGGGAAATGGATAACGGTAAGTCGAACCAGGTGGAATCTGTTGTTAGAACCGTGGTAAAAGCATGTGTAATTAAATACACCTATTGTAAATGTTAATAATAATAATAATAATAATAATAATAATAATAATAATAATAATAATAATGATAATAATAATAAACGTCCTGGGTACGACGTTAAAATGCATCCGGTTGTGGAGTTTCGACGTGGGCGATTGAGGTTACCCTTTGCAACAACTACCTCCAGGTCACCCTTGGGCAAGGTGTAGCACCTGTTAGCCTACTCTGAGACCTTGAAATACCGGGTTGATGTCCGGCGGAGTTAAGTCTGTCCCTTTATCCACGTGGACTAGAAATACCAGGTTGCTACTGGCGCGGAATATCCAGCTCTTTTATCAAATGAAAACTAGAAGCAAAAATAAATCATGCCGCATCGCCCGTCGCGCGGATCAACAAGGGGCGCGTGCCTCAGTGAGTGACCAGGCTGAGGATTTCGAAAAGTCTGCTACTAGGTCTACCTCTCCCACTAGTCAAAATCCACCAGGTCACCAGAACGGGACACCTCCCATCCCTGGCCCTGTGGTTCAACAAGCTAGTATTGACAATAAAAAGAAACCTAGACTCAAATGGACAAGGGAAGAGTATGCTGAGGTGATGTATTGCTTTTACTATGCACTCGAAAAGCCAGAAACGAATATTACTGATAATACATATACTACGTGGTGTGTAAGGAATAGTAATAGTGAAAAAATGGAAATGCTT
>RDPX01000030.1:3883462-3919797 GCA_003991215.1 Morbakka virulenta
ATAAGAAACAAGGAACAGGAAAAGATCATAAAGTACCAAGATGTAGCCAGAGAAATCAGAAAGATTTGGAATGTGTCAACCAAGGTCATCCCAATTGTCATAGGTGCCCTTGGCACTGTAACAGGCAGACTTGAACAGTACCTGAAGGAAATAGGTGTAACAACAAGAATTGAGTTCATCCAGAAGTCAACCCTTCTAGGCACGGCGAGAACATCAGACAGGTTCTTGATATCTAAGGACACTAGATGTAACCCGATATCTTGGACATTAATTCCAAATGTTAATTCATTTGTGCATAACATTCATAATAATAATAATAATAATAATAATAATAATAATAATAATAATAATAATAATAATAATAATGGTGATGATGATCATCATCATCATCTTTTTAGAGATAACAGTAACAAGAATATTTTGCACATAAAGCAATGCGGCCTTGTCAAGAAAGCAACTGCCAGAAACGTACCTGCTTTCTTCGCAGGACACGTCTGCACAAATTTCAGCCACATTACGATTGCAGTTTGAAATCCAAACCAAGGATCAAGCACTGCAAACAAACACGATCATTCAAAAACATTCTGTGCAGAGGCTGCGTCTGATAGCTTCAGAACATGTACCGCTTTTTCAGTGACCGTAAATGCGTGCGGAACTTTTTGATGTCATGTAATTTATCGCCCCGAGAACAGGCAGAGTATTCGTTTTTGCCTAAAGCTGAATACTCATTACATCGATATGGTTGTTGCCTATTGGGTTTGTAGTAAATATAGTTTAAACATTGTTCGGATTCGTGATATTGTAAATCCAATCCTTTAGCTGAGTTGCCTGAACCCTTTAATTTCAGCGTACATGGTTTTTCTCTTGATCTACTACAATTTGTATCAGAAATCGTCAATATAATTAAACTTTTGATTAGATATTTAGATATAAGTATTTTATTACTTGTATTTTTATTGATCTTCTTCGTTTCTATAGACTCTCAAGTTGCCAGGTCCCTGTTTTACTCAAATCCATATGATGATGCCAGTGATAAGGAGACTGACTTGGATAATATAGGCAACCGAGAAACGATTGGCACAACTAGTTCTTGTATTGCTCAACAGAAGCAAAGAACAAATATAACTAATATGAGTGGAGAACCGATTTATTTTACAATTGAACCAGAAGAAAATGCTGGTGTAACACAATCCGATTGCCATGATAGGTACGATAATTGGGTTTCTTCATTTGGAAATCCCCCTAACCCGGCTGTTGGAGCCAAATACAGGGAATCTAAGAGAAAAGCTGCAACTGGTTATGACAGTGACGAATCTATAGATTCTGATACTGATTTCTGTTTCATAGAGGACAGTAATATGTTAAGTAAAACAGGACAAGTTGATAAAAATATACTTCCTTTCTCTGTTAATGTTACGGAGTCATGCTGCAATAAAACTGGCCCTATGAAGGGTGTAGTTATAAGAAAAGGGGCTGATGCTTTACCTGCTGTGAAGGAAAACGAATTCATAGAGACAATGAATCAGTTTAATGGCTTTAAAGACGAAGATGGACAATGTCCAGAGCGAAAGGATTTTAAGAAATTCGTGAGTAGTACGCCAGAAAATGAACCTTCAAAGGTTACTGGAAGTAAGACTTTTCCTTTAGACGTAAAGACACAGAATCTAGGGCAAGAGTCGCCAGGGCTATACCGTGTCAATATTTCGGATGACCTTACTTATGAACAGCCGGTGGATAATAACATAGGTGAAGATGTGGAACCCATTACGTTTCCTCCGAATATAAATATTAATCCAGATGTTGCAAGATATTACCGATATGCACCATTACCACCACCTCCAACAGAGAAAAAACAGTCGTTAAAGAACTCTGGGGAATGTAACGGAGCACGTGATGATCCAAGTACCGCAGTTACTACACTAAAGCCAGAAGAAACGGAAATAGGTTTAGTGATGGATGAAGTCATTGCATCTACCGTTGTTGAGGACCATATTGATACAGTTGACCAGTCAGCTGCAGACAAGTTGATGCCCAGCAATTTGGAAGAAAACCCTAGTGGATTAATATCACCAAGGGAAGAAGATCAGTTGGAAAAATCATATGCCTCTCCCTGTTCATCAACTCCGGTAGCAGACGTCAAAGTACTCCAAGGTGACATCTCAAATGATAAGGAAGGAGGTAGCTGGACCAATGACGGTCGTAATTCGACACCCGCCACAATTGATGACCAGACACCCGTTGTAAGTAAGCATGCGATTACCTTGTCTTTACCAGTTACTCCTGTAGATACTGCTCAGTCACTAGAAGCGGATGATATGGTCTACACTCCTCTTCTTCCAGAAAAACAGGGCATGAAAGCAATGGAAAGCACTACTCTGTCTGGCACTGGGCTTGATGCATACGATAGAGAATATGCTTTGAGTTCTTCTTTGCTTCGAGATAGTCCAGAAGGGGGTTATACGACTTTGCTGACAGCCTCCAGGGGATCTGAAACTAAACGGGAGCTTCTGTTGCAGCCATGGTATGTTGTCACGGTTGGGCCTGGTCATGTTGATTTTCGAAAGAAGTCTCCTCGTCCGAGTGCAAAAGACTTCTTTAAAAGTTTTCGAAGCAGTAATCCAGACCCGCAAATTTTGATTTGGAAAATTACTGCAGGCTGAATTTTTTCACCTAAGACATGGCACAATTTTCTAGGCTTCTGTAATTTTTTAGATTAGTTTTATTACCCTTTAATTGATACAGTTGATAGTTTTTTCCTGAAAATGTGCTTATACCTCCCAGTGTAGAATGTTCCGAATGCTGATTAAAGTAAAATCACAACATCTTATTTTTAACGCTTTACCCATAGACAGTTTTTTCAGGTTTTTTATCACTAATTTGAATAAGCTTAAGCTTAAGGTATACAAATTTGGGGTGATAAAACGTAAAGGATCAAATTATTTTTTTATTGCTGTTTTCACCACTAGACACATTATTGTAACATTTGAACAACTCTTTATTTATGTTTATGTTTATGTTTTGTTTTCTACTTTTCTATTTATTACCTTTTTTTTTATTTTTGCATCCAAAAACTGATCCCAAGGAAAACTCTAGAAATTCTACTTGGGAAAAAAGAGGGATCGCTTTGATTTTTTGAAGGAGCTTAGGTATCCATAAATCAAGTAACGTAAATTTTGCGTGGGCAGTGACTGTTTCTCCCCTTTCGACATTTTCAACTTATTACTTATTCAGTACGTGAACAACGGGGAATTTCATTACAAATCGGTGTTCAATGTGATCTGCGTCAAGAGAATGTTGTCGAGCGTGTACAACGACAAAAGTTTTTTCATAATTACATTGTTAGATTCAAACTAGAATGCAAAATACTTAACAACCAATCTGTATAGAGTGTTACGATTTTGCTCTTCATAAAAAAACAACGTATTATCAACAACAAACTGTGAAGTCGCTCTTATCGAAATCCCCATGTCCAGAAGAGATTAATGTGCCCCGGACCTTTTATCTTGACCTGTTCGAGTGTGTGTTCCCGTCTCAGTGGTAACTTATAAGTAAATGTTAATTGTTTTTACCCATCGTTTTCTCTTTTTGTGACCAAAGAAAAAAAGCTTCAAATATTTGTTGAAAGTTTTGTGGTCAACATCGATCTGTCTTCGCTTTCGAACTGCCGTTGCTTTTCATTTATCAGATAAAAATAATTGCATGAAAACCTTCTAACTAATTGCTGCCAAAATCAGGTCGATTCTAACTTCCCATTCTAAATGTAACATTTTTTTTTTCATTTGTCCTGTACCATTAGGTTACTGGACATTAATAGTTCGTACTTCTCAATAGAGGTTACATAGAATGGAAAAATGGAAGTAATTTCTTTTTATTTGCAGAGTACAGTATGTCCTCGATTATTCGAGAGGTTCAACTTCACTGACATTTTTTAACTGTTCAGTTAAATCGAAAATTCGAATAGACAGGAATGGGTTGTTCACCGTCACCTTTGATCTGCGACTGTCACTTTTATGCCATGAATTAAACTGTTTGTGTGTAAAACCAAAATAGTTCCGCTAATTTGATTTTTACGGACAAAAACAGTGTACGTCAAGCTAGATAACATTATATCACGGTTAAAAAAATAAGAGAAGACTAATGTTATTAAATATAATCTCCATTTTTAACAGTTTAAAAACAAATAATAAAAGTCAGTTCATCATAATTCATTTAAGAGCAAGAAATGCCCCAGTCAGAGCGCAAATATTGCTCAGACTTTGAGCATAACTCGGGTAATTCAGTGAAAATATTTCTATATTCTTATCGGTAGTATTGTAATACTGTGTTTTCCTTCTATTTTCAGTCTACAGATTCTTAAAGTTAATTTTAAGGGCATTTGTTTACGTTGTAGGGATATATTTGTCAACAAAATTTATTACTCTTTCCTTCGATAAATCTTATACAAAATGGGTTTTTTTCTGCGTCGGAATAGAGTTTAGTTGCGATTAGGTGTTCCGTGGTGGAAGAATAAATGTTGGGATGTGTTCGATGATTACGTTGAAATAGATAAACGTTAGACAAGAAATAAAGTTACATGGAAAAAAATGACTTTACGTCCGGGTAATTTAACTGTCTTTTGAATAGAAAAATCCATCGAAATTTTTTGATATTCGGATAACTGAGGCGCAGATGATCGAGGATGTGTTGCAAATAGATGAGTACATTATGGACTAAAAGATTAGGTCATTTTATTGAAATTTCACCCATCATTCAAATGGTAGGGAATTAGTGAGTTTAATCAACGGATAAAGCTGGAAGGTTGAACACTCCTGTGATTTTTTCTCAGTGTTCTTTTGAACGATAAAGGAGAAAGAGCGACAAAGTGTTGAGAACTTTAAATAATTTAATTGTTGATGATATCAGCATAAAAACTAATTGAAGGTATGAGATTCTTCTGTGCTCTTTGGTTAATCCTCGTATTTTGTTATTAATTGTAGTTTTAAATCACAGATTGCTTAACTTTTATTATTAGCAGAAAAGTATTTTTAGCAATAGCGAAAACGATTGGGTTTTAGTAGATCATTTTTTTATGCCTTTTAAAAGGGCTTTGTAATCTGAAGTACAAACATTGAAGCCAGTTCTTGATTTTTTTATTTGTACGCATTACAATTGTACAGGGAAAGGCTTCAAAATTTAAAAAAAATTACAATTGTAATGCAAAGAGCACAACTGATAGTGCAATTGTAGTACAATATGTGCAACTGTAATAGTACAACTGTAATAGTGCAACTGTAATAGTACAACNATGAGATTCTTCTGTGCTCTCTGGTTAATCCTCGTATTTTGTTATTAATTGTAGTTTTAAATCACAGATTGCTTAACTTTTATTATTAGCAGAAAAGTATTTTTAGCAATAGCGAAAACGATTGGGTTTTAGTAGATCATTTTTATGCCTTTTAAAAGGGCTTTGTAATCTGAAGTACAAACCTTGAAGCCAGTTCTTGATTTTTTTTATTTGTACGCATTACAATTGTACAGGGAAAGGCTTCAAAATGTTTTTAAAAATTACAATTGTAATGCAAAGAGCACAACTGATAGTGCAATTGTAGTACAATATGTGCAACTGTAATAGTACAACTGTAATAGTGCAACTGTAATAGTACAACTGTAATAGTGCAGCTGTAATAGTACAACTGTAACAGGGAGGAGGAAAGGATGAGGAAGAAAGCCCACACATATTGTTTGATATTTGTTTATTTGAAAGCTTGTAGGATGTAGTTTTGTGAAAAGTAAACTATGTTAGACGTAGGCCCTTTAGCTATGGACGAAGTCACTGATGAATTCCTTTCAAATTTATGGATAAATCGATTAAGCAAGAGCACTGTGGGTTAGTTAAGTGGCTGTATTCAAATATCTGGCTATACTGCTTCTATTGACATTGGCGTAAAGCTAACACTTGAAATTTTAGCCGTTAGCAAGTACTATTCACAGTTCTTCACAAGTTGTGCTTGCAGTATGTCGTATGTAATGTTAGCAGCACTTACCAATTTTTAAAAGAATTTACCTTTGTGCCAATACTGCTCCAAATTTTATTGCTATATGTACCTAACTGGTCTATCCATTCAGTCATAATAATATTTCCCAGCTCACCATCAATACTCATCACGTTTTGCTTTTTTTTTGCACAATGCCCCAAACCATGAATGTTATTGTTGATGTAAGGCATCATCTCATGCGTTCTTAATCGTAATACCCCTGATTTTATTACCTTTTCTCGTTTAAGTTTTAATTCCTTCTTTTGTAATAAGTTATTTAATTGTATTTATGATAACCTTTTCTGGGTTATCTTACAACACGGTATTTTTTATTGATTTTCGATTGAAACGGTTTGTTTAAGCAGTGTATTCATCGTATCCAATTTGAAATTTTACCCTTCAGAAACCAGGCCATTTTTTATACCTAAATTAAGAGATTGAAAAACAAATAGTGTAAAATAGCTTCATTGAAATTTGGTTTATTGGTTATTTGCCCTACCCCTACCCCCTTATTCCGTTTTGTATAATTAATTAATCGCCAGACGAAAAAAAAATTTAAAAAATTAATCGCTAGACGAGTATGAATGTCATTCAATTTAAGTTAATTGGATAGTGGTTCGATGGTTGTAAAAATTATGAATTATAAATGTGTTTAAGTTCGTTATTTTATAACAGTTTGTTTATTTTTATTTGTATGTAAAAATTATTTTTACTTTATCTTATATGCTGTTGATTATTTTACATGTATTTTTCGTCATGATTTTCAAGACTTCCAATATTCAAAATGAAAATGACCATTCGTTGATAGATTCAGCTTGGTTTATACTGTACAATGTGCTGTTTTCGTCCTGTTTCTGTTTCAAAAATTCGAGGCAGTCATTGTCTGTTGGCAGTCTGGCTGTTGTATGTTCAGATGTTTGGATCAGATGTGTTCGGATTTTTGCCATTACCCCACCAGTCAGCCTGTGGATTACACCGCGTCCATTTTCTCGCTGCGCCAGTATCCTCCCGCTTCAGACCTGATAATTTTTCTGCCCAACTTGAATTTTGTAATTTATGTAAGTGGAACACCTTTGAGGGTAAAGGAAAATTTTTATTATTATTTTTGCAGTATTTTGTGGGTTTCCATAACAGAGAATTATATATATATGTATATATATATGTATAAATATAAATATATTGAATTAAAATATGTTCACAAATACATAACTGTCGGTTTCACGCAGACCCGATTGTCAAATGTACACAAAATTTACAATGAAGTTGCGACTGTTTTAAAGTAATTGAAATTAAATTTGTTGCTATGACGACATTTTAATCTTAGTTCAGTTCTTTTGTTCAATAAGTTCGGCTTTGACGTAATTATATGATACTTCTCGGTTAAGCACAGATTACAAGTTTTGCTCCCGTTACGGTACGAAGGGGCATGGTCGATTATTGCCTAGGTAAGTATGGATTCTATTCCTAACTTCGCTCTGCGAATCTTTGTATCGAGCACTGTCTTTGGCATTATTCAATGAAGGTATTTAACAGCGAATTGTGAAGAGGTTACTTGGTACTTCTGCTGTAAAGACACTGCTTATTCAAATGTTATGTAACTTTCCTTCAAAATCATGAAATTACCTTTTTTGGGGAAAATTAGAAGTTTTGTGTGAAAGCAGATATACTATAACATGCATCAAGATGAGAATATCGGTTTGTTGACTGCTCTCAAAATCATTTTCAATTTTTATTAAACTACGAAATAGAGTGTTGGTACCTAATTGATTTAGTTACCTGCCACACAGGAAAGAAAAAAAATTCTTAAGCTATAATTGGCAAACGCCAAAAGTTGATGGATTGCATCAACCAACCATTATTACCCCTGTGGCTCCCTCTGTTGTAATAAAAGAGTTTGGTTTTGTAAACCACACGGGTTTTTTAAAATTACATTGATGTACCACTGGCAAAAGAGTAAACGCTAGTTTCATACCGCAACCAGAGGATCCATCACTTTTTACAAAGTAGGAGCAGTTTTTACCATGCAGGTATTAAGCCCATGAAGTGGTTTGAAAGTAATACACCTTGAGAATATTGCTGAATTAAAAATATGAAGCCAAAGAGGGCGGTTTTCTTTGATGGATAACGGAGTAAACAAATTGTTATTACGAAAACGTGAGAAAAAAGTGATTTGCCTTGCAAAACTGCCTGTGAAACTTTTGAAAGCTGACAGTTCACCTACAATTGTTGCATATTTAACGTGATTTACATCATTAAAGGCATTTTTATAATGTTGAAGCCCTCCTGCAATGTCTTACAACACTTGTATAAACCTTAAATGATTATTTAGTGCATATGGGTTAACATCAAATTACTCCTGTGTACCTTTTTAACTTAAATGTGTAGAAGATAGATTTTCAGTCGATTTCTGGCAGGAACAGATTTTCCCACCTGGGATCCAGGATGTTGCTAATGAGCTCATTTGGTCTCCTGTGCTTATTCTGTTTGCACGACTAGTTACTAAATTGTATGGATGATATATATAGCACCATTACCCTTTAATCTTTTTGAAATAGTACTTTTCATGAGCAGATGTTTCTATTTAAACATCTTAACAGCTTCTCAAGGAAAGCAGCCTTTAATGTATCAGAGAACCTTTTATGATAGCTATTGCACTGGTGCATATCTTTTTAGAATACCTCCCCTTACCCGCTTCTTACGATCCACTTCAGTTTGAAATTCAAAGCTGGTTTTATTGTAATATTTTAACAAAACGTCGGCTGTTGGTACTATTTTGATTATATTATGCACACTAACCAATGTCACCCTAATTTGGAATCCTGGCTGCTTTGGCATTGTAATCGTATGGAGAAAAATGTACCCCATCCCTGCAAGGGTTAATTTGGTAGCACCTATGACCTAAATATTAAACATTCCATACGGATTCATGCGTTGGTAAGAAGTGCTTCGGTTTTATTACCACTATATTCCAGAATTTTCTATAGTTGACAGTTCTACCTCGGTTGAAGCGATTGTATTTGTTGTAAGACGTATCTGACACTACAATATATTAAGAGCCATCGGAGTATAATTGGCACGGAATATTGGCAGTTAAATGGTGTCATTTCCTTAGCGTCAAGGATACTTGTCTGTAGCAAATAATGTAATACCTACCTATTATCATACTCGAAAACATACTGGCATAAAAGTTCGAGGGGCTAAAATTTGAAAAGCAAATGTACAAACTTTTTAGAAATATGTAGCATTCTTTACGTCCAAAGTCAACCAGTTATACCATTTCGAGTAGATATATGAAAACCGAGAATTCTCTCGTCGACTTTTTACCCAGGGAGTTCTTCTGGAGGCTGTATTTTGTTCCAACGCGGCATAAAACATCCCTAAAAGCTTAGCGTCGAGGCACAGGTGTAGTTAATATCAAAGCCAGCAGCATTATCGCCAGCTCGCTTTTAGCCATTCATTTTTTGAAGGAATCCTTATTGGCTTCAAAGCAATGAAGAGAATAACAAGAGAGTTGGTTTCCTTGCTGTGCCAAATGGATATTCATGCCTTTTGTAACATGAGCCACCGTGATCTACAATGTTAATTTTCAATTGAGGATCAACAATTAATTGGCCCAGCTTTAATATTTTTTCTGACTTGAAATGAAAGCGACACAAGGATTTGTTTTGTTTTGATGTATTTTTCTGATGGGTGAAATTCACCATTGCCATTGGGGAAAATGTATTTGAAAGTGAAGAGAATTTGTATACTTAAGAAGTGTGATAACAAATAATAAGGAAAAAATGTATTGCCGACCATCAACTAACAAAGGCAAAGTTTAACGAAATTCGTAGCGTACTTATGGACAAAAGCATAAACATTGTTACAAGGAGGAAGTTATAGGAACATGTGTAAGATGACGACTTACCAACGGTGCCAGGTGTGGCTACCGAGAGAAGAGATAACTTGAAGGGTTCTTGGTAGGACGCATAAGGAGTATGATTAAGTGTGGCAGGAAATGTAGAATATTGAAGGTGAATAAATACAGCTTCCAATATGTAAACCAAGAAGTACAAAAATAGTCAAGAACAGTTACTGTGCTAAATTTGATAAATGCTTAATACCTTAAAGAATATCTCACATACATGGAGGAGTAAGAATTTTGCTATGACTAAAGGGCTTTTTTATTGGATATGAAAATTGAACAATTCAAGAAAGTGCCACAAAGTAGACACAGGTACGTCGAGCTGGTTCGAAAACGGACTAATTTGCCTTCTTAACTTTAAATACGTTGTTTGGGAATTTTTCAATTAGATATAATTATTATGTAGTAAATGGAGATGGTTTTTTTTAACTTTAAGTTCAATAAAAAGTATCCACTCACTTGTTTCGGGAACTATTTCAACAAACAAAGTTGAGACGCGGAGAGATTTAGATGTCCTTATTTCCATTGTATATATACGGGATTTTTTGGCCATCTGCTATATACAATCGATCGTCAAGGTGCGTATCCAAGATTTCCTTAGGATTTTCGCCAGAAACCAAGCATTTACGACTGGATTTTTCATGACTTTAGGTTTTCTTCGACTGGATGCTTGGTAGAAATGCCTCTCATGGATTCGTGAATTTTTACTGCCATACCTTTGACATCGGAGAAAACAAGCATTTTTTCCTTGGGTAAGCAGCAGAAAATTCGACAGCCTGATCAAGGCTGTACAGAGCTGTTTCATCCAAGTGAAAGAAAAAGGCTAGGGAAGGCATTTTCAAACTTAGAAAAGTCATAAAATGATATTTGAAATTAGCCATAAGTGTATACGTATATGTTGTATTGACTATGATTGTTAAAATATTTGAGGGTTTTTTCCATTGATAGTAAAAATGGCCAACTCATCAGAAAAAGATCCCTGTCACCAAGCAAGTCCGTACTATCAAAGCACAAAATAGCTATGGCTGATTACGTTTTTAGCCTGACGATGGGAGAAGTATTTCTCAAAACGTAGCTCAGAAATAGCTTACGACTCACGACATGATATATGACCTACATCAATGGTAAAATTTTGTGCTATTCATCAACCACACTTAAAACTTTTCCAGCTGATAAGCTGTACGTATACTTGGATATACTTAGCAAACCTATCATCAAGATCAAATTNAAGATAATTGATTGAGTTGACCATGAGAAATTGTTAGAATATTTGAGAGTTTCTTCCATTGATGGTAAAAATGGCCAACTCATCAGAAAAAGATCCCTGTCACCAAGCAAGTCCGCACTATCAAAGCACAAAATAGCTATGGCTGATTACTTTATTAGCCTGACGATGGGAGAAGTATTTCTCAAAACGTAGCTCAGAAATAGCTTACGACTCACGACATGATATATGACCTACATCAATGGTAAAATTTTGTGCTATTCATCAACCACACTTAAAACTTTTCCAGCTGATAAGCTGTACGTATACTTGGATATACTTAGCAAACCTATCATCAAGATCAAATTTGTTAGTTTTCTTATGTTTTCTTAAAATCAGAATTCACAAGACGGACCTTAATTGTGCCATTAACTTGTTACAAATAAAAAACCCCACTGATATTGTAGAATCCTAACTTTTTCGTTGGCCACTGCTGTTCCTGTACTGGGTTGTTGTTTTTTTCTTTTTTCCTCATTTTTCATCCCAGACATCTTAAATTTATCTCGTCATGCCACATCATTGATGAATAGGTTAATATTTTTGATAACGTCTTTGAACTCATTGTGTCACTAAACTTTGAAATAATTTTGGGTTTCACGGTGTACCTATATCCAAGCAGTTCACTCTCTCCCCACTTAAAAATGTTTCTACAGGGTCGGAGTATTTTAGCTTTTGCGTATTATATAACGATGCTCAATTTTACTTATGACAGTTTCTATCAAACAGATGGCTTCAGTACCCACTGTACGACCTTGGCTCAGACCTTTAGACTGAAGAATGACCCCATATTCGAGACTTTAGATTTGAGATGTGGTAGTATTGGTTCTAAATAGAGCCGGAAAAAGATATTTTCTTGAAAAAATATTCTTTCCTTAGCTTTCAGTAATATCAAGGTCTTTGCTTCAATTTTTTGGGGTAAAAGCTTTCCTTCACATTTACTTCCATCTTCTTGAACTTTGTGAGGCAATCCTCTAATAACGGTGTTAGTAATAGTGATCTTCATGTTGACGGCTATTTCCCTTTGTTCCGGCTGGATTCTATAGCTCATCTTAATGGTTTTGGTATTTTTGCTCGACACGATCTTCCAGCTTTGTGCGACCTTGACTCAAATATAAGCCTCTCATTTTCTTTAAACAACCTCTTCTTCTTTACCTAATTTTCTTGAATGCATCTATCTTTTCCAGTTCTCGCTCAGTAACTAAATCAGTATAAGACTCCATTGGTAAGGCCTTGGACAATTGTCACACTGCTACCATCTTTATCTTTGGTGACGTTGATATTCGTCACATCTCCTGGTTCACTCATTCTACTAGGACTGACAAACCTGAAGAAATTCGTTAAACCTTTTTACTTGCCCATTATATTGTACACCTTGTTCATTTTTCCACAACATTTCCTGTTTCAAATTTAGCAAAACCTCTTTCTTGTATTTCTTTTTTTCATCTGTTGCTGAGGATTTTACTAAGTTACTTCCTTTTATTAACCTCTCTTCATTATTATCACTGTAAACGTGTAAGAAACTGCTTCGTATCTTGTTGACAAGCCAAATAGAGACTTGGCCAACTGGGAGGAAGTTTGTTAATTTTTTGCTGAAATTAATTGTGATTCAATCTAGCAAAACAGCTGCTGATCCTGCAAATATATTCAGAGAATGGGTTCAAGTTGGTATTAACACATTTGTAACTAATCATGGTTGCAAAGTCAAACCTCATTCTCTTTCGTTGCTCAATACTCATTTTACTGCTACAGCTTATCTCAGTGACTTCTTCTTTGTTCAGGTTTACTGAAAATGAACTGATAAATCTTGCATCTCTTTCAGACGGGCAAGCAATAGTTGTGTAATGGTGATTTATTACATTTAATCTTCCTATGCTGAGAAAGCTTGCGAATTTGCTTTTTTCCTCAAAGACTTGAAAGCCGATTTTGCTGAAAGGTTAATCATTGTGTTTCGAGTTCTTTAAAAAGGCTTATTCTTCCACTTTTTACGGTGTTCAGTTTTCTCTATGCTCCAGAAAAAAGGTTGATTTTCTTGCTAATTTTTTTCTTCTTTGATTCTTCTCCAAACGACTCTTGTGTTTCTCTTCCAGAGTTTCCTTTGCAAACTGATCGGATTTTGGGCTCTGTCATCATAGATCCAAGGTGATTGCACCCGAAAGCTATTTATAAGCTGGATAAAAATGAAGCCATATGTTCTGGATCGATTTTGGTAGTTGCCTTCAAAGAGTGTGCTTCTGAGCTATCTTCTCAGCTGTCCAAATCTTTTAATCTTTGCTTTTTGGCCTCTTGTTTTACGTCTTTTTGGTAAGTTTTCAATATTGCTCTGTCTTGAAGAATGCATTGTCTTGAAAAATCCATTTGGCCATCACAAATGTCGACCTGTAAATTTTCTTTCTGTCGTTAGTAAGGCCCTTAAATAGCTTATCAGCAATGCACTGTAGGCAGGAGCAAGGTCTTTTTTTCAATCTTCTGTATCGATTTAGAAGATCAAGATCCACTGAAAACTTTTCAGTTGTAGTCACAGAATGTATCTATAGATTTATAGATATGCCTGGTAAAGGACGTGTTATAGGTCTGGATAATTCGAAGGCATTTGATAAGGTGTGACACCCTGGTGTGCTTCATAATCTTTCTAGTTATTGTAGTCACGGAAGGGTGTTTGTTATACATCAGTCCTTTCTCGCAGATTGTAAGCTGCGTGTACACTAAATGTAATTTACATCTGATGGGTATTCCATAAATATTGACGTTTCTTAAGGTTCTATTCTTGGCCCAGCTACCTTTCTTCTTTACATCAATATTCTCCCTGATAAATTGCTTCAGTTAGTCAAAAACTATGCTTATGATACTATCATGTACTCTGGCATTGGCCACAAGGTCACTCAGCAGGAACATATCAGCCTTCCAAATGATTTAGAGCCGGATCTTCAGGCTCTCAGAGAATGGGAAAGGAAGTGCATAATTTTCACCCAATAATCATGGAATATCATTTTGATGGTAAAGCAAGTGAAGCTGCTTCTTTTCTTAAGGAACGCTTAACAGTGAGAATGCTTGGTTTGTCATTTTCTCCATATCTTTCTTGGGGTATTTACATGAAATCTGTTGGTGAGTCGATGTGTAAAAAGGTTAGTTCTTTGCATGGTGGTAGATAGTTCTTTACATATGAAGCCATTCTGTATCTATAAAAGTTCCACCCATCCTTGCACGGAGTACTGTTGTCACATTTTAAGAGATACTCATCTTGACGTTCCTTGTCCAATTTACAGTGTTTGTAGCTTGATACGTAAAAAACTTGCTGCTACTCTTCAAGCGTTGTCTCATCGATGGATTGTGGCAAGCACAGGTATTATCATGAACCGTATTTGGATGAAGTTTCCTTGGAGGTACCAGCTCTGTTTGTTATGTATTGTGTGACTTAGTTCTCTCATGTTCCCGTTCTCATGCCGTTGTTGTCCCTTGTTATGAAAAGTGTCTTTGAATGGAGATACTTCTTCCGATAACTAGATTGTAAAACTCTTTGGCTTGTGAGTGGTTTCTCCATTTTATTACTTCAGTGTTAGGTCAAATATTAACTATTAGCCCGAGCCTTAACCTTCATTTTCCTTTCCTTTCTTTACAGTTTTATAAGCTTAGTGGTATTTGACCTTGTATGGTTACAAGCCCATAAAAATAATTCAGAAAAGCATACAATGGTCTTTGATTTTACACCAAGATCTGATCAATGTTAAGTAATATCTTTTACACGTTGGAGATCAAAATCTTGTTAAATGAGATGCTTAAGGCAATATGTTCACAGCACTTGGTAAAAGGGGCCAATAAAGTACACCTTTTGATTTTGCACAGCATATTATAACCAAACTATTTCCTTGAACACCAGGTTCCGAGTCCTCAACTGTTACGTAATCCCAGTGCTTACATACGGGAGTGAAAGTTGGACCATCACAGCAACCCTCGAAAAGAAGCTAGAAGCTGCAGAAATGTGGTTTCTACGCCGAATACTGGGGATTTCTTGGACAGAACACGTTACGAATGAAGATGTTTTGAGGAGAGCAGGATGCAAGAGAAAGCTGTTGTCCACCATTCGAAAAAGGCAGCTGTCCTTCCTAGGACACATAATGAGGAAAGAAGAGCTTGAGGAGTTGACGCTGACGGGAAAGATAGATGGGAAACGAGGCAGAGGACGACCAAGAACCAAGTACATGGGCAGAATTGCAGCATGGTCTACAAAGAGCGAGCTACAACTACTGAGGGCAGCGAAGGACAGAGATCTGTGGAGAGCCATGATCGCCAACGTTCCTGGACACGGCACCTGAGGAGGAGGAGGATTATAACCAGAAGGAATATTATTGGGTTTTTTTGGTGTAATTAAGTAGCCTGCTACTTTTTACATGCGCTTTGTCTGTGTGTTCTCATATCCAACATTTTCTGCTTCTTTGTATGTCTCCAGGTGCACTATACTTTCTGAGAAATCAAGGTTGGCTCCTTCGCTGCACATTTCACACACTGAATGTCTTGTATGTTGATCAACGATCTTTGATCTCAAAATGTTTATTTTGAATTTATTGGTTGCCATGAAGATTAAAAAGAGGCTATGTCAACATGGGCACTTTGATCAGTCAACAGAATGAGAAATACCAACGACTGGCTGTCTGACTTAATAATAGTCGACAGTCAAATACATGTCGTGTATTGTTGGTAGTTGCACTTCGGATTTTTACTTATTTAAAAGACTCCAGACCCATGATGATGACCAAGGAAGTTGGAATGAACTTAAATAAACGCAAAAGCATCAAAGACCTGGTATGGTGGCGTATTCTTTGTAATTCTAAACAACCCACAGTGCCTGTTAGAATTTTTGAAAATGAGTATTTGTTTGTATCAACAAAGTTGTAACCAGACTACGACGTAGGTAAACACTAATGTTAATATTTAAATAGAGATTTATATGCAATTTTATATTATTTAAACATATTTTAATCTATCTTTATGGCTTGTAAATTATTTTTCCTTCTCTTTCCACAGGAACAGACTAATCATTGTTTGAAACTTTTGACTCTATGTACGTAGTGAAACCCATAGATATGGGAGCGTTATCGTGTCATAAGTCGTGACACGATAAAAAGTAACCACTGATGAACTCTCAAAAGAAATGTAACCTGGAGAATGATATGGAACAATAACCTGACCAACAGACTTTCCATAGCCTACTTGTGGTACCTTAGTCAATCGGAAAACAATTAATTGGATTGAATGTAAATCCAGTCGAAGAGACATTTTTATTTTTTTTGTTTTATTATGGTAGTAACCGCCAGCAACTGGCTCCGGATTCAATTTTATTAAGCACTTTTTATTGTTGTAATTGACCATAACCTACTGTAGGTTATATGTATTATTTTTTTTTTTAGTTTTAACGTCATTATTCCCCAGCAATTGGGGCTCAGACGGTGCCCTTCACAGGGACTTTGATTTGGCAGTGAGGAATTTCTTGGCCGGATGCCCTTCCTGACGCCAAACAATGGCTTTTTCTTTTCGCAAAGTTCCAAATTCTCCTCGACAGCTCGGGGAATCGAACCCGGAACTCCTGGTTACTATGCAGTTGCATTAACTATTAAGCCACGGCTCCTCTATGTATATATATATTTTTTTATATATATGTATGTATACATGTATGTATGTATATATGTATGTATATATGTATGTATGTATATATGTATGTATATATATGGGAATTGTTATTACATGATGAGTTACATGTTTCACTCAGAAAGTGGTGTCACCAAAGTAGCTTTGCATTGGCCTGAAGTTACCAAAACTCATCACCCTCAGAACTAACAGGCAAGTTGCTTAAATGTGAGGCCTAAGGGATTTTAATAATCTCTTTTAAAAATATATAATTATAAACTTGTAACTATATTAAGGAAGGATAAACTAAAATTCAATTTATCATCCCCTTTTTATATTATTTCTTAATTATGTACCATCAATACCACTTTGGGGCTTAATGTCAATATCAAAATTTTGTGTTTACCTTTCCCCATTTAATTTCCTGCGTTTCTGAAAACTAATGACACTCTTAACTCATGTATGAAATTATTTTTTGTGTAAATCTACTACACAATTATAAGCTTTTATTCTCCCAAGTGTTCAAAATTACCCAGATCTGGGATGACATTATCCAGGCCACAAAATAAATTTATATTTCTTCTCCCTGTGTTTCATTATTGACCTATTGATAGTGTTGCCACAATTGAACCTGTTAATTACTTTCTTGACTGTGGAATCAGCTTTTTCTCTTGGATTTCTTCTTGAACCAGTCTTTGCATACTTTCTAATATAATGCCTCATGGGTTTCCTCATGTCAGCAAATAGNAAAAAAGGTATACCTCTTACCTTGTAAACCACTACTATCTAAGAGCACAACTCACACTGTACAATTGCTTCAAGTTGTATGTTAGTGGCAAGCCTGGAGCAAAAATCTGTCAGAGAGCAACTCTGCAGTTATTCAATATTCATCCCTGCACCAATGTAATAATTCCTTCTTAGTTTGTATGTGTATTGGTAAAGCCTAACCAACATGTTAATTTCATATACTAGGTCTAAATAGAAAGAAAAGTATACGATGTATTATATTTCTGTAAGTAAAAATTATGAAATTTTGTTATATTAACAAATGAATATAAGATGTCATCAACAACAGTGCTCTACCATGTTAAAACGTAGGAGCTATCATATAATCAGATGTATGAGTAAGAAAAAGTCTGAGTACTGTAAAGTTAGAGTTTTTCTTACTCATACATCTGATTATATGAAATTTTGTTAAACAGCTCCAAATTGCAAGATAAAGTAGGTCGTAAAAGACACCTTAAAGTCAAAAGTGTGTGGGGTGCTTTTGACCACCCCAAGTGCATGCTTAAAAGAGAACAATGGTTGACAAATGCTGCTTTTATAGCTTATACTTTATTCTAGAAGTGTGAAAGCTCATAAATAAAAAAATTCCCTTGTTTCAGAATATCGGAAAATCAACATACTTTGAATGTAAGAAATTTAAGCTTTTCTAACCCAATATCTACACACCTCCTCAGCTATATTTTGGATAAAAGAATGACATAGCATGTACTGTCATGAAATTCATTTTGGAAAATGTTAAAATGGCAGTCTAGTTATGTAAATACTTTGTTTTTGAACTAATTGAAGTCACCCTAAAAAGATAATTTGTTGGGAAGACTTTGATTATCCTAATTTGTGAGGAAAGATCCTGACATACAAAATATTTGTTTTGTAATGGAACGTCTTAAGATTTTATTTATTTAAGAAAAACATTAAAATTGATTATTTTCTGAAAAATATTAGCCAGACTTTGGCTTTACCATATTTGTACTTTTTACATACATTTGGGGAAAAATATGAAGCATCACAACAACCAATGTTGATATTGAAATTAGGCAGAGATGGTATTTGATAAATATTTCCCCATAATATGAAGGGTTTTAAAATTTTTAAAGGGAACAAGAATGTTTTAAATAAACCAGTGGAAACAAAATAGAAAAGTGTTCAAAGCCCCCTGAAATACAAAGTCACCCCAATCTATGTTGATTAAAACTGAATTTGGTGCATTGTTTTGGTACAGACTGATAAAGTCTATATTACTGTAGTACTTTGGTTTTACTGTCATACACCTGATGCACTGTCCAAGGGAAATGACTCACACAAAATGCAACAGCCTGACCTGATGCTAATATGGTATCACTATTCATTATTGAATGTAGGAACCTCAAGAAAGATCCAGAGGAAATGACAAACCAAGCATCCTCATTGATGAGCATTCTTCAAGAAGAGAAGCAGCATCACCAGGGGTGATATCAGCATAAACATGCATAAGTATTGGGGAAAGAGAAGGGCTCAACGTTCTATTGAATGACATAAGTTGCATTTTTGGTCTATTAAAAGAAACCAATGACTATCCCTCCCTATCTCTGCTACCCTGAAGGCAAGATTCTAAATCTTCTGCAAGTTTGACATGTTTCTGGAGAGTTGCTGTGTGACCATTGAAATAGATGTTGATGAACTGAAGCAAGTTACCATGAAAATTACTGATATGAAGCAGGAAGAGAGTCTGACCAAGAATAGAATTTTCAGAACATCAGATGAATAATCTTTGTAACCAGCGTTAAAAACCTAATCAGTTTCTGAAACTTTGGTAAAGAAACATCTTCTGTCACCCATATTCATAGTGAAACATTTTATCTGTTGGCTTAGTAATACATACAGTTTGCCATGCCTGTACATATTCCAAGGTTCTCTGCTGACAGGAGCAGCCATGCCTTCCCATTGTCAATAGACTTGATCATCTGCAAAGCCATGTTGTTCTCAGGACCAGCTAATCAGTTTGTTGATCACTGCTACTGGAACTACTGCTACCCTTGGGATAGTAGGTCATAGCCCTGACAAGGGAGGCTAAGAGTGTAGTAGCACTTGCCCAAGGTAGACACTCAAGCTAGTGGAGGGAAGGAGTTGCTTTATTTTTCTATTCTGTAGCACATCCCAGGTTAGGCTCTAGTCACTGCCCCCAGGTTAGGCTCCAGCCACCACCCAGAAACATGAATTTCATTTAAAGAAGGTATCCCAAGAAACAGTCAGCATACAGGTTAGCCTAGAGGGCATAGAAAACTGAGCACCATCAAAAAGTGGAGGATTGGAAACATTATTGTAAATCTTCCAAAAATCTTTACTTCCTAGTTTTAGAGGAAAAAGCATAGTGAGATTTAACATAAAAATACCTATTTATAATCACTATTGGTTTATCTTGAAAAAACCAATGGTCTTCAGTTCCATTGGATTGATTCCAATTAGCAATTGCAGAACAATGAGAACTGAAACATGGAGGAGAATGAGTTTTGATTTTGTAAATATGACTAGATACAAATGTTTTTAATACCAGCCTGATTCACTTGGTAAAGTCAGTTCCAGTATCAGAAGTTAATTTTCTGAAGACTGAATCCTAAAGAATATAAGCAAGAAATTGACAAAATCCATCATTGTCAGCCTAATCATGTTTAAAAGTCTTATCACAATGTGGCTTGTCAACAAAATTTGCAGCTTTGACTTACCCTCTGCAGTGACAATAACATGATCAGAAGGTTCAAATGTAGGTAAAGTTGAAACTTCATGGTTCTCAGGAAAAGAAGTCAAAATTGTCTAAATGAGAACATTTTCCAGCCCCAGAATCAGGACATTGTGTAGTAAGAGCTTTATGATTGGACATATTTTTCCTTTATTCTTTTCAGCATCCTTTAACATTAAATTTGTTGGTTGCCTATATTTCAGACCTGTTGGTATAGTGAAGTTATCCTGTATAATGTACCCTCATAAAATACTAGTAATGATTGGCTGCAGTGGGCATGTAAACTCTCTGGATGCTGGTTTGGTGTCATGGTTAGTCTCTGATATTACAGGAGGCTATGGAGGAGATGGAATGACATTTGCCCAATTAATGGTGTTACTGCAGGGACAGTTTTCTCAATTTTAAGTTTAAGTAGATATTAGCATAATATGTCTTGAGAATATTCCTTTATTCCTTTCTTAATCCAAAATGCCCTGCTATCAACCAGCTATCATACTTTCAGAACCATTGGGTTATAAACAGTAATGGTTATGTGGTGATGTTTTGATTACCATGCAAGAGGATTGTGGTTTAAACCTTGGACAGTTCCCTGGAAGTATTGTGACCAATTTGTTTCTCTGTTATAAATGGCATACTATGAAGCTTGTAATGTTTTCAGAGGTAGTACTGTAAGAGAAAAAACAGTAAATAAAATGACTTTTAAAAAGTACAGAGAAAAAATCAAATAAGAAAAATATCCTTCTGCACTAAAATGGCTTTTGGCCAAGAATAGGGTGAAAAAAGAATAATAAGAATACCAAGTGATTTAGTACCTCAATGTGGTTGTTAAAAGAAGACTTTGATTGGCTAATCTGTGGAAATATTGATATATAAGAAACCAAATCAAGTTTAATACTGGAAAGCAGTGTCATTTGGTACAGTTAATGAAAAAAACTGAAAATAATCTTAAGAGAGAATTTGAGACTGTAGAAAGCTGAATATGCACACTCCAAACTTCCTTGAACACATTGGGTATAACTCTCATAGATGGATGGTGCACCACACAAGGTATTAGTACTAAATATTATTGCAACAATGCACAATTAAAAGCAAAACACCAATAACTCAGTGCAGTATATGGCTGTGGTAGTCATAGTCACTGGTTTGGACCAAATTTGGTATGCATATGTTTTTTACTTTTCTTTTTTGCAAGAACTTTGACAACACAATGTCTGCAATAATCTGCAATATTCCCTGCTAGTGTGCTTTTGTATGGTGTAAAAACTGTACCTGTATTTCCAAATGTCATGTCACACCTGATTATCAAGAGAATTCATAATCAGGTGTGACAAGTGTTCTTATAACTGATTAAACAAGTAGTATTATTTCTTCAACAACTTTCCTAAAGCAAGGATTCCACTTGGAAATAGCAGCTTGTGAAAAATGGAGAGCAAAATATATTTCCAGTAAACACTAGCAGTTTTTTCAATCATTTCAGTAAACTATGAGATTCCAGACATTGGTTACAACTTGTCATATCTCATCTAAACTAAATTTTCTTCTTCTTCTTCTCTTTCTTCTTCTCTTTCTTCTTCTTCTTCTTCTTCTTCTCTTTCTTCTTCTTCTTCTTCTTCTTCTTCTTCTGTCATCCATATTCATGGCAAAATAGTCAAGTTAATGCCAAGAACATGTCAAGTTAATGCAATTTTATTCACAGAAAAGCCGGAAATAAGAGACATTGAGTTTTTCTAGGGCAGTAACAAGTTAATGGCATACCAGGATTTTTTAGTTCTGCTGGTTTAGAATGATAAATCTACTAAATTGATATTTCTTTATCTACTTGTATGATTTTTTATCATTGACACTCCACCTTTTAATTTTAGTATTGGTGCATATAAAAGTTGGTATAATTAGAAAAATATCTTTGATATGGAAGATTCCAATGACTTTCCAAGATATATTCCACAATATCCTTTACCTGAGGCTATTCAAGAGATGAAAAGAGATGACACTGTCTGCCAATATTGTGGAGTAAGTTACCTAATACATAATGAAATAAAGAAACTCGAAGAGAAACTGGAAAAGTGTGAACAAGAGCTTAGTTTGTCAAAAGGATGGAAAGATGAAAAAGTCATGTTACAAAAAGAAATTGATTTACAGAAGTCCAACATTTCCAGAATTGAAAAAAGTCTAAAGGAAGAAAAAAGAAGGTAAGAATGTTTTCAGTTTTTTAACAAATTTGTTTTTATGTTGTAGAAGAGTAGTAGTAGTAGTAGTAAGAGTAGTAGTAGTAATAGTAGTAGTAGTAATAGTAGTAGTAGTAATAGTAGTAGTAGTAATAGTTGTAGTAGTAGTAGTAGTAGTAGTAGTAGTAGTAGTAGTAGTTCTGTATATCAAGCTAAGAAGTAGCTCTTTCAACGTCGATTTGATCGTGATATACGCAGCAACGGTGGAGGCAAATGACGATGTGATTGAAGACTTCTACGATTTCCTTGACGAGACCATGAAGTGCTGCAAGTCACAAGAAATCACAGTTCTATTGTGAGATTGGAATGCCAAAATGGGATGCGAATGAAAAGGAAAAATAGTGGGGCATTTGGTCTTGGTGAGAGGAACGAAAGAGGAGACCGATTGATTGACTGATGCCACGAAAATGGAATGATCATTACGAAGACTTGGTTCAAGCACTATAAATGGCGGCGATACACTTGGGTGCAGCCTGGTGATAGGCCAGAAATCAGATTGACTCCACCTTAATACAAAACAGATTACGAAACGCAGTGAAAAACTGACGTGGCTACCCAGGTGCGGAAATTAATTCTGATCACAATCCAGTTATCGCAGACTTCAAGCTGTCTTTAAAACATGTGTCTAAGCCGATACAAAGGGGAAAATTTGCATTGAAGGTGATCCAAAGAGAGACAGAGCTCAAGAGAAAGTTTAAGCAAGAGGTAATTAATAACATACCAACAATGCCAGCACAAATTGAATCTCACTGGGAAGCTTTTACCAAGACCATTCAAAAAGCTGGCGATAAATGCATGCCCAAAGAAGCAGCTAAGGCTCGATCTTCCCAGTGAATGACCAAAGAGATAAAGGCTCTTATGAACAAACGAAGACTTATGAAAAACAACCTGGTGCGATATGATACAATTCATTGAGAAATCCGCAAAGTTGCATTAAAGAAAAAGAAAGCTGGCTTGAAGGAAAATGTAAGGAGATTGAAGAACTTCATCATTCTTCCAACCCCAAAGAGATGTATAAAAAGATCAAGCATATAGCAGGATCAATGCATGCCAATAAGTGCATCAAAGCTAATAATGGAACTGTTCTTTTTGACAAAGAAAAAGTTGCAACAAGATGGATGGAATATGTTCAAGATCTTTTTCATGATGACAAACACCCTGAAGTCGTCACTGGTGACGTGATAACGGGGCTAGCAATCTTGAAAGAAGAAGTAGAATGGGCTTGCAATAACATGAAAACTGGAAAAGCACCCGGGACAGACGAGATTTGTGTCGAGATGCTTCTTGCCCTTGATGAAGAAGGAACCCAGCTTGTTTGGGAACTATGTTCAAAGGTATACGAGGAAGGGGTTTTCCCAGACGAAATCATCCTTTTAGTCTTTTTCGCCCTTCCTAAAATTCCGAGGAAACTGGATTGCCCTAACCACCGAAGAATTAGTCTCATGTACCACGTTCTCAAAGTCCTCCTGAAGGTTGCATTTCCTCGAATACAACGCCAACTGCTTCCTGGAATCCCATCCTACCAAAACGATTTCAAGGAAGATCGTGGAACAAGAAATGCGATATTTACGTTGAGAATGATAGCCGAGCGATCAATAGAATTCCAGCAGAACGTTTACGTGGCTTTCATCGATTATCAAAAAGCATTCGATCTCGTGAGACGTGGCCAGCTTTTCCAAATATTGGAGCAGATCAACATAGATGACAAGGATCTCCGTCTGCAACGCAATCTTTACCATCAACAACAAGCAGTTATTTGACTTCCAGATAGAATCACCAAGTCATTTCCCATTAAACGTGGTGTTCAACAAGGATGTGTTGGATCTCCGCCCTATTCAGTCTGTATAGTGAAATAATACTTCGTGCATTAGAAGACATCAAAGAAGGCATCGTAGTGAATGGCGTACGCATTAACAACCTTCGTTACGCAAGTGATATGGTCCTCTTAGCAACATCAGAGGAGGGGCTACAAAGACTTTTTGACAGGTCGTCACTGAAAGTGAACACTATGGCCTTACAGTCAATAACAAGAAACAAAGTGTATGGTTATTTCAAAAGTTAACCCTGAACCGAGATGTCACCTTAAACAAAAGACAATGACAATAGAACAGGCCTCGTCATTCAACTACCTTGGTTCTCTTATACACGATGGTCGTTGTTAGCCTGAAATATGCCGACGCATTATTCTGGCTAAAAACGTATTTGAGGAATTGAAACCGGTCAACCCTGTTGTACGGATGTGAGTCATGAACCATTACTGCCGAAAGAAAACGTAACATAGACGCTGTTGAAATGTGTTTTTATAGACGGATGTTACGAATCTCATATATGGACAGGGTCACAAACATTGAAGTTCTAAAACGATCCATCAGGACAGACGGCTCTTCAGGTTGATTCTGGATCGTCAACATAAGTTTATGGGCCACTGCATCCGAAAGTCAGAGTTTGAAGATCTTTGTCTTGCTGGAAGGATGGTCGGAAAGAGAGCTAGAGGTGGCCAAAGGAAAATCTACCTGAATAACTTCAAATATTATCTCGATGCCAATAGTAATCATCCGCGCAAGATATGGGACAATGCACGAGACCGATCTTCAAGGGTTCGTCTAGGCCCGCTTCGGGCATGACACGGACGACGACGACGAAGTAGTAGTAGTAGTAGTAGTAGTAATAGTAGTAGTAGTATTAGTATTAGTAGTAGTAGTAATATTAGTATTAGTATTAGTAGTAGTAGTAATATTAGTATTAGTATTAGTAGTAGTAGTGGTAGTAATATTATTATTATTATTATTAGTAGTAGTAGTAGTAGTAGTTATATTATTATTATTATTATTATTATTATTATTATTATTATTAGTAGTAGTAGTAGTAGTAGTAGTAGTAGTAGTAGTAGTAGTAGTAGGAAAAGTAATAGCAGAGAGAATAGTTGTAGTGGTAAAAGCAGTGGTAGTAGGAGAAGTATATGTGAGAGCTATGTTAAAAACTACATACCAATATTCAATACAGAATACCTCTAGCATCCAAAAATATCCTAGCTTCTACTTGAAACTAACCTAATGCCAATGATGTGCTTTTACATACTTTGAAAAAGTCTGGTAAGACAATAAAAGGGACTCTACAAAGATGGCATCCACTAAATGACTAAATTATTTCAATGTTATTGCCCATAAGACTCTATCAATAGTAGGAGGAGCTATGGCTTAATGGTTAGTGAAACTGCACTGTAACCAAGAATTCTGGGCTAAATTCCCCAAATGGGCAACCTTGGAAATTCACAAAAAAAGCCATTGGTTGGCATCAGGAAGGGTATCCAGCCAAGAAATTCCCCACTGCCAAATTCAAGTCCCTGTGAAGGGCACCATCTGAGCCCCAGTTACTGGGGGAAAATGAGATTAAACAAAAAAAAAATTGTAATTGTAACCGAGAGTGGAATCACAAAAAGAGAGTTGGTATTGGCTAATTCTAAACCAGTAACAGATTCACACTACTTGATGGCTTTTCACTGTTGAGGATAAATGACCTAGTCAAGAACATTGGTCAATATTGGACTTTTAGTACTAACAATTTACTTAGTGATTATCATCATGTCCTGCTAAAGAAAGGGCCTTTAAAGCATGGAAAAACCTCTACCAGTTTATGTCTCTCCTAAGGTGTTAGTAATGGGATGGTTGGTTTTCATAGAGAGATAATGAGATGTAGTGGAACGGAACTACCACAAAGCAGTGTTTCCTTACCTTGGCAATGTCACTAGTTTCAGATGAGACCAACAACAACATGACACAGACCTTGAAAAATTCACTGTGGCTTTAAAGAAATAATATGTGGTACAATGATTTCAAGAGGATCTTTTTAATCCACTTTTTAATCCTTTCCTGGATATGCGATTGAGGGAGAAATCATTTTTTCTGATTCAGAATTACTAAACTTTCTGTATAACTTCCCAGTGCCACATAACACCAAATCTCTGAACAAATTTCTGTGGCTAGTTTCCTATTATTATCAGTGAAACTCAGAGTTTTCCTATCAAATCAGGCCACTCATCAGCTTTAAGCCTTTTCCAGTGTCACCAAAAACGTTGCCACATTCAACATCTTCAAGATCATGCTGAAAAGTCTTGTTTTTACCTTCAATGAAAGCATACCCTTCAGAGTCAAAACAATTACATCAAACGTAACTTGAATGACCAGTAAGTTGCTTTATTGTCATGCTCATTACAGGCTTTTGAACTGAAACCTACTGCCATAGAAAAGGAAACCCAAGTTATTATTGAAGCAATTATACAGTAAAAATCTTTATCTAACAGGGTGTCACTTCATTTATAAAAGAGACCAAGTTGTTGTTGTACTTGTTTGATCTGTGCATCAGAAGGAAAATGAAGAATAAAAAGATATGGACTTGCAAATGAGAACTTCAATATCATCTAACATCTGTAAGAAGAAAAATTTACTGGAAGGCACAATTTCTAGAGAAACATGTATTTTCATTGCTTTTTGAATACAAGAGTAACTCAGTCACCTTAAAATAATGAGATTCACTCATTTTCTATGCACCCAATACTTCCCTTTTCTCTTGGATTTGGCAAAACACTCTACAAATCAGTGCCCAATCTGCACTGAATTTAAACCTTGATATCACAAATCTATAATGGCTCACTACTTAAAGGCTACTCATCCCTTCAAGCAAATCAGCACTGACTTTAAAGGCACTTATCAAACAATAATAGAACCAAGTGCTTTGTAACATAGTTAACAAGTACTTCAGATTCCCATTTGTGTTTCCTTGCTCTGATATATCAATTCCTAAAGTCATAATGGTTTCCCACACTGTTCTCCTTGTTCAGGCATCCCAGAATTTATTCATTCTGACCATGGGTTCACTTTTATGAGCCATGAGATGAAAGCCTTCCTGAGAGGGGAAGAAATTGCCACAAGTCAAATAACTAACTACAAATGTGATAGGAATGGCAAAATTAGAAGGTATAATGGAATCCTTTGGAAAGCAGTTGGAGTGGCCCTTAAGTCAGGGAATCTGTCTGTTACTGAAAAGGTGTTCTACAAGATGTAGCCCACCCTTTCATGCATGGCAACCGACAAGACTCTCAAACAAGCACTTTATTTTTTCTTGCAAATCCTCTTCAGGTGTGCCCATTCCCATGTGGGTGGAAGAGCTTGATCCTGTTCTTCTTAAGTGCCATGTTTGTTCAAGCAAGACTAATATATTAGCTGACTAAAGTTTCTCCAAGCTAATTGTCACTTTGGCTTCATACAGACAGTTGAGACACAACCATTTTAGTTATACACCCTGCATTCAGACCTAAATTTCCCTTTTCCCAAGTCCAAATACAACAAGAAGGCAGACTTTAGAAATAAAAATCATTTCTTCTAGGGATTAGATTGAAATTAACCCTCCTTCATTATTGTAAGAACATTTTAAAGATGTACTAGCAACAGCTGAAGTGATGAATAAAACTGTTACTGTTTTGACAGCCTATATTGCAGCATTCTGAATGAGCCAGGCATCCAGTGGATGGACGTGATCTTTTACAGGAGTGGTGAATACTATTTACTTACTGCATGATTTCACATCTTATTTTCCAATGATTTGGGTTAGACACCTGCAAGTCACACTAACATTATTGATGAAATTTCATGAAAAATTAAAAGCGGACCTTTAATATTAGCATTTAAAGCTGTTTTCCTGTTAAACTCTTGTTTGATTGTTACTGAGTTGTGAGCTCTGGGCTCCCTTAGTTTACCTTTTACTGTATTATTAGTAGTAAGAGTAGCACAAATAGTAGTAGTAGTAGTAGTAGTAGTAGTAGTAGTAGTAGTAGTAGTAGTAGTAGTAGTAGTAGGAGGAGGAGGAGGAGGAGTGGGAGTAGGAGGAGTAATAATAACAGTAATAGTACCAGTAATAGTAATAGAAATAGTAATAATAATAGTAGTAGTAATAATAATAATAGTAGTAAAAATAATAGTAGTAGTGGTATCAATAGTAGTAGTAGTGGTAGCAATAGTAGTAGTAGGGGTAGCAGTAGCAGTAGCAGTTGAAATAGTTTTAGTAGTAGTGGTGGTAGTAGTATCAGTATTAGTAGTAGTAGCCCATTATCAGGCTCAGCAGACTATGGGGTTTCTCAATCATTTGTCGATAGATGGAAAACAACATCAGAAATGGTCATAAACTTCATTGTAATAGTGAAACTCTACCCCAGTATGAATTCTTGAATACCTAAGTTCATCTGTAATCGCACGGACTGGAATGTTTACAGTCATTTTTCTAGTCTGCTACAGCCAGATGCAATCACACCTGAAACATTTCTTTTGTACCTCCTGTTATCAGGCACATCATTCAATTACAAGTGACTACCATTTAAAAATGTTGATGGGTTTTGCCTTGGGAAAAGCTAAAAGAACTGTTGTTAAATATGACTGCTCTGCATATTGAAGAATTTAGTAGCCCTTGCAGATGCTCCTACTTTATTAAGGGGTGCACATAGAAATGTTTTAAGATACAACGTTATTTCTCCATTTGATACTTTTTCCAAGAGCAGGATAAAAAGATTCTAGACAAAGAGGGATTAGTTACAAGTACAATTTTTGTTTGATACTTTAACTTTGAAACCATGTTATATCATACCATTAAAAAAATTATAAAGCTGCTTTATAGTGCTTTATTTAATGGTATTTTTTTATTTTCCACTGTCTTTAATAGTAAAGAATTTCTCGAAGAGCTTGCTAAATCAAAGGAAAGGGACTTACAGTTGATAACTACTAAGCTACAGAGTGTAAGCAAGGCCCTACAAGAATCAGAAAAGAAACAAGGGGAGACAAGAGACAGTCTGATACAGTCACTTCATCTTTTGAAAAGTAGTACAGCGTTACATAGATCTATCAAATCAGAGAATGAATCATTGAAAGGTTTGGTGAAAACTATCCCAAAGGTTTTCAGACAATATTACTTAAAAGTTGAAGATCAGCTGAAGGTGATCAGTGAGATTCATTCAAAAGAAGTAGCAAAGGTTTGTTTGAATTACTTAAATTTCTTTGTTTTGTTTTGTTATGTGAGTGCAATGTCATTTTTGTTGGTATTTATTAAATCAAGTATTCAAACTATTGTTCATTGGAGATTTAAATATCCTAAGACTCCATTTGCTGCTATTACCAACATTTGTTCTTTCAGAAAGCTGTAATCATTACAGTTTCATCTGTTCTTTAATTAATGGATATTGATAACTATGACTTCATTCCAACAGAAATTAATACCAGGCTATGGCAGATTGAAATGTCTACTGAAAAGATGTAGCAGAACAGACATCCAATATCTCTTGCATTACAATCGACTCTGATAACGAGAGCTAATGGCTTCTTATAAAGCGTTACAGAGTTAGAAGTTGTTGGAAGTCGTTGACGAATAAATTCGGAAAGACATAAAAAGACTTTTAAGAAAGATCGGAGATTGCAAAAGATGACGGCAGATGACCCATCTGAGAGAGTCGAATGAAGCAAAGCCCTAGAACTTTCATAAACCCCATGCAACCCGCTTTATATTTCCTGTGGTCGGAGGCTGGACTGTTTTCGGGGTACACGGCCTGAGATTTAAGATGCCTGAATACTGAAAATTATTGATATTTATACTGACCCATGTGGTAGAACGTTTTCATGATGTGCCCACATACCTGCAAATCCTAGTAAATATTTCAAGATAGATGGTTCTGCTTTGGATTGTTTGATTACCTTTTGAGCTTGTTGATATTTTGCAGGATTTCTTGTCAATGAAAGTTGTCTGACCATTAGTTTCAACTTACTTTTGTTTGTCCTCATTGCATTTGTTATATCATCTCATTCCCGGTCCTTTTCTGTAGCTGATGGATGGTCATGATATACCAATACAGGATTTTCTTTTAAGGCTGGAGATAGAGTAGGAGTATTGAATTATATGTTAGTAAATTCATAACACACAGTGGTCTTTTTACTGTATGACAAGTATGGATGACTTTGAAATGTGTTGTGGAAACAAAAGAAATTTAGCGAGTGAAAATGTTAGCATTACCTGATAAGAGTTTTGATCCGGATGAAATTTTGAAAAATAATTGCAGATTTCTGTTGATGATAATGTGATGTTAATATAGATACTTTATTTCTTTACTGGATTTTCTGTTAATTTTGTTTAAAGGACACTTAAGTTTCAGTTAGCCGCATAAGATATTTTTGACACAATATTAGCTCAAATAGCAGTTAGCATGAATTGTTAGTCCAGAGAGAGTCCAAAAATTGATGATTAGGAAGCAAATTTTGGTGTCAGCCATAAGTAATTTTTAAAAGAAAGAGAGTGGCTCGTTTTAACAGTTTTAATTTAAGAGTTAGAGTCTTTACATGGGAAGTTGTGCCCACATTTCATGAACCCTAACAAAAGTAAGTCACACTTGACCCACGAATGATAGAAAACAGCTACATTGTGTTGTTACACGAAAGAATTTATTTTGACAAGATAGATTTTGATCTTACTAACATAAAAGAGAAAAAGCAGATTTATCAAAAGAGGATGCACGTACTTATGGTATTTTTGATAATATTGCACTGATAAATAAGATTGAAGTAAAGGAACCTTCTAAGACTGGAAGGTTTTGTATTAACTTCACTTTCCGCTACATAGTTTATTTTTCGAATATTTTTAGCTGAAGGAAGGTGCAGCTGAACTCACAAACTCCAAAGAAAAAATGGAAAAGATGCTGTCGGCAAATCACAATGAGATGGAAAAACTACAAAAAGATAATTTGAAGAATACTAAACTAAGCAATCGCTGTAGTGAAATGGAGATAGAAATTTCAAAATATAGAAAACGGATAAATGAACTTCAGAACAGAGAAAAGGAAGTTAATGTCAGTTTGGAGAGTATGAAGGAGAACTTGCAGTAAGTTTTCAAAAGTTATTTTTTGACATTTTTAGCATTGAACATGACAATTTTTTTTGACCAGTTTTACTAAGCTAACCGAAGGCAGATAATATTAAAGCGTGGCGTTTTCTTTTAATGTTCCCAATAAAGCCAGTGAAATAATAAATAAAAATAAAGTTTACTATTTTAAGGATTGTAATATTTTGTTTGTCATTTGTTTTGATTTGATGGAGTAAGTTTTAACAAATATAAACATTATATTATAGAATCAAGATGAAGACTAATTAAATGACATTTTTTGTTTTAGTTTTAAAATCCACGATTTTACTATTGGCTCACCGTTAAGAAAAATAAAAAAAAATAATGAAAAAAAGTAATACTATCTTACCCCCCATATCAGATATAAGCACTCTACAGAANTATTGAATTATATGTTAGTAAATTAATAACACATAGTGGACTTTTTACTGTATGACAAGTATGGATGACTTTGAAATGTGTTGTGGAAACAAAAGAAATTTAGCGAGTGAAAATGTTAGCATTACCTGATAAGAGTTTTGATCCGGATGAAATTTTGAAAAATAATTGCAGATTTCTGTTGATGATAATGTGATGTTAATATAGATACTTTATTTCTTTACTGGATTTTCTGTTAATTTTGTTTAAAGAATATTAGCTCAAATAGCAGTTAGCATGAATTGTTAGTCCAGAGAGAGTCCAAAAATTGATGATTAGGAAGCAAATTTTGGTGTCAGCCATAAGTAATTTTTAAAAGAAAGAGAGTGGCTCGTTTTAACAGTTTTAATTTAAGAGTTAGAGTCTTTACATGGGAAGTTGTGCCCACATTTCATGAACCCTAACAAAAGTAAGTCACACTTGACCCACGAATGATAGAAAACAGCTACATTGTGTTGTTACACGAAAGAATTTATTTTGACAAGATAGATTTTGATCTTACTAACATAAAAGAGAAAAAGCAGATTTATCAAAAGAGGATGCACGTACTTATGGTATTTTTGATAATATTGCACTGATAAATAAGATTGAAGTAAAGGAACCTTCTAAGACTGGAAGGTTTTGTATTAACTTCACTTTCCGCTACATAGTTTATTTTTCGAATATTTTTAGCTGAAGGAAGGTGCAGCTGAACTCACAAACTCCAAAGAAAAAATGGAAAAGATGCTGTCGGCAAATCACAATGAGATGGAAAAACTACAAAAAGATAATTTGAAGAATACTAAACTAAGCAATCGCTGTAGTGAAATGGAGATAGAAATTTCAAAATATAGAAAACGGATAAATGAACTTCAGAACAGAGAAAAGGAAGTTAATGTCAGTTTGGAGAGTATGAAGGAGAACTTGCAGTAAGTTTTCAAAAGTTATTTTTTGACATTTTTAGCATTGAACATGACAATTTTTTTTGACCAGTTTTACTAAGCTAACCGAAGGCAGATAATATTAAAGCGTGGCGTTTTCTTTTAATGTTCCCAATAAAGCCAGTGAAATAATAAATAAAAATAAAGTTTACTATTTTAAGGATTGTAATATTTTGTTTGTCATTTGTTTTGATTTGATGGAGTAAGTTTTAACAAATATAAACATTATATTATAGAATCAAGATGAAGACTAATTAAATGACATTTTTTGTTTTAGTTTTAAAATCCACGATTTTACTATTGGCTCACCGTTAAGAAAAATAAAAAAAAATAATGAAAAAAAGTAATACTATCTTACCCCCCATATCAGATATAAGCACTCTACAGAAGGTTTTAATATCAGTGGTTTGCTAGCAAGGTGATTGGAGGTCTCACGCCTAATGCTTAATTGCGTCCTGAATCAGGAACCGTTATCAAAATTATAATTATTCTTTGCCAATCAGTTAGTGAAAAGTTCCTACATATAATTATGGCAACTTCATTGATTTACACTGTCATTGGCCCCTTCGATGCAAAAGTGTTAGCTGCATCGTATCTCTTAACATTCAGACCCTACGCCTACCACTGCCTTTCATTTTCTTCTTCTCCTCCATCTTTTTTTCTTTCCTTCCTTTTATTTTCGGCGATGCAGTCACCAATTTCACCAGACGTTGCACTTGTTTTAATACATAAATTATTCGGAAGATACCAGTATCTTCACTAAATATTTGCCTTCGTCGTTGCTTTGATTTTTCGTAAAGCAAAAAGTAACGATATATAGTTTTGCAACTGATAATTGATCTTCATTAATCTTTTTTTCATAATGTGACTCTTATATATTCTTGTGGAATTAACGGAAATTTTTCCGTAGTGTTTGTCCATTTGGTGGAAAAGTTGTATTTTCAATTAATTATTGGAATTCTTAATAAAATGAGCTAAACTTTAGTTATATTACTTTCTCAGAATTCAATTGTCGTCTTTTTTTGCAAAGATTAATAATCCCTGAGTAACAAAGAAATACTGAATCCCCAAGTCTCTTAAAAAATATCTTGCCACATCCATTTTTTCCTCTGTCTTTGGCATTATAATAATATATTTTTATTACGAGTCTTAATAGTTGTTTAGCCGGACACTATCATTTAAACTTAAACATTGTATTCTTGTCACAAAAATATTGTGTTAAACAAAGTTCAGCAATTAATTTTTAGCTTACTTGATTTTTCAGTATTTATTACAGTGAATTAAAACGATTTTAATACGATATACAATTGCTGTTTTTGATATCAAATTAGGAAAAAAGATGGTTTCATACGATAATTCCAAGTGCGTCGTCGTATAATATGTTAATAATATGCTAATATTATGAATGCCGTGTTTATCCTACCTTTCATGCCAGGCTTAAAGAGAAAATGCTCCTTAAATGCACAGAATCACTCAATAACGAGCGACAGAATTTTGAAATAGCGACTCAAGATTATAATCGTCAACTAGAGGAAAACAGAGAGCGTGTGGAAAAATTAGATGCATCGCATAAACAAAAAGAATTAGAATTTCATCAGCTGCAAAAGAATGGCAGCCATGCTCAGGCGTTGTTGCTGAAAGCGGAGGAGGAGCACAAGGTATATGCCAAAGATATTATTTCATTAACGTTTGGGTTTGTTTTCAGATTTGTACTTTTCTTACAATTTACTTACGCGTTGGGTTTGCTGTACGGTGAAAATTTAATTGAAGAAGTCGAATGTTGATCATGTTACTTTGTTTCAAACCAATGTTCTTTAGTAATAATGCCCAGGAAAACAATTCTGATTATCAAAAACGGATAGAAATTTTGTTTCTTGTCCTTTAATTTTGTAAGTTAAGAGTATTTGAAAAATTCCATTAGTGTAACTACACTGATTTTGATCAGGTGTTTTGTTTCTTATGTCTGATTATTCGGAAGATAAGTGTAAGTGTCACTCAATTTTAACTTATTTTGATAGTGGGTTGATAGTTGTAAAAATTATAAAATTTTTATGTGTTTAATTTCGTTTTTTACGGTTATTATTTTTTTTTATTTTTCTTTAAATATTGTTTTTATTTTGTTTTTATTTGCATATAAAAATTGTTCTTTTTTTCGCTATTTATTATTTCACGTTTTTCATACAATATAATGATATTCATGATGTTCAATATTCAAAACAGAAGTGATCTTTTTTGCAAAAATCCAGCACTTAAATACAAAATATTTTTGTGATAGATTCAGTTTTATATATACTGTATAATGTGCTGTTTTCGTCTTGTTCCTCTTTGAAAGATTCGAGGCAATCAGTGTCTGTTGGCAGTCTGGCTTTGGTGGGATTTTTGCCATCATCTCCACAGCCCCTCTGAATACCGTTGCCGTCACCAAACAGCCTGTGGATTTCACCATGCACCTGCTCTACTATAATCACTTCTTCCTTCACCTCAATTTTTGTATCTGACGTCCTAGTAAAATTTCTTTGTAATTTATTCTTTCCTTGGAAATAAATAATATTTCGGTTGTTTCGTCGTAAGACGAAACATAGAATAACATATTTTTCTGGCTTAATAACACTGGTCAACAAATGAAACTTTTTTTCTTCACCAGATACAAAAATATATCTAGGTGGACTAGCTGTAGATGCTGATTACAAAAATGTGCTCCATTTTTATGTGCCACGTACCAATATTCCAGTACAGGTACACAGATACATAAATATATATAATTATGTTAAAGTTTTATACTCAGTTTTGATTAAACCGAGAAACACAGAACATCTCTAATCTTATAAGCTTAGATCAAATAAATACCGACCCACCCCCCACATACAAAAGAACATTATTTACACTCAATGAGTTGCAACTTGGACTTCCGACGATACTCCTGACCTGGATGATCACGGCATAGTGTCCAGCAGTAATCTGCTAGCATACTGTCATTCCAGAAATCCTGGTACCGTTTCTCCATAGCACCTATATCCTGGTGAAATTGCTCGCCACGTTCATCTGATACGGATCCAAGGTTTCGCCGGGAAAAAATTAAGATTGGAATCCAGTGGCATGCGACATCCCATTGCTGAGTAGCATTTCAAAAGACTTTTTATACCTTCTTCGGAATTCATTGCTTTCTGATTTCCCAAGAAATTCTTGCAAATCCAGCAGAAACCACCCCCCAGGGTAGTTCAACCTCACCCAAAGTTGTTTTGAAGCTGACGTCCCTCCTCTGATTTGAGGTCCAACAAAGATACCCTCTTTCAACTTTGCCTGTGTAATTTTTGGAAACTTGCTGACGATGTACTCAAAGCCTCCGGAGTTTCTTTTGCAACTTTCACTGCTTTATCACTCCAAGCTTTATATGCAGAGGAGGTAATAGGACATTATCAGGATCCACAAGTGGTCGATTCTTAACAGTACATTGCCCTGGTGTGTATGATGTTCTGGACGGCCAGTTTTATTCTACATACAGTTTATCAATGGCTCGGCTATCCCAGAAACACAGAAAACAACAG
>RDPX01000030.1:3919993-3931689 GCA_003991215.1 Morbakka virulenta
CCAATATTCCAGTACAGGTACACACACAAACACACACACACACACACACACACACACATATATATATATATATATATATATAATTATGTTAAAGTTTTATACTACAGTTTTGATTAAACCTAGAAACACAGAACATCTCTAATCTTATAAGCTTAGATCAAATAAAAACCGACCCGCCCCCCACATACAAAAGAACATTATTTACACTCAATGAGTTGCAACTTGGACTTCCGACGATACTCCTGACCTGGATGATCACGGCATAGTGTCCAGCAGTAATCTGCTAGCATACTGTCATTCCAGAAACCCTGATACCGTTTCTCCATAGCACCTATATCCTGGTGAAATTGCTCGCCATGTTCATCTGATACTGATCCAAGGTTCGTCGGAAAAATATTAAGATTGTAATCCTGTGGCATGCGACATCCCATTGCTGAGTAGCATTTCAAAAGACTTTTTATACCTTCTTCGGAGTTCATTGCCTTCTGATTTCCCAAGAGATTCTTGCAAATCCAGCTGAAACCACCCCAGGCGGGTAATTCAACCTCACCCAAAGTTGTTTTGAAGCTGACGTCCCTCCTCTGATTTGAGGTCTAACAAAGATACCCTCTTTTAACTTTGTCTGTGTAATTTTTGGAAAGTTGCTGACGATGTACTCAAAGCCTCTGGAGTTTCTTTTGCAACTTTCACTGTTTTATCAGTCCAAGCTTTATATGCAGAGGAGGTAATAGGACATTATCAGGATCCACAAGTGGTCGATTCTTAGCAGTATATTGCCCTGGTGTGTATGATGTTCTGGATGGCCAGTTTGATTCTACATAGTGTTTATCAATGGCTCGGCTATCCCAGAAACACAGAAAACAACAGTACTTTGTAAAATCAGACTGCATTCCCATCAAAATTCCAGTGACTTTGAAATCTTCGCATATTTCCATGACTATCTGCCATAGTTAATGACACGAAGTAGAAGAACGAAGTTGAACTGAATGTGCAAAAGCAATGGGTGGTTTCGAATTTCCATCATAGAGAAGTACAGCTTTCAGACTGAGGAACCGATAAACAAGTGCCACTCTGCCCGATCATGATTTAAAGATAAATGATTAAAAATTCCATCACTATCACTGCAAAAGCATAGTGGATCGTATACAGAAAAACAGGATTGTAGAGCCTTATTCCTTTGCCTAAAGTATGTTATACGAACACTTCACTCCAGCAGATTCTTCTCGTTCAGTCTTGATGCCAGCAACTCAGCCTTATACTTTGAGAGGGAGAGATCTTTGACAAGATCATTCAGTTCAGTCTGAGAAAACTTTTGTGGCTCAAAGTCTCCGTCATCCGATACGTAATCTTCTTCAGCGCTATTGTGACTTTCAGGATCGTTTTCTAAAGCTTCAATTTCATCTGGTGGAGCTGGGACTGGCAGACTTTTACTATGAGGGACAGGCCGCATTGCAGAATTCAAGCTTGGATACACGATTTTGTGCTTGTTCTTAGTTGAATATCCTGTGACATTTATTTTGCAAAAATAACAGTCTCTTAAATGGCTCTTTTGGCTCTCTTCAAATCATGGGGATGGCGGTGGATGTCTTCCGCTTGTTGTACGAATCTCGTAGCCCACTTGAGAAGGATGTGCAGGTAACGTGTGGCGCCCATGACTTCCCTTGGTCTCCCAGTGGACAATCAAAGTATAGCTTGTAAAGTTTCTTGATCTCAGTTGTGATTGTACGCTTCTGGGCTTTTGCACAAAATTCTCCGCAGACATACCAGTTCTACACTGTCGAGACATTTTAACTTCACTCAAACAAATGAGGAAATCACTGCATGCCCTTTATAGGACACGTTATAAGATGATGAAATATTTCATCGGACAAATTCTGATTGGATAAACTGAGATGATAAAATCCTTGGAGATGTTTCATCAGACAAACTGTTATTGGTTAAATTTAGATGATGAAACGCTTGCAGGTATTAGATACAAATAAATCTTTGCTAAAGTTGAAGACAAATTTCATCAGAGCTGTGATTTCATGTTTGTTTTTTTTGTTGATATTAAATAAGACTTATGTATCGTTTTCATTTACGTCAAGTCATTTCTGTCATAAGGGATTTTTCGTGTGACCACCCTGATGTGATATGGCAGGGTTTATTTCTTTAAGTCGGACGCCCTTCCTGAGGCCAAACGACAAGGAAAGTACATTCTGAAACCTCTTCAAGAGAATGTGAAATGAACGTCGTCATATGCCAAACACAATCTGGGTCGAAGGCGTGTTGCTAAAGCCCGCAGATACACCAAGAGAATTAACAACTACACCACCACCGACCCTTGGAGCTTATAGAGACATCAAGAAATATTATTTTAAGATGGGAAGTATGTACTTAGGTTTACATATCTCATTAGATAATTAATAATCTACCCCCCAAAAACACCCCACAGAAGTCAATGATAACCTAAAAATCAATAAATCAAATCATCTCAAAAACTGTACGTGTTATGGAAGAATGGACTCCAAATTGAAATCAGCATAAAAAACTACATCGGATACACATAAACTTATGCTTGATGAAAATTACTTGTTGACCAGTGTAATTAACTGAACTTAAAGGATTATTTTATCTTCAAATAGCTTGCCTTTCGTAAAATACGAACAAGAGGTTTTTTTTACATTTTCAAGATTATCAAGATGAATCCAGTTATTTGTAATGACATTATATATATACCTCGAGAATCCTTCCTTTCTATTTAATTCTGTTCTTCAACATATAACATCGTTTCATCATCATCATCATCATCATCATCATCATATTCAGTTTAACGTCCGTTTTACATGCTAGCATGTGTTGGAAGATTTCTTGAAATTGACTTCCAAGTTATCCTATCCTTCACTAGGTCTCTGCTGACACCTTTTTCTTTCAGATCCATCCTTATCACTTCCTCCCATGTTTTCTTTGGTCTTCCTCTGCCAGTGGTTCCTGTCACGTCCTGTTTAACCTCCTAAAAAGACCCCAGAAAATGCGGATGTCACCACTATTAATATGTATCATAATCTTTTTGAAAGTAGCGATAATAATTATGGTGATGATGATAATAATAGTGATTACAGTTAAGTGACTATACTGACCACTTTTGATAAGACTTTACGGCTTTTTTGCCCTTCAGAATTTGAAAGTGGTGATTTCAAAACTACAAAAAGAAGTCAGTGACACAAAAATAGAAAGGTTGGTAGACTCATTAAACGTTCCTGGCCCTCTGTTTGGACCTATGTATTTATTTATTTATTTATTTTTGTGTGTATTTATTTATGTTTGTATGTATATATGTATATATATGTATTTGTGTATTTATATATTTATTTGTTTATTTTATTTTTTATATATTTATTTATTTATGTGTTTTTTTTGTTTTTGTTTTATTAGTGATAACATAGAGATAAATTCAGATTTTACTGTATATGGTGACTATTTTAGAGGTACACACAAACAGTTCTCGATTTATTAGCTGCTGAGCAGCGATACTTGCATGTGCTTTAATGTCATGTTATATGCAATTGCTTATCAAACTATAGTGAGGAACAGAACAAAAATCCTATTGTTGCCAGAATTTTAACAATTTTTTTTCAATGCACAAGATTGATACAAAAGACAATGGCTGACGATAAACAGATATAGATTGCACTTCATTGTTATTGTTGTTGGTGGTGAATTGGCTGTCTGGTGCAGTGAATGGAAAACAACTGCAGATTTTCCATTCAAAAGAATTTTCAATAGTTGCCCTATAGTGTGAAAAGGTGTTAACACCTGTTGCAGTAATAGGCTACAGTACCTGGGTGCTCCTGGCCGTACATCTTGGGCTTGAGCAGACAAAAGCACACATACGTGTGTGCACACTTATACATACCATGTTTACAAACATACAAACACACAAACTTCTACAAAAATATAATTTAGTTTTTATCCAGTTTTGGAGGATTAATTAAAAAGCTTCAAGTTGGGTTTTTTTGTACTACTGTATCGCGAAATCTCTTTTCGAAGTTAGAGAATTCATTCCTGACAACTGCAAAGATTAGTGAAATTTGAAATGTTTGATGTTCTTTCTTAAGTTCAATGTCAAATGTTTTGATAGTTTGTTGTCCCAGCATATGGAGCTGTTGATTAAGAATGGCCTGATATGTCTTTTTTTCCAGCAATAGTCCTCCACTTACTTACCAGGGTTTTTTTCAGGGTTCATTGTGTGCCAGCAAAGTCATAATTTACTTTTAAATAATAACCCAGACATTATTTTTCACTAAAAAGATGTCATTGGAGTTATAACGTTAGACAATTTATTATTATCCTCTAGAGCAGGCGATACTTCAGTTTTCAAATTGTACCAAAGGCGAGTTAACTACTACTCGCTGCCGTATTTGCCGGTGTTCCAATTGCGTCAGTGTATAAGTTGACCCATTAAAAGAAGGACGGAATTCTCGATTTTATTGTATACCTTATGTGTTGATTGATTCTATAACATTTCATTCATATGTGCCTTTTCATGTGAAATCCAAATTAAACAATCTCTGAAAACCAAAGTAACTCAAGTTAAAACACGCGATTCATGTTACGCTCTAGTGTGCTTCACAACGTGTATCAATAAAATTGCTTATTAACTATTCCAATCATCCGGTTTTTTCTTAGTGTTTTCGAAAAAGGATCGCTTTGTTATGTTTGTTAACCTTATAAATAGAAGAAAAAATGAAGATAGCAGCAGTGATATTCTGAAGTCGATTTGAACAAGCACGTTTTAAAACCAAAGTACTATGGACTTCGAACTATAAAGTCAAAATAATCTACCGCTATTTCATCAGATACTGGGACTTTTTGTATTCGGTCTAATTGTTTACGGTATGTCTTTTTATATTCGAACGGTAAAATTCTTTTTATATTCGAACAGTAAAAACCGTAGGTCAGTTTGCTTCTCTAAGAATTTCAAATTCAGTAGTCACATTTCGAGAAAATACCTTAGTATCATTTACTGTTTATCTCAATTTAGAACTGGATCCATGTAGTTTCCTACTGCTGTTGGTTTTTTTTTGAATTTAGGGAACAACTTATTGAAGCTCACCAGAACCGCATACAGCAGTTGAGAGACAGTTACTTTGAAAAACTAAAGGAGACTGATGCATGGTCTACGAGGGTAATCAAGATATTGTTTCTTTTTATTATTATTACTTTTTTCGGTTTTAACATCATTCCCCCTCCCCCCTTCCTGACTTCAACCAATGGCCTTTTCTTCAGTGAATTTCCAAAGTCGCCCACTCGGGAAATCTAACCCGGTACTCTTGGTTACGGTGCAGTTGCTCTAACCATTAAGCCACGGCTCCTCGGTAATCAAAATTCCTCGGTAATCAAAATATTGGTCGGTCATTATGTTATTACATTACTGCAAGTCGCTCAGTTTGCCACGTCCTGCATTTGTTTATAGAATTTGCTATTGTTTGTTATGGTTTAAAACCGAACAAATGTTTACGAATTATTTTTTCTGGTTCTAGGAATTACCACAGCGAATTTTACCCCCATTGCGAGTTGCGATTCAGTGTGTCTACTTCTTTGAAACTTGTCACTTGCACATCTGCAAACCATGCTGTCAGAAGTCTTCCTGTCTTACTTGGTCATCATATTTTCTTTTCCCTCTCTCTCTATCCTACACACCCATTTTTGCTCTGCGTTAATTAATGACCAGCGTAGTATGAAGATGAAGTCAATGTTTGTTTTCGTTTTATATACTGCTTATATAAAAAATATATAAGTATATAAAGAATTTCATTCTTTAGAAGAACTGAAATTAGACGGATGTATAACTGATCTGTATTGAAGGTATAAAGATTATTAATGTAGCACACTACCTATGTTAAGTCCTTTATGTGTTAACTTACTCTGTTTCTCACATGAGTATTCGGGAGGGAACCTACCTTTTCGCAAAAAGTACTAAGAAAAGAGATAAGTAACTTTCTTGGAACTAACTTTTGGGGAAACTTTTTCGTATTGCAGCTACTTTTAAACTTTATAACGTTTGCTACTATTTTTTATTTAATAGTTAAAGGAAGAGTTAGAAAAGCAGCAAGAACAGTTTAAGAAAGAAAAAACTGAGTTGTGGGAAGAGTTATTCCAGTCGCATCAAAAAGTAATTGTAATTTATTTCGTTTTTATCTCCAAGATTTCTCGTATTTATCTCATTTTTTTCCAAAGCAAAAGCCAATCTAATGTCTTTCTCTCTTTCTAATGTTTTATTAAACAATGAATTACCTTGTGTCAAAGATAAAAATTTTCCGTGCTGATCTGATAAAGAGGTGCTTTTGGATGAAAGAGAGAGAGGGGGGAGACACGTACACACAATGGCAGAGGCAGAGACACGGACAGAAACGAATAGAAATTTAACAAAGCATAAAAGAAGTCTAATCTATATCATAATTGAGGATGTGTGCATGTGTAAGTGTACTTGTCTGTCGGCCTATTTCTCTCTTTGTTTCTTTTCTCTCTCTCTCATTCTCTCTTTCTGTCTGTCTGTCCCTCTGTCTCACTCTGTCTGTCTGTCCCTCTGTCTCACTCTGTCTGTCTCTCTCTGTCTGTCTGTCTGTCGCTCTGTCTCTCTCTGTCTGTCTCTCTCTCCTCTCTCTCTCTCTCTCTCTCTCTCTCTCTCTCTCTCTCTCTCTCTGTACTTGGGTGTGTGTGTGTGTGGCTGTCTCTCTCTCTCTCTCTCTATCTCTCTCTCTTTCTCTCTCTCTCTCTCTCTCTCTCTCTCTCTCTCTCTCTTTCTCTCTCTCTGTGTTTCTGTGTGTGTGTGTGTCTCTCTCTCTCTCTCTCTCTCTCTCTCTCTCTCTCTCTCTCTCTCTCTCTCTCTCTCTTTCTCTCTCTTTAAACAGAGATTTCTTGAGGATGGCTAGATATTTTGGTGTGAAATCTTGCAGAGGTAGAGAAAGTCCTGTTTTTCTTCTACGAAAGTGCAATCCAACTTACTTATTGTTAAAGGGCAGGTGTGGGGGTGGAATGTATCTTGAATTTTGTTAAAAGCCATATTTCCTATAAGTGGTCTTTTATGGCCCTTAGTAGTAGCCATTGAATATGACGTCAAACATAAAAGAATATGAAGAAATTCAGATTGTAGGTCAGAGAAACGAAAAAAGCGAAAGAGAATCCTACAACTTTGTTGCACGTAAAGAAAAGCAAATGGTTCCCAAAACTTAGCGTACACTGGAAATTTTCATCAGCAAGCCCTGGAAATATGTAGTGTATCTACCGAAACTTGGCGTAGCGAGTAGAAGAGTACCAGCTTTACTCAGTTTAGAAGAACACATTCTGATATGGTACCTATCAAACGAGGTTTATAAGGGGAACATTTGTACAATGGAGTAATGGCCAGAACGTAAAAAACCCAGAGGTCTTACAGCCCCGCTCATTCCTTTATGATTACGATCAAACACATCAACAGATTAGAGATTTGAAGGTCACGAGAACTCTGGTTGGACCTGGTCCAAAGTTCTAATTGGAAAGATAAAGAACCAAAAATTATCTTTAATATTTAGTTGCAATACAAATAAACTTGTAGTGGTAAAGAGCTCAAATGTTTTTGTCTTTTTATCCTAGAGGTTTGAGCGTCTTGAAAATTAAGCACTTTAACAAAAACAAAACAACAAGAAGAAGAAAGATTTTTCGAAGAAAGAATGATAATATTACTAGTTTTATTAGTTGTATTCACTATAATATTCATAATTACTAGTTTTGAAAATACTTCAACAGCTTTGTGAACAAAAAGTTACAGCAAAGTGTCTCAGAAGAGCATCGTCTCAGCCCAGTTATTGGTTAAAATGACATTAAGAAACAAAAATTTGCCACATCTTTAACTTTTAAGGAATGGGAACTGTAAATCATTATATTGAGTAATATGGACTTAAAATTTTTTTTTCTTATCTCAAAATCTTTCTTATGCATATGAGCTTCAATATAAACCAAGTGATGTTACGTCATTGCCCTTCGATGATACAGAATTACAAATTATAAAGCATGTATGGTGTGACGTCAAAATTGAAGTACCGTGAACATGCCTGAAAATGTCAAGTGTGGACGATCTTTTGAAAGTTTTAGTTTACAAGTATCGTTAATCTTTGAATGCAGTGATGCATTGTATTACACAGTCATTATTCTATCTATGTTTTAAAAGGTAGTCGAATAAACTAGATATGCACTTGAATGAAAGGAAAGTACTTCTTTTCGTTCATCAATAGGATATTGCTGAACTTGAAGAAAAACTAAGCCTGGAAAAACAAACTGTAGTAGAAGAAAAAGTAAAATTAGTTAAAAAGGTAAGTGCTACTGACTCCTGCTTCAATTTTGAAATGAGAGGGTTTTTAATGGATTTTCACAACCCCTCCCTCTTTTTCCTTTCAGCGGAGACCTGCAGAGCTTGAAAAGCCTGTCACATGCCCAGATTAGTATCAGTTGAAGAGACTGCTAAATATTACCCCAAGTAATTGAACAACTATGTGCTTTTAATAGTTTTAAGCTTTGAAGGAAAATGGAAAAGTTGGTTAGAAACCCTGGCAAAGGATGCAACATTACTTCAAGTACAAAAGGTTTAGTGGGAGTTGTTTTGTGCAAGTGTAAATGAAGTGTGTTTGATCGTCCCGTGGAATTGGATGCCCAATTTCACTGTCTTTTCATTCTATTTAATTAATTTTGCTACATAAACTATATTTTGACGAAGACATTTCAATATAGCTAGGGCCAAGGCCAGAGATACATGACAAACAGACTGTTTTTATGTTCTCTGGTTGGATGCCATGGATTTCAATGTCTATCCTACAAATTGTGTAGGTACACAAAGGACAGTGCTTCTAAAGTTGGTCGTTTGCTTAACTTTTGGTGCTATTTTGTGATTAGTGTACTTAAAGGCCTCGGAAACAAAAGTTTACAGGGGGCTTCCTGCTTGGGATTTTGCAGGAGTCCCACACTTCCTTCACTGTTTTGATTGAAGGCAAACAAAATTGCATGGTTAAATTATCACCCAGGTTTAAAAACATCCCAATATTTGTCAATGTTCATTGATATGGTTAAATAGAGAGTTATTTTACAGCTGAAATCAATACTTGAGACTTAGATTTATGCAATGGTAAGCCCTTTACAAGTATATTGTTTATTTACAACTTTCAAGACGTTAATTTCTTTTCTAGCTTCAGCACCAGCTGTCGTCAGCAGAAGATCGATGGCTTCAAGAACAAAAGAGACACGAAGAATTATTACAAAAAGAGAAGGTAATTCAGAGTGTCTGCAGTGTTATTTTGTATAGAGATAAATTCTAATGTTAGTAAATAAAATATAAAATATATCTATGATGTTTGCAGTAGCGTCAAAGTATTAGCTTGGAGAACAGTAATGGCGCAATGGCAAGCAATTTTTTGTTTTGCAAATTCTGTTTTTATGGACTCAGTGGAAGTGATGGAAAATGCGTTTATCGTATCACAAGTCATGAGTTTTTTCTATCGACGTTTCGACAAATTCCTCTCTCACCATCAGGCTAATAGAAGTGATTTCATACAACTGTTTTTTAATGTGTGATATCATGTTATATAAAGTGCAGACCTCCGTGCTGAGACAGGGTGAGTGTTTATTGACTTTAAAAGACATGAAGCAGTGAAATTATAGAAGGGTCGTCATATGTATATTTTCATTTTTTAGAAAATTTGCCAGGATTACATGAGAAAACGCACCTATATCTAGTTTCTTAAGTAGGAAAAACACATCTTGTTTGAAAATTCTTGACATTATGAATTCAGTGAAAGTCATAGATATAAGAGCTTGATTGACTGCTGTCATGCGGCAACAGCAGCCTGACATTGGGGACGTATCCCTCTAAACGTAGCTTACATATCCTCTTCCTCGGACACTGCAACTAGTTTACAGCCAGTTTTGTTTTGAAGAGACAGTAAGTAATGTAGTACATTTTTAAAAACGCTATGAAAATTTGGCTCACAAGTCAGTTCGTTTGAGGTAGTACAACTTATCCTCGAACCCCACCTAGTTATTATGCTAAATAAAAATGCTTTGAATAGTACTCCATCGGTGAAGTAATAGAACACTTGGGATCCGGTCATTAGGAAGATGCTAAATCATTTCTCATTCATTTATTAGGACGTGAGCTCCCTAGTTATCAAGGATCAAGTAGCAATGATTGAGAAACTAAACGAGAAAATAAAAGGCTTAGAACAAGAAATGATGACGCAAAATGCTAAAGAACATGATAACAGCGAGTCGTACAAGAAACGTTGTCTGTACGCTGAAAGCAAGTTGCAGCTGTCCAGTGGAGAACTGATAAAACTAGAACAAGAGCTGACGGAAGCAAAACACGAGGTACTTTGATTAAGTAATTTTTCTTTCTCAGTTATTGCTGGAGAGTTTAATTCATTATTTAAACTAAAAAAAGTTTTGGGTACAGTTATCTATACCGTTTGGAATTATGAAAAGTAATATGATTGCTCCAGAAATGGAACTTAACCAGATTCCTGTAAGTGAACTAGTAGGGTAATAATTTAGCCCAAACAAGAAGTGTATTTTGAAGATGGATGTTTATTATATTCTGTAGACGTAGGCTAAATTCTGCTGTCGTTGTCTGTTACCAGTGTGCTACACTATTAAGATTAAACGTAAAATTTTTCACGTAATAGCTTAGGTCCAAATGGCTAATATCCTGTCATTGAGTTCACTTCGACAGTGTTACAATCATTAACATATGCGTGCAATTTATTGATGTGGAATTCTACAGATTAAATTTACGCAGATGTTTTTCCTTTCTTTGTAAAGACAACATGAAATAATTTACCAATTTTGTCGAGCTTTTAAAAGACAAGAATTTTGGTTATTTGATCAAACACTCGATAATGAGAAGTAAGGGTTTGACACATTTTCTGACGTCATAATTGTGCTTACACAGACTATCGAATAAGGTATTTTTATCAGTTGGTATTGCAAGTTCAAAAAATAACTGCCCACAAGTTTGCTATATGGGCCATTTTTAGGTTTGTTTTTTGCACGATATTTGGTTATTTTTTAACGAATATGAATAGGTCTACAAGAATAGGAGCAATGGATGAGTCAACCCATTACCTTTTTGGGAATGTAGGCACAAACATAATTTGAAGATATGAAAATTTAAGCAGTCGTTTCGAAGTAGAAGGTCTGTAAAGTTTTTTTCTTCTCACGTTAATTTAGAACAGAGACTACGTGGTAAGCAATGGCAACGGCTGTTGCTCCACAGAAATTCTTGAAGTAAACGTAAATCTACGTCAAGAGTAAGTCAAGTTGAATTCATGGAAGAAGATCGTGTAAAAGTGAATAATCAGTAATAGTAGAAGTAGAAATAGTAGTGGTAGTAGTAGTAGTAGTAGTAGTAGTAGTAGTAGTAGCAGTAGTAATAATAGTAATAGTAGTAATAGTAGTAGTAGCAGCAGTAGTAATAGTAATAGTAGTAGTAGTAGTAGTAATAGCAGTAGTAGTAATAGTAATAGTAGTAGTAGTAATAGTAGTAGTAGCAGTAGTAGTAATAGTGATAGTAGTAATATTAGTAGTAGTAGTAGTAATAGCAGTAGTAGTAATAGTAATAGTAGTAATAGTAGTAGTAGTAGTAGTAATAGACGTTGTAGTTGTAGTAGTAGTAGTAGTAATAGTAGTAGTAG
>RDPX01000030.1:3933402-3977884 GCA_003991215.1 Morbakka virulenta
AGTAATAGTAGTAGAATCAGAAGTAGTATAGTAATAGTAGTAGTAGTAGTAGTAGTAGAGTATAGTAATAGTAGTAGTAGTAGTAGTAATAGTAGTAGTAGCAGTAGTAGTAATAGTGATAGTAGTAATATTAGTAGTAGTAGTAGTAATAGCAGTAGTAGTAATAGTAATAGTAGTAATAGTAGTAGTAGTAGTAGTAATAGACGTTGTAGTTGTAGTAGTAGTAGTAGTAATAGTAGTAGTAGTAGTAATAGTAGTAGTAATAGTAGTAGTAGTAATAGTAATAGCAGTAGTAGTAATAGTAATAGTAGTAATAGTAGTAGTAGTGGTAGTAGTAGTAGTAGTTGTTGTTGTTGTAGACGTTGCAAGGGAGGAGAAATTTTGTTTACCTTTTAGTTACAGAAAACAGTTCCTACTATTGACGTTACAAATGGACTGATGTCTACAAGAAAATGACTATTAATATCGGTATTTTCCTTGTTTTTCTAGTTAAATATGTTGCATGAAACAATACGCAGGGAATGCGAGGAACGTCTTGAGCTAACAGAGGCGCTTACCCAAGCTCGAACACAGCTCTTATCTTATATGAAAATCAGCCCTTTGCCGTCGCCAAGAGGAGTCGATAGCAAGTTGCACACGCCTTCACAAGCAACTAGTTCTCCAGCAAGGAGCCTGTCACCCCTAAAAAAGAGTAGACAAGAAAAATTAGGGCATGGAAGTAGATGCTTTAGAGACGGGGATACACATAAAGGCTCTGAACAGGAAAGCAGACAGAGAATTGCAGATGCTATTGAAAAGCGTAGGTCCAGTAGCAGAATGAATTTATATGAAGATGGTTTGAATTAGCCGTTCTGTTGCTCATGAAGCATTTAGGGTGTTAATAGCTCATAGGAGATTTATATGTAAGTAACTGTACATGAAAGAAGAGAATTTAATTTTTATGGATGTAAATTATTGTTCAAAATATGTATTTGGTTCTCTTTTTGTAAATATGTATTTATTTACTTAAATGTACCCAAGTGCAACAAGGATTTTTAATGATCAATGAATTAACTTTTTAAGCGCGAGCAAGTATTGCTACTCTTCTACATCTTTGTATTTTCCTTGTTCTTGTTCTTGGATGATTTATCTTTTCGTTACAGACAATAAACATAATAATAGACTAGTCTTTAATGCGTGCCCTGTACGCATGCTCCATTGTGTAATAGAACAATGCGTTGGTCAATTCTGAAACTGAGTTGAATGTGGACCTGATGGCCACCCATCCATGTATTAAGTGAAGTTCAGAGATTTTTTTATAGACACTTCTTTGCTCAGTAATAAAATAAAATAAAATAGAATACTAGACTCTCGCTTTTAGACTGAAGGTTTTTCAGTCTTGTTTGTTCTGTGTCGCGCACTGTCAGTGGAAGAGAATTCATCAATGTTCTACAGGATTTTTGTAACACCTCTAAGAGCTATATCCCATAACAAATTGCGAAATCATTGCTTTTCATAAGAAAGAAAACAAGGCAGGCGAGTACAGACGCATAAATTGAAAGGCTATGAAAAGAAAAGTAAACTGGAAGCGGCGTGCTTTGAAATCAGACTTTTTTCTTTTTCGGAACACTTGTTGTGTAAACTAATTTACAATAGTGTATAAACTTGCACTGAAAATTACCGCTTTTTACATTAATATTTAAACGTTAATGAAACACAATGAAACTCTGAGTACTATAAAGTTAGAGTTTTTCTTACTCATACATCTGAATATAAAAATAACGTTATAAATTTTGTCTTGACGTTTCATCAATTTCTTTTGATATATCAAAATCAAGATAAAACTGCAAATTACAGTTAACTACAACAAAGTATTTGTGAACTATTCACAGAATCAACAATAAGCATAAATCCGCATAGGGATAATACCAAGAAGCGTCAAGGCGAATAATAAAGCATTTTATCATATTTATTTGTGGTGTTTATAGTGAAATTAAGATGGCCAAGCAGGAAACCATTCCACTTCTCGAAAAATGTGGGTCCACCTGAGAAATCTGCTAATTGACCAAGGTCGGTCTCGATTGATGGGCTGTTGGAGCAATTTTTGGTGATCTTGATTTGAAACTGCATCTGTTGTGGTCAACCCTATTTAAACTTGGCAGTCTTTTTAGCGTAGTAATGCAAAGAAGAAACATCTCGTCCCTAATTGGCAATAATGGGTTGAAGTGGCATTGTCAAATGATGATGATTTTCAATGCCAGTACATGACTATTCATTTCAGGAGATACATCCTTTCTATTTCTAATCAGGGTATTGATGTTGAAAAACAGCAAAGATATTCTCCCGTTAATCTGATAGATGGGCAAGAAAAGGTACCATAAAACGCTAGACCATAAATATGAAAAAATAAATATTTCTTGGTTGCTCCCTCCTCATCTTTAACTGACTAATTTCCTACTCTCTGGGCCAAGTCACACACAAGTTTTACTTCGGTTATAGATATACCTTGTGACTTGTCCCCATTCCGTCTCCGTAATCTTCCTATAGTAACCATTATAAGACATCTTTATCTGGAGTGTTTGACGTCACAATTTTACCATTCGTCAATCTTACCATTAGACAATGTTGAAACAGGTTCACTTACTTCGTCCAGCAAATCCAATCGTGTGACTTACGAATTAAACATTCACTCGTCCATAAAATCGATCACAAGCAAATTCAATTAATTGCACAAACGATAATTAATCGAATTTGAGAGATATCAGAGAAATAGGATAACACTGATAATTCGTGTTGAAATAAAAAATCGTCCAGATTTTGTTAAAGTCAGTCTAATAACTCCAGTGATTGTAGTTATACAAGCAAATATTTCTGTGTACTGTGTAGGATCCCAATGGTAGGGCAGTTGCTTCACTTTTGTCACAGACTGGACGTCGACAAAGATAAAACTCATATATTCATACTAAAGTACAAAACTCGGTCCTTTTATACTATTTGGTTGACACAATATTGTCTCATGCAAGAGTTGTCCCATACTGGATCAGTTACATTAAGTTTTACATAAAAATTTACAAAGCATTACATAGTCCTGTCTATATGGATTGTCCAATATTTTTAGCCCATGGAAAATATCATGTAACTTTATGATCACTGTGACATCTGTATCTCTTCCTTTTCAACAAAGGGTTGATAGCAGGGGCTTGAAAATATCAGAGGCTTCGTCAAATGACAAGATCCTTTTCCAGACAGAAATCTCAGTTCTACGTTTCCTGCTAATTTACATTCAGATTGACAGAAAAAATTGATTACCAATTGTTATTAGCCTTCTTCGTACCCAACCTAATTGCAACAGTGATTCAAAATATAGACGATTAAAAAAGTAAGAGTTGTATTAAACAGAGAAATTCCTGCTTAAACGTTCACCACTGGTCATAAAACAAATCTAATTATGCCACCATCACCATCATCATCATTGTCATCATGCGTTTTGGCTGCAATTAATTCAATGCTGGCGTGGAATAAGATACGAATTTTGTTTTGTCACTGAGGTTTGCTTTTTACTGTCTTCTCAGCATAGTCCTTTTATGTTCATCTCCTATTTAATTATGTTATTCCATCGCTTCCTTGGTCATCCTCCTCTTCCTTTAACTTAACGTTCTGTTTCTTATTTTACTATATTTTCCTCTTTGTCTCTTATCACTTATCCTTACTATTCTACTTTTGCTTCTTTGATCTTTTTTGAAATACTTAACGACCCTAGCTTCCTCTCTATGTCAACACTTTTATTTTTTCTATCAATTTAACCCTTAAAACGTTCTTAACTTTTTTCTTCTTTACCAGTGTTTACTCTACATAGATTAGCGCCGGTCGAATCCCTATGTTATAAATTTTCACTCTCATTTTTTCAGGTATTTTTTCAACATTTTTATCAACACTTTTATTTTTTCTATCAATTTAACCCTTAAAACGTTCTTAACTTTTTTTTTCTTCTTTACCAGTGTTTNTCTTATCACTTATCCTTACTATTCTACTTTTGCTTCTTTGATCTTTTTTGAAATACTTAACGACCCTAGCTTCCTCTCTATGTCAACACTTTTATTTTTTCTATCAATTTAACCCTTAAAACGTTCTTAACTTTTTTCTTCTTTACCAGTGTTTACTCTACATAGATTAGCGCCGGTCGAATCCCTATGTTATAAATTTTCACTCTCATTTTTTCAGGTATTTTTCAACATTTTTATCAACACTTTTATTTTTTCTATCAATTTAACCCTTAAAACGTTCTTAACTTTTTTCTTCTTTACCAGTGTTTACTCTACATAGATTAGCGCCGGTCGAATCCCTATGTTATAAATTTTCACTCTCATTTTTTCAGGTATTTTTTCCCATCCACTACTCTAGTATTCCGCCGTTTATCACAATGACCTTTTAGTTGTGCTTAAACATCTCTTTCACAACCACATTCTTTTGTGTATTCTTCAAAGCCTAAGCATCCTCAACAGTTTAATACCTGTTTTGTTGAGATAGAGTGACATTTGAATCTACACCAGCGACGATAGCCCTCAGTTGCCGTAGTGTTTTCAGTCCATCATTCTTGTGTAGATCGTCCTGAAGTTTGTATTGTCTAACAGGATACTGGAGCTGTTTCAGCAAAAGCAGCAAGGGCGATATATACATTTATACATACACTGAGGTAAAGACACTCCGTCTTCTAGAGTCTTGATGATTTCAGGCAATGAAAGGTTATGCAGATCACATCCCCCTTGGCAGTTTCATGTACTCACCTGCATCATTTACAAATAACAGGGCATCATCATAGTTAATCTCTTGTGGGCAGAAGCTGTTGAGAGAATCCGTTAGGGTTTGCGCAATTGCAACATTGTTCATTCTTGACAGACACGTGGTATTCAGCAGATGTGGTTCACTTTGAGTTGCTGAATCTTAAAAAGATAAACTGTTACATTTTCTATTAAAAGCCCACAGGTTTCAATGGTTACCTAAATCAAAACCCAGTTGGACTCATCTTTAAGATCAGGTCACAGCTTTTCAAGCTATTGATAATAAACTTTTATAACAATTCTTTTGCAATTCACTCTGATATCACAATTAAAGGAGGACACAAACTTTCCATTTAACTTTGACCTTGAAATTGTGTGGAAATTCACTCACAAATTGTCTTGCTTAAAGAATCAGATTTACCTCCCACTGGCATTTCTTGATAAAACAGCTTTGCTTAGAATGTGAACAATGACAATATTGGTAAGTTTTAACCCAAACAACAGCTCTGGAGAATGGCCACAATTATCTTTGAAAACTATTATTCCATTAATTAGTTGAAGTAACGCCCTGATAAGAACGACGTACCTATGGTGTTGCGTTCCGAAGGGTCAGTACAGTTTCTTGGCCTATAATCAAATTCGCACCTACTTGATAAAGGTACATATAGTGGTTTGCGTTTGAATTATTACTTATTCTATGTTAGAGCAGTTAATTAGACAGAGTGCAGCACCTTCTGCATCAGTTGTATGCAGACAAGATGAAAGATATTTTCTTCCCTTATGAGACACCCCAGAAAACAGTAGATGTTATTATTATGAACGAGAACAAGATACCAAAAGTTAGATTGCTAGATCATGACATTGAACACTTTGACAAGACAGGCAGCCTCCCTTTTTGTTTGTATTTTGTCTATACTATATGTACAACGCACACATGTGGGCACATGTAGTGAACTAAGACTACCACACACAAAGAAGACATCCGACAAAAACTAACGGATGCTGGCTACGCCTTTTTTATTTGCAGACACGGTAAAAGATGCAGAAATATTACTCCATGAACTTGAACATACAGCTGGTGATATTGGAACATTTGTCAAATCATAAAAACAGATTACATGTGTTGCAACACCGGAGGATACATTGACAATGCTACTGGAAGCCACTTAAAATGTGTCGACACTTGCATCTATCTTGTCAGTAACATTAAATCTACCGAAAAAGATTTTGACATTTGAATTGGAAAAGCATGGATGTTTTTCATGAGTTTAGTGACATTTGGATTTGTGGTTCATTTTCATGGACTCTCACCAAAATAACAAAAAATAGGACAAGCGGTACCTGCACCTGAATGCTCAGTCTTTGTATATGAAAAGAGGGAGACCTGGTGCAGTGATTACTCTGTGCATAAGATCTTCTTCTTCTTCGTTCTTCTTCGTCGTGTCCTTTTACAATCACAGTTGGTTTGACCAATGTTTGGCGGTGTAGATAGCAGCTGGTGTTGGTTCGTGGAGTTCCTCTGGTTGGGAGTTTGGGGTGGTTGGGCAGCTTAATAGGTGTTGCATAGTTTGCATTTGGACGCAAAGGCAGAGGTCTGAGGTCATGAAACCCCAAGACTTTCTGGATGCCATGCACCTGCCATGTCCCACTCGCAGGCTGTGCACTGCTACCAGACGCTATAGTTTCTGTGGGTTCAATTCCTCTCGACAAGCAGGTTCGTCCCTTGTCACATAGTGCATCCCATCTCTCACATCACATGTTTTCTCGTTTCGTTGATTTGGGCACGTCGAGAGGTGTTTCAGAATCTACAAAACTATTGCGGGACGAAAGGCGCTTTGTAGGTTGTTTGTGTTGAAACAGGGTATGCTTGATATTAGTCTCCTGTCTCCGGGGCTGGTCCATGCTCTCCACACTGCGCCGGACATCTGGTGGGGCAATTCCAACTAGAGCATAGATACTGTTGATGGGAGTGGACTTTATACATCCTGCAGCGATACGTCACTCTCCGCTTAGTGCTGGATCGAGTTTCTTCGCATGGGAGGACCGCGGCCAAGTAGAGCAAGCATATTCTCCAGCTAAAAAGCAGAGTGTAAGAACAGATACTCTCACTGTTGCGGGGTCTGCACCCCATTTAGAGTTTGTGTACACTTTTTTCTTTAGCTTGTTAATGTGCCCCTTGAAGTTGAGTGACCGTACTAGTGTCACTTCCAGATACACTGGATGTTTTTCATTCTGGAGGTTCTGTCCATTCCACTTGGTGTTGAGTTTGTGTTCAGCAAAGTGGTTCTTGAGGTGAAAGGAGCAGATATGTGTCGTTTCGGGGTTTGGCATGAGATGATTTTCCCTGTAGTAGTTTGACATCTCTTCGAGAGCTGATTTAAGGACTTTTTCAGTTGATCGGAAAACGCGCTAATGAAGTTGTCAAACACATGTCATCTTCGTAGATAAACCTCTGGCAGTGAGCAGGTTTGGGCTTATCATTGGTAAAGATGTTGGACAGTAAAGGCGCCAAAACGCTGCCTTGGGGGAGACCGTTTTTCTAGAGATACCATTTACTTTTTTGTTCGTTCAGTGTCACGTAAAATCTCTGGTTTTCCAGCAACCTTCTGATTACTAGGCAGAGTTGGGTGTCCTGTGTAAGCCTGAAGATCTTGCGGATCATAGCTCTATTTTGGATGGTGTCGTAAGCTGCAGTGAGATCGACGAACAGAGCTTCTGTAATTCGCTTTTCCTGAAACCAATCTTCGATATGCTGCCTGAGCTTAAGTAGTTGGCCAGCGCATGATCTCCGAGGCCGGAATCCTGTCTGGTCACTGATGAAGTTCTCCTAGATTAGGGGACTGAGTCGATGTAGCAGGATCCGTTCAAATAGCTTAAAGGTGATGCAGAGCAAGGAAATGGGTCTGTAGCTTTTTGGAGAGGCCAGGTCCTTGTCGAGTTTCAGCATTGTTACCACTTTGGCACTTCTCCAGAGATTTGAGATTTTGGCGGTTCTCAGACAGTTGTAAAACTTCAGTAGCCAAGACTTAGCTCCAGCTCCAAGATGCAGCAGCATCTCCGTCAGGATGTCGTCAGAGCCGGGGGCTTTGCCGTTGTTCAGTTGTTTTAAGGCAACTTCCAGCTCATCTGCGCTCGCAGGTCGGGCTGTGCAAGACAGGTTTTTGGTTTCTGGTAATGCTGTAGCGTTGTGTCTACCCGCGAGGTTCCTCCGGGCACTGCTTTTCCCATTTTGCACGAGCTGGCGCTACCTGGTTTGGCGTGACGTTGGTGATTGTGGGTGGGCTTGTTTTGTCTCCGTTTAGTTTCTTGATGGTGTCCCATGCTTTCTTGTTGTTGATTGACATGTTCGGGTTTTCTATTAGGGTCTGCCACGACCTCCGTTTAGCTGTCCCAGCTTCCAGGAGGGATTCTCCTAGCTAGATTGTCTTATCTGAGAATGGACTGTCCTGGAATTTTGCTTCATATTTGGAGAGCAGGATTATAGTCTCGTCTGTTATGCCAGCAATGCGCCGTGTCTGATTCTCAGCAAAGAGACTTCAGTTGGCTTTTTTTAGGTTGAAACTGCGCCTGAAAGATTGGTGTGATGCTGTGATAGCTGACATGATTTTAAGAGCTATCGGTTGATGTTGTGAGTTAGGGACAGGCGCGAGGACCTCCTTCTCACATAGGTGTGCTATAGGGGATGGTACAAAACATAGGTCGGGGTTGTACCCCCTTCCCAACCTACCACTGTTGAAAGATCTTGGATGTTTGGCATCATAGATCAAGGAGACGTTCATGGCATGCATCCACGTTTCCACAAGGGTACCGTTGTCATTTAAATCATTGTAACCCCAGAGGGGGCTGTAAGAATTAACGATAAGATGACGATAGAACATTTGCTCTCAAGCTCAGCGGGGGGCCTTCTCTACTGGAATTCTCTGTTGGGAGGCTTACAGATGGATGTGATGGTGATGTCTCTCAGTTTGACTATAATCAGTTCCACATTTTCCAGAGATGTTGAGGTATGGATGTTCTCAATCTGTGGGCTTGCAGAACATTGCTGAGCAGTACTTTGGACGTCGAATTTCGGCAATTATTTTCATTCCAGCAATTGTTGGTCGGCAGTTGTCCGGCCTGAGGTGGGTTTCCTGCAGGCAGAGCAGATAATGAGTTTGCGCATTCTGCGCAAGGACTTGAGCCTTATCATCTATGTAACCATCAATATTGAAGCAGGCGACAGCCAGGGCCGGTCCTGATCAGTCCCCATGTTGATGACTCGGGGCTGATTGGCTCATGTCAGGGTGAATGTAGTTGAGATGGACTGTGACTTGTCAAAGTAGGTACAGAGTATTGGCCTTTTAGACTGCTGAGATTTCAAGAAATCTTTATCTCAAACTCTCCGTTTCTCGCGTGCGATGTTTTGAACGCCATTTTCATTTTGGTTGTGGGTGCAGGCGTATACGTGCAATCGCACGTCTGATATTACAAAGACTGAAAGCTGCGTGCTATTTCAAATATTTCTAGGAAACAACATCCCTTCTAAGAAACAACTGTAAGAAAAACATTCATGTCTATGATCTGTACTTAGATAAATACGTAAAAAATTTGTTTGAGTTTTATGCGAACTTTTATTACGGAGACCCCAACATGGGAAAAAATGTAGGGCGAAAATCAATGATATACCTGGACCAACTATGTGAAGATACTAGCTCCTCAAATAAAGAACTAGCAACTCTAATGGAAGATCCTGAAGAGTTGAAAAGAAGAATCTTACTTTTCCGGATTAAGACGACCCGGTAAGTTAAGGTTAATCGCGATTTTTCTCAGCAGGATATAATTATTTCAGAAAGGATTTAATTTGGATTAAATTCCAGATGTAAAATATGCATGGTCTTCCCGTTGTCCAGCCTGCTGGTTTCCACAGTAAGAGTAGGGTTTGGAAGCAATACAATGGGATGATTTCCCCTACCGTCAGGGGAAAAAATCCGGACATAGGGGTGACAGGAAGATCAATTAAAGGTCGAATCCGGGTTAAGTACTGGTGGAAACATTGGTCTGACGTTCGGGTTATTACCAGTGTGTAGGGTATCCAACGAAGAACAAGATAATGAAAAAAATAAGTTAGTTTTTAGATTCAATATTAACAAACAAAGGAAATGATATTCATAACATATACATTGCACAACTTTAAATATACATACATATAAGTATACGCTATGTCAATGTATCATAAAACATACAATATAATCTTAATACCGTTGACAGTTTAAACTCCTTCCGAGTCTACAGAGACCTACTAGTTTAATTAAAACAAGAAAATAACATTTTAATTTGATTATTTCCTATCTCATGATTATCGTCTGCCAAGACAATGTGAAATACACATTTAAATACGAGCTCAAATTAATCATGTTTGTATTATTTATTGTCTTTTCTAAATCTGTAAACTTTAAAAAACTCCTAGTGAAAGCTGTACGGCAAACAGTAAAACTCTTAAGCCTTAGGGACGCTGCTGATACAGATCAGGACTAACTAGTTGCTTGCCTAAAAAAATCTCTTAGTAATATTACAGCAGGAAATTCTGCAATAAACGTCATAAATCATGAATCTAAAACAATAACAAGGGGATTAAATTAAGATAGATATCTCTTTTATCATAAATAATATCACTGATATGGTTAGGCCACCCTCAACATTTCAAATGCAACTATGGGACTAAACCAACTGAAAGCTTTCTTTCCAGCCAAAGGCGTTTCCCCTCCCAGGACTAAAATCAAATTAGTACCTCAGACAGACAACTGTGAAATACTAGTGTAAGTTAAAAACCCAACTTTTGACGGTGGGGAACCCCCTCAAGAAAGCAGGTAATATACATCATAGGAGTAGCTTAAGTCTTGATTATGTTTCTGTTGTTGCACTGATCTCTAACACTGTCTCTCATCCAATAGAATTTGCGGTAATGGTTTACAACAAGCGTAGAGTTGAGGAATCTAAATCAACATACATCAAGTACTTGTCAACTTGCCGGCTACTGTTTGAGGCACTCGGATTTAGATAGGTACTGGTGTTTCGTTAAGTCATACAAGTGAGCTACACGCATTAATATTGCCATTACCTTTAAGAAACTTAAATACGAGGAAATATAATTCGTCAGAAGTGCTATCTGATCAGTCCGTATTTCATTATCTTCCAGTATCTTTGGCAATTTTTTTTGTGTACAAAGAGCCAACCCATCTAGCATTAAATAATTAACCTAAGACAATTTTTTTACAAAAATAACCCGAAATTATGTTCAGACACACACAAGTATCGGGGCTAAATAAAAGTTCATATATTTACATTTAAAACGATCATATTTATAACTAGGAAAGCAGCAAACCTCCACCAAGCAGCCCATTTCCTACCAAATTAGAACTGTTACTCTATACTGTAGTCTTCGCATTCGTATGAAAAAAACAATGGCGGAACTGGGGATGGAAGCATGGACATCAAGACTTCTAGTCTGACGCTCTCTCAAATGAGCTACCTCAGCTTGTACTAACACCGATGCAATTTGTAAGCAAATGAGCAGCTGATAGAAGCAACAACAAACTGCACACTTAAGGAAAATCCCAACGGTGGCCCCAATTGACACCAAAATTTAACCATTTCTTACCAAAATGTAACCATTTCTTACCAAAATTTAACCATTTCTTCCTTTCGCTACTATCAACATTTCCAGAGATTTTATCCAAATCTCTTCATAACTTTAAAGTGATTTTGCACAGAAATAGGTAAATGAACAAACGCAGGCAACAAGATAACATCCTTGGTGGCGATAATAAAACAGTTTTCTGTGAATATACCATTGGTAGGACTCCTAAATCATTTCAAACCAGATTAAAATTTTTCGCTGGCCAGACCAAGTGGTAGCTGCCAAATGTGGCAAAAACAGCTTCAACATCGAAGCAGGAGTATCAAATGCAGCCCTCAAAATTGCACAACTATTCAAACTTATACTTTGGAGGTCACAGTTATTTCTCATGAATAGCTGCATAAGTTATGACAGTTCATGGGATATTTACCATTCTAGTCTTTGTCATAACAACTGATACAACAAATGTAATTTAGTATAATCATCTAACTACGTGGAGCATGTGGCAGAGAGGGGGGGAGACAGATAGATAGACAGACAGACAGACAGCGACATAGACAGAGAAAGAGACATGGAGACACATAGAGAGTTGGAGAGAGACACGGAGACAGAGAAAGAAGAAAGAGACAGAGGGGGATAGAGAGAGGGGCAGAGAGATAAAAATACTTCAAGGTTGTCTAACATTAAGACGCAAACATGACACAAAAAGAATCCTAAATAGATTTTTTAAAGTATTGTTATTTGATTAGTAGTTACAGGTGAACGTTGCATTGTTTGCTTCAGATTCATCATTTTCTAAATCAACTTTTTGCTGAGGTAAAAGGTCTGCTGGGTATAAAACAAGGCAAAAGCGGTCATCCGATAATACGGATAAAATAAGGTTATTGGGTAGAAAAAGAGATTTGGTAAGTCTAGTGTACAAAAGTACACGAACCGTATCGTCTCATTAGGTTTTATCTCACGACCAAAAAACAGCAAATTTCTTTGCAATGAAAATAACGTGTGGTTGGGACTTCACGTTACGGAGGATCTAATAGTCAAAATTTGATTTAATTCTAATGTTATACATCACAACAAAATATTTCTCCAACAACATAACAAAATAATCCTTTACAAGGTTTCATTAACCAATTAATTTCAAGAACATTACAAAGTAAGTACATTAAAAAAAAACTACCAAAATTGATAACCAGTGATAAACTTGAAGTAAATCGATGCATTGGCTATTCTCACAGGTTCTCTTTCTTTCTTCTTGAGTATCCTTTAATAAAGTAAACGTCTCTCCGTCTGAAAAACTTGATACTGGTTTCTAAATTTGAGATGACTATTAACCTAGTAGTAAATGTTCACCCAATAAGGAAGGAATCCGTTTTAAAAAAAATACATATCATGTTAGCGACACTGATCTATGTTTACGTCGTCTCAGATGAAAAAAACAGCTGTTTCTTAAACCTGAATGCATTTGGGTATTATTGTACAACTATTCACTATTCGTGGCTGCTAATAAAATTTCCTTAGTCAGATCAATGAAGCAAATTTATATCTGGAGCTGAGCTAACCAAGTGCCTTGAAAACCTAGAGTGAGTTGGTGCACGGCCTCCAAGGCTTATTTGTGAGCCAAAAGGCATCATGGTCTGCCGTCCACTGTAACTACCTTGACTATTAGGTCGGGAATTGGACAGATATGAGCGACCTAAAAAGAAGAAAATTTGAAGTTCTTATGAATATCTTCTTGAATACTTCCTTAATTACTTTGGATGCCACTGTTGCCTTTCGACAGTGACAAGTCTTTTGTACTTTACTTTCAACACCAGCTGTACTTTCTAGTAAATACTAGCTTTTCTATACCCAGGATAGTTATTTCGGCGTAGATGCTAATTAAGCTTCGACTAAACGTTGGGTTTCATTTACCTTAACAGTGGACATAATTGTACGACTTTAACTACCAACAAACACATAAATTAAGGACGCGGTCTCATAAAAAGCAGCAACCATTAAATTGTAAAAAAGTTCAATTGATTTTTCACTTTTAGAAAACAAATCTTTATTTCACTGTTTACTAACATGACGGAATATTTTATATACTTCTTCATCTGGATGATATGTGAGTGTTAATTGGGGTTTTCGATTCCCTATGTTAAATACTTGGTTCCAACGTTACCCTCTTCTATTGGTCTTTAAGTAGTAACAAAGCCCTTTGTTCAAGACTTAGCCCTGCGAAATCGCTAGCACGTAAGGACACAAAACAGGCAACACGATAAAACCTGAGAGTAGCAGTGTAGTAGTGTAGTAGGCACTTTGATTCGCTGAATAAAATACAAGTATAGGGGCTGTGTTCCAATTGCAAGAAACGCTATCTTCTCTAAACAATTAAAGTTAACTTTTTAAAAGTCTGTGCTAATGACATAAACTTCTGTAAGAATCCTTTCAAGGCAAAAACGCAGTTTAGAAGTAACATTTGGCGTTGGCAAATTCACAATGTATCTATGATGTAAAGTTGTCAACGTTAAATTGTGTTTCTGAAGTGTATTTGCCAATGTTACTATCGAAATGAGTTTACAATGCAATGAAAATTGTTTACCTTTTTGCCAGTCAGCTGACCGCACCATTCGATGTGTATTTTGAGTACTTAGTCTAGAAACAGCTGGACCCATGGCAGACTGTTTGGGTTGTAGCGTGTCCTTCGTAAGATCAACTACATGACAAAAGAAAAAAACAGGACTAAATCCATGCTTCAATACGCCCGGAAAACGACTAAAAATTGTCAAGGGGCCAGAAAAAAAGTAACAATAATACCATTGCTTTTAAAATTAAAAGAAAATGTGGCAAAGTGGCTGTTCATCAAACTACCATATTTGAGGCTTCCACTTCATGTTTTAGCCAAGCCCATTTTCCTTGAATAAAATCAAGAATTTACGATCAAATTTTTGTACATAACGCTCAGATTGGTAGTCGTTTTAGGTGTAAAGTAGCTGATCATAAGCTCCATTCTGAATCCGGTTGGAAAAAATAAAAAGTTCCATGTCCTTTTTGATTTTTTTAAAGCCTTATTTTTCAATCTAATTTCGAGTTGTCAACATTATTAAATTCATGCCAATATATTGACAGTGAAAGAAAAGTGACATCGAAGTTATTCCTCTGTGTGAAGATCATGCCCGGCCTTGGGCTTAGGGAACCATGGTTCTCCAATCGCTCCTGTCAAGAGCAGGGTCCAATAATCTCCTCGTTGACTTCAAAATTATTCCTAAAGATCTTCCATTTTAGCCCCCTAAACTTTCGTCCTTTAACTCTCCTAAATAACGCTAATTCCTGTATCTTATCCTTCTCGAAAAAATGGTCCAGAAACTTAAACTGTCTTGTTTCTATTATTTCCTATACATCTCTTTTTATCTTTTCAGTACGATATCATTTGTCTTACGAGCTGTATATCGTACATGTAGATTTTTTTTGTGGAAATACGTTTCTCCAGCACCTAACTTTCCTTTCGCACTCTTGTTCGGCGTCTATGCTTCGCATTCATATGGCAGAATTGCTCAAACATAAAATTCGGAGCAGTCCATTTTAGCTACTTTTTTATCAATAAAAATGTTCTTCGTTTTTCTGAATTAGTCTTTAGTCGTAAGCGATATCGATGGGGTATCCTGTCAATCTTAAGAGACGATAGTGTCGCGCTCTGAAATTGTTCTGTGACAGTGTCTATAGTGGCTTCAAAGGCCAATTCGGGAGTGACCACCCCTTTCATACTAGAGGCAGATGTAGTTTGGTGTTAGTCTGTCTCTTTGACTGTCTCTTTGACGTGCTTTCCTCCTTTGTCGCTCTGCCTGTGAATCTGTTCGGCAAGTGTATCTTCGAACTGGGAAAGGTCTTTCTGCACAGCCTGTCTCCAGGCCGACGCTAAGGGGCCAAGAATTCCTATCGGTTCAGGTTGATTTCCACATCCTTCAGATCTCTCTTGCAGACTCTTCGAAGTGCAGCTGTGGTCTGCCTTTGAGGTGCTTTCCCTGCGCACGTTCTCCATAGAGAAAGTCTTTTGGGGTCCTGCCATCATCAAGAACATCTTCCACATGCGCTGCCTTTGATGCATCCTCGGTATTGCCTGGCCAAAGTCCCATACAAAACATTTTTGGAGCTGATATAGCCAGCAATTATGCGCTTCTTAAACAAGGAAGTCTCGGCCAGCTTGGTCACCAGCGGTATACATATTTTAAAATGTTTGGTGCGAAAAAGAAATAAAACCAATACTTACTGCATACCCCCTCCCCCCACCTCTCCTTATCATTTCCTTTTTTTCTCATGATTGATGGTTTTTTCCCCTAATTAATGAGGAGTTAAGAAAAACGAAGTAAACAAGTCCAATTCAAACAACAAAAACTTGTTAAACGAAAATGACTATAAGCAATAGCAAAAGGCAATTCTAATCAGACGTTTAGCCGAAATAAAAATGGTAAAGCAGGGAGGGATGGGGTGGGGGGTGGACTGTATGTTGGAATTACAAAATCAAGATCATCCAATTTGGAAAAAATCCAAACCTGTAGTATACCTGCAAATAAAATCTCCCTAAAACTGCCAAATGGAATCATCCAAATTTCAAGTCACATGCAACGTGGATTCACACTCAACTAGGTTTTACAAGATATGGAGAAGGAGTGCTTACCAATTGGTACTTATTAGTATTTGTAATATTACAACAGGTATTTCAATTTAATATTAGGTTCTGTTCTCACCTGTTGTAATTCCTGCAGTTGACGTTGTCAGGACCAAACGTGCGCACTGGTTATCTGAAATATAAAAACCACACCTGAAAATTAAAGCCTGTCTTATGTAAAAGCAATGACGTCAACCAAGAAACAAAATATAAATAAACAAAAATAAATACATGAATAAATAAATAAATAAAAAGATGAATAGTTAAATACATGAATATATGAATAAATAAATAAATAAATAAATAAAGATGAATAGTTAAATACATGAATAGATGAATAAATAAATAGATGAATAGTTAATACATGAATATATGAATAAATAAATAAATAGATGAATAGTTAAATACACGAATACATGAATAAATAAATAAATGAATAGATGAATAGTTAAATACATGAATAGATGAATAAATAAATAAATAGATGAATAGTTAAATACACGAATACATGAATAAATAAATAAATAAATAGATGAATAGTTAAATACATGAATAGATGAATAAATAAATAAATGAATAGATGAATAGTTAAATACATGAATAGATGAATAAATAAATAAATAAATAAATACATGAATAGTTAAATACATGAATAGATGAATAAATTTAAAAAAGTAAATAAACAAATATATAAACACTAAAATATGGTTTAACTGAAGCAAAGCTTTCATGGCTGTTAAGCAAACATGGTCTGACCTTATCAAATACAATGAAACTGTGAACTACTATTTTTTCTGAACGATTGTTCCAGGTCATCAAGATTCAGCAAAAAATAATAACGCTAACAATGACTAAAAGAACTAGTTATTTTTGGAACCTTTAGAGTATAATGGTACTTTTTGGAATATCCTTTGTAAATAGAAATTAGGCCTAAATACGTTCGCACCATCTTTTAAAAATCTCTTGGAGCAAAGGAAATACTGAATGATATATTGTAATCAAAATTATAGTTTGGGGAAGATTTCCCACACTTTGCTTTTAGTTAAAAATCAGATTTTAAAAGTGGTAACACTCGAAGAAATACTGCATTGCCAATACAGACTCAAAGATGCCTGTATATTAGGAATACACGTTGTTCTTCAGTAGATCTGAATATTACGTATATACTGTGTGATTCCCTTGCTATGTGTATGATTCAGTCATCCTATACATAAATAAGGGTCACTTCTGAAACCCTAAGAATAAACTTTTCACAGCGATGGTAGGAATCCAAAAAGAGAAAACGGGTTGAAAATTTGGGCTTGGTTTCTAAATTTTATCTCCTCTGGTTCATAGTTGTCCACAGGGAAAGTAAATTATGATAACAAACGGTTTCACCAGACATCATTTGAACCTTGTAAAAACAAAGGACATAAGATATGTGGACTTCTGACATTTTTATAGAATGTAAAGCGAACGAAGTAACTGACGAAGATAAAAACACAACAATGTCGGTACCCGGGCACTACAATAAATGAAAAACTAGGCACTGAATAGGGTGACGTGGAACAATATTGTACAGTAAAAATATAGGGCAGAACAAAAAGTAACCTTGGGGGTATACGTTAAAAAAATGGTCTTTGTAGAGTGGTCGATAAGAATAGAAAAACAGACTTGAATATTTGGTGCATAACGCAGTAAAGAAAAGCAGAAACTGATATAATTTGGGGGTATGGTAGCAAAATATTACGCTGAAGAAATGTGCTGTGGATAACGGGGTTACAGGGCAGGTAAACGGGTTGGCAGTATGAAATTGGGTATTATGGTACAGAATGGCAAGGTAGCATATCATTCACTCCCAGAGTTAAGGTTGACGGTCGGAGTATGTAATGCACCTGAAAGGAAGATTTGACAATTATTTTTTGACGATGGTCGTGGGCACGGGTACTGCAGAGAATGGCAGTTCATTAAAAATGGTGAATCTGGTCCTGGTCAAAAGTAGTGAGGTAGTGGTCTAAAGAACCGTCCATATGGCAATAGACGTGCAGCGTTGAGAACGCAGAGAATAATCAATAAACAACGGTCTAGGTGAATAAATGGAGGGCTTAAAGTGACCTAAAAATTAGAATAACCATTTTAAGTCAGGTCAAACAAGGCTGTAACTCCACCTGAGATATTTATGAAAGGCGTCTGTAGTTGAGGAAGATCCCCGTTGTATAAATAAATAAATAATCGATTCTTCCAACGGGTAACTAAATTACAAGCATCATTTACATCCAATTTGGTTTTCATAATCACGTCTCCAGTTTTAAAATGCTTAAAACAGAAATATTGAGGTAAGAATGAGGTAAGCTGACTGTAAAAGAATACTTGTAGGAGTTCTAAAACAGATAGTTTGTGATAATTACTAAAGCGTAATTACTGGGGGTTTTGGTATAAAGTGATTTGATTTTCTTAGTTAAATGAAAATCAATAAGACTGTTAATGGTTCCGTAAAGCAAAGGCATCCAAAAAAACGCGTCATCCTTGAAAAACCAGCTCGTAAATTGTGTTTAAGTGTAAAGTTCTTTGAATAAAACACGATCCTATGTGCCTCTGTGTGTCTGTGTTTTTCTCTTTTTCTCTTTCTTTCTGTCTGTTTCTCTCTGTCTCTATCTCCCTCTCTCACACCTCTTCTCTCTCTCCTCACTTCTGGAAGCAAAAAGATATTAAACAAAGTAAAGTAGCAAACTTACAGTTAGCTGTTGTTTGATGGGGAGCAACAGCCGGTTGATTATCCCCTTCTGGTAAATGCTCTATAGAATCACTTTTTGATATATCGGTTGGATCTTTTAATTGGCTTTGACTTGATTGTTTTTCTACTGTTCCTACATTTTCCCCTGAAGGCTTCATAGTAGAGCATCTGGGGCTTACTTTTGAACCATCTAAGAATGACATAATAAAAATTCAATATATTTATACATATCGTATATTAGTAGCAACACCAAGTTAAGATCACATTGACAAAAGTAATTACCAATAGTTATTTGGTTGTTATCAGTTTTACACCTTACTACTAATTATGTAGTTTTAATTAACTTATTGTAGCCTTGCGAACTTAGACTTTTTTATAGCATCGATGGCAGTCGAAAAGAAAGTACTAAGCATTTTGTTTACAACAAGATCCTAAACCATGACAAAGTTTGGTTTCAACGGGAATTTCTTTGAGCGTTTTGCATGGACCAGTAAACCTTTTTTTATTTGGCAATCTTTATCTTATTTCTTAATGCAAAGCTTGAAAGTTCAATCTACCTGTCCTCGTCAGCAATTCTCTTTGAAGCCTTTGTCATAGAGATGCCTAGAGCCACACAAGATTCTTCAAGTTCATCTTATCATGTGGTCGGGGTCATCTTCGTTTCTTATTCACCGGGTTTAGAAGCCTGATATACCGCAGAGGTCCCTATACCATTTCAAATATGGGGTCTGGATCCAATTAAAAAATGATTCCAGCTTTAGTTGTCCTCTAACTGTGATGTTTCTTATCATGTTTGTTCAGGTCTTGAATAAACATTAGCGGGAACGTAATTCGAATACACGCAGGCCACATTTCATGATTCCAGTTTCAATGTCTGTTTGACGTTTCTGTTTGATTAATCCACTGAGTTTGTGTATGTAAATTTTTATGAAATTCTTTAATTTCGAAGTACTGTATAATTAGCCCTGCAATTCTAGACTGTGGTAGACCTAGAGGTAGGTTTGCCTGGACCAGTCATCCCGTCAATAGCCCAGTTTATTTTATGGTATGTTAATACAGGAATAAGAAGTTAGCATTTGTGTTCATAATACAGTCTGACCCCAGAAAAAAAGCCACAGTAAACACTGATTTAATCTTGGTTACTTAATATAAAAATATGAGGGTAGCATTCATGTTAAAATACAGTCTGACCCCTTCCCACCCAAAAGTCACAGTAAAGTTTGACTCCTATACTACAATGCTTAATCAGAATTACATCATTTCTCATTTGTCTTAAAGAGATATATCAAGAATTTCTTCAGAAGTATTTTGCGACCAATCTATTGAGAATGCCCCTTACAGTCAAGCAATGGGGTAACCTCATAGAGTTTTACTTTTGAGACTAACTCAATCATCAAAACCCGGAGGGAATATGAAAATGGAAATTGCAGGAAATAAACAATATGCACTGTTGTAAAGACATAGCTTACCTTGACGAGAGTAATCACTACTTCTTACTCCACTAACTGATGTTTCACTCATATCAGGAGATTCATTGCTGAGAAAATTAGTGATCTTATGTTCACTGGGTTGTGATGCAACAAAAATTATCTTAGAGTTAGAAGGCTCTGAAATGAAAGAGTCCATTTCTGATGCTTCATTAGGTTTAAAATTGGTGTCATTGGTTTCCTGTGAGCTTTCATCAGTTGTTAGGTCTGACGTATACCCCAGGTTATTAAATTCCTCCACAGCAGTGGCATTGTCTTTTTGTACTCCCAAATGATGAGGTAGCAGAAATGGTTCTTTCCCCTAAGTAACCAATGTAAGGCCAAATACAATAATGAACAAAAGTTAAAATTACAAGACATTACAAAATAAAGAGAATAAGTAAAAATCCATTACTATATAAGGCAGTATCAAAGAATTTCTGTCTGAACAGTGCCATAAGTTCAACCACTATTTTATAATATATTAGGTATGTTATACAACTATATGACTTGCATTGGATTGCATTAGAAATTGCAGTTTTTCCATTCACTAATAATTAATATATAAATGCAATCCAATTATTTATACATGGATCAATATCAATAAATCAATCAATTTATCGATCCATCATCCATCTATCTATCAGAATGAGCCAGTGTGAGTAAGCAAGCGAGCAAGAGAGAGAGAGAGAGAGAGAGAGAGAGAGAGAGAGAGAGAGAGAGAGAGAGAGAGAGAGAGAGAATAGTTTATATATATATATATATATATATATAAACTATTATTATATAAAGTACTTGGAAAGGGTTTCAATCAGGGAAAGTATATATTTAACATATATTCATCATACATTAGATTTGTAATTAAGAAAATAACTAAGAAAACATGCACATTTACCATCTAACTACACAAGCTTGACTGGTCACTCATGTAAGGCTTTACAATTATGGGTGGGCTGTGACAGAAGATGACCCTGAAGTGCATGAAAAACTCAAATATATCACATAAACCAAACAGAATGTACTTTGTTAATAAACAAACCTGTACAGCAGCGTCAATGGCAAACATCCACTGATGTCTTTGCAAGGGTGTTGTACACTATACAAAAAGGATAGCAGTGCTCCTATTAAGTATTTTTACAACAACATTTGAATGTTATGTACCAACTTTAAAATAAACGCATATGCTGGACCAAGATATGACAGATTTTGTTGGGAAAAATTCCTTAAGTGGCATTTTATGAAGTGCATATGAATGTGAATTACTAAATTCTATTTTCATACTTCATAAAATCTAAGAGCATTGATGATGAAGAATTAATATATGTTAGCCAAGGAATCTTTAAATGATGAGGTTAGAACTCATATGTACACAGGATACTAGATTTTTACCCTGGAAACTTCAACACTCAATTACAGGGCCTTGGTGATTGATGGCATAAATTATACAACTCAACTGTTTTAGCAAATCTTTTGTTTGACTGAAAGAATGGGCATAATATGATGTAATGCAAGACAAGTGCATGAAAAACAGAGCTTTGGGTTTAGATATTTTTAGATAAACCTCTGCTAAGTATGCACCAATGTCATACTGGTAAAACATTACACCTTATTAAAATTATACATTATACAAGTCAAGGAAGGACACTGATAAACAACTGAGTGGTAGGATTTATCACAATATTCAATATTGATCACAATATTCCTTATGTTTAAGCTGCTGAACTAGAAATCTAAGACCAAGTAACGGGGTGAGAACAAATTGGACTGTAGATAACTTAATTGGGGGGGGGGGGCACTTTTATATTCCAATAAAAAATTTAGTTTTTGTTGATCAAGATTCACCTGAGGCATTAATTCTTATGCACAATTAGGGAAAATTTGTGCATTGTGATATTGGGGTATAGTGAGTTGTTGACCAGTCTACAATACCTTAAATCACTAAAAGCTAATCATTTTTCTTTCTCCTATGTGATTACCAATTAATGAAAATGACATCATCACAAAAAGACACAACTGGATAAGTTTACTGAGCTTTGCCATGATAATGTATTTAAAGAATGAAATTGTAGCAATGGTCACACACCCCCAAAAAATCAATTGTGGTACTTTAGATTTCACTAAAATTCCCAATGCATAAGCAAATTAAGGTATAAAAAATGGTGGTGCCTCTGGCAAGTTAGAATGATTTAATTCATATGTTACAACAATAAAAATCCTAAACCAGTATTAAGAAAGGTTCAGGAGGCCAGATGTTTGGGAATTAAACTGACATACATGGAATAGAGGTTTTGGTTTCATACCTGTGGAAACCATGGGTCAAGCAAAAGAAAAGGATTGTGTTATCACCCTAAAATATTCATGGTCGTCAAAGAAACTGCATCATCCTATAACCTCTCTTGGATCACAAAATTGTAAAAATTGGCACAAAAAAATACAGCATGAAAATACAGTAAAATTTCAAAAAGCTGTATTTTAATCACCAGGTTTTATGGAATCTAGTCTTTTGGAATATTAAAGTATGCAGTCCTGGGTTCCTTTGTTTGTGAACATTATCTGGCACATCTCTTATATCAATTTGTTACATTTACTTCTAAAAATTTCACTGAAAACAGGTACACTGCAGGTTAAGGCTAGCAATCCCAACCATTTAAATGAAAATCAGGAGAAAATGTAAAACTAAAAAATATTATCAAAAACCCTAACATCCAAAAAGCTGGTTTAAACCAGAAAAATAAGACTTCTGTACAATTAACAAGCATGTAAGCATTTGTTTCCATTGGAATGGTGGCTGGCAAACATAAATTAACAAATTCATTAAAATGTTAGACTAAAAATATACAGGTTAGTATATACCTTCAAGTAATATTTGCTTTTTTTTGTGACCAAAAAGAATGGAAAGCTGTACTTCTTTCTTCTTGCTATGACACATCTGGTCTCTGGAGTAAGCTCAATGAAACCTTTGAACTAAATTGATGAAAAATATCTTTAAAAAATAAAGTAGTATTGTTCATGTAATGTGCATTGTTAGAATATTATATATTTTTAGGTTTTTTTAATGACATTAATCAATTTTTCTCATACTTTATCTCTATATTTTTCTCAAACTAGGACTCTCTTGTGGTTATTCAAAAAAACCCAACTTAGTCATGATAATGATCTCTTACATGTAGTTGCATAGACAATAGTGGGATGCATGCAGAAAGCCTCCTCGTGGCGCATCCCGGGAAATGCTGAGAATCCAACCCTCAGTCAGCCAATTTCTGCCAGACTCGCAACAATTGATAATCAACACTATATCAATGCTATCCGTGACATACAATCAACATGCCTTCACACCAGAGTCAAAAACAAGGATATACAGACATGAAGGCAGACCTGCTTGGACAATCTATCAATGACCATGACATTGTGTGCCTCCAGGAGACACACCTCAAGAACACAAGCTGATGACCGGCCTTGCCCAGAATGAAACTGATTGCTGAGATATGACACGAGAATAGACAATAATGCTATATTCTGGATATCTGATGCCAAGAAAACTTCCAAGATGGTGGAAATAAGCAGAACAATAGTAAGCAAGCATGACATTATGATACAAATTATGTAACATCCAGTAGTCAGGTGTACTTCACATACAATGGGAAGGAAATTGAATAAATGATGATTAGAGTNTTCTTTTCGGAACCAGCACTGGCTGCCATCTCCTTTAATATTGAAGGATATACAGACATGAAGGCAGACCTGCTTGGACAATCTATCAATGACCATGACATTGTGTGCCTCCAGGAGACACACCTCAAGAACACAAGCTGATGACCAGCCTTGCCCAGAATGAAACTGATTGCTGAGATATGACACGAGAATAGACAATAATGCTATATTCTGGATATCTGATGCCAAGAAAACTTCCAAGATGGTGGAAATAAGCAGAACAATAGTAAGCAAGCATGACATTATGATACAAATTATGTAACATCCAGTAGTCAGGTGTACTTCACATACAATGGGAAGGAAATTGAATAAATGATGATTAGAGTGTAGAGAAAAGATGGATTAGAATGATGGTGGTATGTGGTAAATTGGAATACATTTGGATTTTAAATGATTAACTAAATTACTTCTTAAAATGTACAATAAAATTAAAAATTCCCAATGGGAAAAATTTTCCTGCTTATTTGGAGTAAGCTGTAATACTACTAATGTGAGTAATAGTTGGAGGCTTAACCTCTGTGCTATAGTAACATTGGTTTTACCAGTGCCTCTGACAAAAATAACTTTGACAAATTTTGCGTTGAGTCAACCATATGTGTATACTTCATGAAGTTAATTAAAGCAGGTCCATACTCAAGTCAGATGATTACTTAATCAAGGTCACATTGACTGAATGATTGTTCCAGCAAGCTGTCCAAAATTTATCCACACATTTGATGTAAGCTGGAACAAGCCAATGAAAAAGTATTTAAGGGGCATTTAAGACAAGTGGCTTATAGAAAAAACCCCAACAACTGACAGCTTAAGAATATATGAGGGCAGCTCCAAAAAAACAAAGGGTTGAATGAGTTCTGGAGGCCTAGGTATTACTGCCAGAGGAACTCATTTAAAAGGAATTCAAAATACTTGCTTTTCATGGATCACTTGGTGGTTTTAACGTCATTTTCCCCCAGTAACAGGGGCTCAGATGGTGCCCTTTAAGGAACCTGTATTTGGCAGTCAGGAATTTCTTGGCTGGATGCCCTTCCGGACTCCAACCAATGGCCTTTTCTTTTGTGAATTTCCAAAGTTGCCCACTCGGGGAATTGAACCCGGAATTCTTGGTTACAGTTCAACTGCACTAACCATCAAGCCATGGCTCCTCTTAAGTATAGCTGAAGTAAAGAATTACAGGCTCACCTTTAGGGTTTAGAAAAAACTATAATTGATCCACTTGGAGCAAACCAAGTAGATCCTATTCTTCTGAAAGATGGTCCTGATGTGGTTATTGATTCAGATGAGGATAAGGAAATTGTCATAAACTAAGACTTAAAAGCTTATTGAAAATAAGATGTAGGTATATTTTTCATAGTTCTGATCTTAGTTCTCTAAATAAGCCCCTCACTATTAAGCCCTCTCTTAGTCCTTCAAAATAAAGAAAGCCCTCACAGGGCTTAACAGTGTTTCGTGAGGGTAAGAAGGAAAAGTACGACGGGAACGTACATGAAATATGGCGGGAAATTTGATATTGCATCATCATCATCATCATCATCATCATCATCATCATATTCGGTTTAACGTCCGTTTTACATGCTAGCATGTGTTGGACGATTCCTTGAAATTGACTTCCAAGTTATCCTATCCTTCACCAGGTCTCTGCTGACACCTTTTTCTTTCAGATCCATCCTTATCACTTCCTCCCATGTTTTCTTTGGTCTTCCTCTGCCAGTGGTTCCTGTCACCTTGATTGTTCTGCATCTACTTGTCCAAGCATTCTTGTCCATTCTCTCCACATGACCAAACCAACGAAGCCTCCTATTCTGCATACAGCTGCCAATACTGTCCAGATTCAATCTCCTTCTGAGTTCATTAGAACTGAGCCTGTCCTTTAGACTTACGTTGCACATCCATCTTATCATTCTCATGTCATTCCGCTCCATGCGGCTGACATCTTCAGCTTTCACTGGCCAAGTTTCACTGCCATACATCATTGTGCTACGTACACATGCCTGGTAGACTCTACCTTTGGTAGGTAATGGCAGAGCTCTGCTGGTTAACAATGGCATCAGCTCCCTAAACTTACTCCATCCACTGTTAACCCTTGCTGTAACACTTGCACCAGCTCCCCCCTCAGCTCCAAGGGTGTCACCAAGGTAGCAAAACTTCTGGACAACCTCAATATCCTCATCCTCCAAATGCACTTTATGTAGGTCTAAGTCACAGGTTGCCTCTCCTTCTTTGCACCTCTTGCAGCTAAAACGGTTAGTTTCTGTCAGTTTGCCCTTTATTCCACTGCACCGTTTATGTACCCAGTGCTTGCAAGTACCACAATAGATTGAGTTGCTCCCAACTCCCTTCCCACAGACTGAACAGGGAAACTTTCCTTTCTCCAATGGCTTTCCTAAATTGCAACCACTGACCATCACTTTTGTCTTGCCCATGTTCACTCTCAAACCTTTACCTTCCAAACCCTTCTTCCAAGTCTCTAACTTAGCAAGTAGACCATCCAATGTCTCACTGGAGAGAACCAGGTCATCTGCATATAGCAATTCCTCTGGGCAACCCTTTCGAAACTCTCTTGACAGTGCTTCCAAAACACAAATAAAAAGCAGTGGACTTATTACAGATCCCTGATGAACTCCAACACCCACACCAAAACTCTCAGTATAGGAACTGTTGACCCTTACCCGACTTTTAGCATTTCTGTACATTGCCTGAACAACCTTAATCAGCCATTCACTTACTCCTAGTTTCCGTAAAGCCCACCAAACAACTTCTCTTGGCACTCTGTCAAAGGCTTTTTCCAAATCCACAAAGGCAAAGTACAGCTTCTTGTTCTTCCCAAGGTACTTCTCTTGCATTTGTCTAAGGATAAAAATGGCATCAATAGTTCCTCGTCCAGGCATAAAACCAAATTGCATGTCATCAATGTTTATTTCAATTCTAATTTGTTTTTCCATAACTCTTTCAACAACTTTCAGGACTTGGTCCATTAACTTTAATCCTCTGTAATTATCTCTTTCTAGAGCTTCTCCTTTTCCTTTGTAACAATTGATAATTGTACTTATTTCCCAGTCCTCAGGAATGACACCATCTCTTATGATCTGGTTTGTTAGATCAGTGATCATCTCTATACTTCTTTCACCTGCAGCTTTGACCATCTCTGCCACAATTCCTGAATGGCCAGCTGCTTTGCCTTTCTTCATTTTCTTTACAGCTTCCCTCACCATTTCTTTCTCAATGAAAATGGCTGGTCCAGATACTGTTTCTACCTCTCCAAGATTTTTTCTACCCCAAGAAAACTCTGTGTTCAACAATCTCTCATAATAGCACTTCCAGGCATTCTTCTTTTCAAGTTCACTTGTTGCAAGTTCTCCATCATCATTCCTGATACACTTTTCTCCAATGATATCCTGATTAGTCTTGATCATCTGCTTAGCTATCTTGAATAATATTTATATTGCATATAAATATTATATCATTAATAAACAAACAGAGCTTCCATTGTATCTAAAAACATGAATGCTAAGTTATATAAATAATCATTGACAGCTTCAAGTCTAATAATGCCACTTACTGCATCTCTTTTTTCTGATTCTTTATAATGATGTGAGTAAAATAGCATACACGTTCCATGCAAAGCTACCCAGTACTGGATCCACTATTAAACAGAAAACACAATGAAACTGTTAAATTTACAGTGGTAGACTACCAGTTAAACAAATTTCTAAGATTTAATTTAGCTATAAACTAAGAAATGTTATAAAAACACTAATCTCAGAGTCATTATGGAGTTGTCAGCAAAGAGACTTTTCAATGAAATACAGAGCAACTAAAACTGAGGTGGAAAAAAAATATTTAAAAAAATCAAAGCACTTCATCTCTTTCAGTAATGATATGGCTAAAATATGAATAAAAATATCATTTCTGCATCACACTCTATAGGTCATAAATAAGGGAATATGGCATGAAACGAATAATTAGGTGATAAATTATCTTGGGTGCATAATCAGATGGTTATTAAAAGACAAAGAACAGGATATACCAAACATTAATAAGCCTTTTTGTTTTATGTAATTTGTTCAGCTCAGTTTACTTGTCTTCAATTGTGATCTTTCACTTGTTGTAGGCTGGTCTGCTCATGGTAACAAAGTAAAATTTGTTAAAGTTGATGCACAGATTTTTAAGGCTACCACTTTTTTATTTTATGACATTTCAGTTTACCTTCATTTATGATCAAACTAATACAGTTAATTCCTATGGCAGTGAGGAATTCAGAGTTCCTGAGAAGAATGGCCCTACCTCTTTAATTACTACTATGCTGGGCCACCCTTGGCTGAGATGCAGTATCCATTAGCCACCTGGGCTAGGGTTAAATTGATACAATCTACTGATGGCTTCTACGATTTCATGCTTGGCATAGATACAATGTCAGTCAGGTCAGGTTTGGCCAACACCTTGCTATGGGTATAACAGGGTGCTATAACACATATAGCATATAACCAGTGCATGTCCAACAAAGTTTGACTGGTGATGGGAGATTCCAATTGCAAGGCCAGACTGCAGTTGGGCCATATGGGCTAGATGAAATCAATGAATGTGGTGAAATGTTTCATAGCTGGTGTGAAGGAAATGAACTGGTGACCACTAATGCTTAATTCCAAGACCCTGTCATGTTTGCACACCTGGAAGTGCTCAGGAGATTACACACATAACCAAATAGCCTAGATCACAACAAACGAAAGGTTAAAGAACTGTGTCACTTAATCCCCAGGTTATCCTGGGGGAGACTATTCCATTGGAGGAACAAAAGAAATATTATCAATTATGCAGTTCTGAAAACTGATCTTAAATCAAAACCAGAAAGAAGGCTAGTCTGGTCCTACAGGCAAGTGATATTTGAAATGTACATCATACTTGGTCCCAATGCAAAAACCCCCTTACTTTGGCCAGGAGCAGGTAGGTACCAGTAAAATCAATGAAAGTACACAGTGGTTTGATGACATCTCAAATCCTGCAAGAGATGGGCAAGAGATGAGAGCCAAAAGGCAGTGACAGGTACAGGAAAATCAATCAATGGAAAAGTGATGTGATTGAAAGACAACTCAATGCTGGTCCCAAAGATGCTCACAAGAGTGCCACCACCAGATGCCTAAAGTTGAAGCAGAGACTGTCTCTGGTAATAGTGGAAAAAATCTTAGATTGGTGGAGTATATGGAAGAGCTCCATGGGAACAACATCTAACAAGAAGAATATGTCAAATTCCATGAACAATTTTCAGGACCACCAGTAACCAAAGATGAAATCAGAAATGCCATTTGCAGAATCCCAAATGGAAAGACTGCTGAACTACATGAGCAACCCACTAAATTTGTCAAGGCTTTAGAAAACATTGGAATTGGCTTCATTCATGGTTTCTTGAATGAGGTCTATGATCAAGGGGAATTCACAGCTGACCTTGTAAGATCAATTTCCATTGCTATCTGGAAACAACTGAGTGCAAAAGATATATAGATATATATGCAAAAATAATATTTAAACACCATTTACAAAAAATTCCGTTTTCCAGTAGGCCCTGTCTTAATACAAGGAAGATTAATAATAAAGTAAGTTTGTAGGTGAGGCAAAAGAGTAAAAGAAAAAAAATCATGAAATAATTTATTCACATAAAAAAAATTAAATACTGGTACTCGTCTTTTGACCTAGCTAACCAAAGTTCATGTGGAAGCTTATTATATTGGCTCCTTTTTAAATAACTTAATATTTCCTTTTGTTAACCAGAGTAGGATATTAATTTTGCTGGTTGTGTTTCTCGTTACTTTAAAGTACAAGTAAAAGTTATCATTGTTCAGATTATTTAGAGATTTGTAAACTGCAACACATAACCGTTGCTTCATAAGAGATTCAATCGATTTTATTCCTGAAGCAAGTTCACAAACCTTTCCATCCATCCTTCATCCAGATCAATTTGCCTTTAACAGTAATATTAAACCTTTCAACTGAAATTACTTTGACCCTAAATCACTAATTATATTCCAAATTGCCAATATCAATTTACCAATCGCAATTCAGCTGTACCAGTACTACGTTTTCCAAAAATAGAGTATGAAAGAACATCCCAGAGCGACGGAATCAAAACCATCTCAGCCACCCATGACAAAGCTGGAAACCATACAATTTCAAGGCTTGTCGACACCAAAAGCAGCAGAGGATTTAACACCGTAAGTGAACACTGCGTTATGTAGTGGATCAAGGCGAGGAAAAGAAGATATCAAACTACTCTCCTTGGTACTAATTCTTGATAAGTAGTTGGCCTTTTTTGACACTGAGTGTTCCTCAAAGACTCATTTAAAGTAATTCAATTATTAGTCCGTTTTATCACCGTTAGACCAAAGGGGCATCGACCAATCGGCAACTGAAAAAATTACTTTAAAAACCCAATAAACAAGTAACCGTTTATTGTTTACATTGGACTTCAAATTAGAATAAGTTCTGTCCTTGCGGGACATCAAAAGCCTTTAAAAAACCAGAAAGCTATTACAGGATCAAAGTCAATAATAAGTTCCATCGGCATGGTTATGGTCCCAGTTGTAATCAACATAACGGGAAAGATAACCCTGAATGTTAAAACTCCTTTTTTGTTGACATTTCTGATCAAACCATGTGCACGGATTAACATGTTTTCATTGGAGAAAATCGAACATAGTATTTATCATTTTTTAACAAAAAATATAACAAGGTACGAATAAATCAGGTGAACACTTAATCATAATGGATATGTAGCTTTTATAATGATCATAATATGATAACTCATCATTAAATCTAGTCTGATTAATTTTCTGGTCCATGAAACAAATAAATCAAAGCATTACACGAGTATGTCAACAATCAGCCTTTGATCGAAACAACAATTTCATTCGAAAATGGCAAGCAAGTACTTCGTGTTTTTATGTACCTGGTGTATGCAAGGTTAATTCCAAATAAATGGAGATGTGACATAGACCTGTGCTAGACCATAATTGTCACACTACTTAAAAATAAATAATAAGAAAATAATCACAAACCTTTTTATCGCATTCCTTTTTGTAGAGGTATTCCTCTATGTACATCCCTGTCTTCCGTTCGTCTTCGTGTCTGGTATTCATTTTAACTTATTGTCAGTTACTGACAAAACTTGGGTTAGAGACATCCCACATTGCGCTCGCTGATTACTGACTTCTTTCAAAACCAGCAGAAAGCTTTTCAAAAATTACCTTATGAAGAAAACACATCAGGAATTATTTCTTTTGAAAAATACACCATTGGCTTCTGTAAACATCCTTATCCATTTTGATGTGGTAATCATATTTTGACAGCAGTGGACTGGAAACGATAAAAAAGTTGCCATGTGAATGAAAACAAAACAACACAAAACACAACACTCACAAAAACAACAAACAAATGAAATTGGTGTTAAAACCAATACTTCAGTACCATCATTAACAAAATAAATCGATGGGCCTCTAATCTTGGTAGTTTATTTATTTATTTACTAATATTTATACAGGATAAAACATATCAACAATATAAAATGCTGTTTTCCATATGTGTCCTGTGTAAATAAGCGGTAAAAGTCCAAAACGACTAAGATAAAACCGGTAAAAGATAAAATGTATAAGAATAAAATCTATAAGCAAAGTCAGTCACAAAAAAAGATAGGTTCTCGTGTGCGCTTAACTTTCTTACTGTACATACCCATGTGACATGTACTCTTTATTAAACTAAAATCAATTCGATGAGAACCACACAGGTCTTTAAGCCACTAAGTGCATGGAACTGTGAAAAAGAGAGAAAAAAGAAAGGTTAGCCCAAGAGATAAGAGATGTCCTTTGAAAACATATGATGGAGAAAGGCACTCAGAAACCAAAAAGTTACACATTTAGTCGTTGGTGGAAAAACCCACCATATCCTTTGAATTATTTAGTACAACGAGGAGCAACAACTAAATAACGTTGAAAATTCTGAACTTTATGGACTCAGAGGAAGCCATAGATATAAGAGCTTTATCATGTCCTGAGTCGTAAGCTTTTCCGAGCTACGTTTCGAGAGATACTTCTCCCATTGTCAGGCTAGTGAAATGACTAGGCGTACTTGGATTTATACTTTGGCAGTGTGGGCCTACATGTTGACAGGGATCGAGTTGTTTCGGGTAGTGGCGCCATACCTATGTTGTGCTTCTTGTGTTGTGTTTCTTTCTTTAGTGCTGGAAACCATATTGCTGGAAGGGTGTAGGATATACTATTGATGTGATTACTGTGTTGTAGGAAATGAATTGTTTCTTTTATTTTTCTTGTAGTTGTGTTGATTTCCTTGTCTATAATTCTTTTATTTTCCCCGTCAAAGGCATGATTCTGTGTCCAGCAGTGTTTGGCTATTTCATGATCCTTGGTGTCACCTTTTGAACAGCTCTCTTGTGTTATTTTTCACTTTGACCCAAGGAACGCTTTGATTCACCTATGTAGGAGGCAGGACAGTCCTTGCATTGTAGTCTTTAAGCTACGTTGTTCCTCTCCTCAAGTGGGACTGGGTCTTTTGATTTTGAGAGGATCTTCCTTAAGGTGGATGTAGTGAAGAAGGAGCATTGAATGTTGTGTTGTCGGAGAGTTCGTCTTAGGTACTCACTGGTATTTTTCATTTAAGGCAGACGTACACGTTTCAGGGGTTCTTTATCTTCATGATTAGGTCCAGTGGTTCTGTGTAAGGCTCTCTGGACAAGTCTAATTGGATTGTTAACTTGTCTAGTCGAACACTGTCATCCACAGAGGAATCCTTTCTTATGAAAGGTTTGAACTTTTCTGTTACCCCAAAGTCATTCCTGCAAAAGAGATTGTACCGATAGTGGAAACAGCAGTAAAAAACCTTCCCAAAAGTGAAGCAGACACAATTAGAGTAAAAACAAGCCTCATCCTTCAATCCTCCAAAGTACCCATTGAGAACATCACGAAAAGGGAAAGATGTGGCATAAAAACCCAAAAGAATGATAATTCGATCTCCATCCTACCAGCCGACAAAGGAAGTGCAACTGTCATCCTCAACAGAGCTGAATACATCCAGAAGTACCACGAGCATCTCAGCAATAAACCATATACCATGGTTAAGCGCAGCCCAATGAACTCAGTCAAGACCAAGGCCAGCAAAGCACTAATTACGTTACAGAAAAACCACCTCCTTGAAAACTGCCTTTACCACAGATTAAAAGCCAAAGACTCGGCTTTATCACGGTTCTATGGATTACCGAAAGTACATAAACCTAACGTTCCAATACGCCCAATCCTCGCTTACTCTGAAAGTCCGCTTCATTCACTTTCACGTCACATAGCTGACCTTCTGTGTCCCTACACAAAGATGAATCCACACCACTGTAACAACAACACTGCTTTTGCCGTCTTCATTACACACCAAAGAATCCAAGAAGATGAAACCATGGTCTCCCTTGATGTCACATCATTATATACAAGCATCCCCATTGACGACACCTTACGAATTGTAGAGGACCTTCTTGAACATGATGATTCATTGCCATCAAGAACAACACTGAAACCTTCAGATATCCTGGACCTACTACGAGTACTTTTCACCAACACATGCTTCCTCTTCAACAATGACATCTACACACAAACCAATGGTGTACCCATGAGAGCCCCTACATCCTCGGTTATTCCTGAAATATTCATACAAGCATTTGAAGCAACAGCATTATCAATAGCAGACCAAGGGCCAACTGTCTGGGAAAGGTACGTCGATGATGTCTTTACAATCATCAAAAAGGATCACCTACAAGGTTTCTTTGAACACATCAACAGCCCACACTCAAATATCACATTTACCATGGAGAAAGAAGAACAAAATGAAATATCCTTCCTGGATATCCTAGTAAAGAGGCAAGCAGATTATAGCATTTTTGTTACCATCTACAGGAAACCAACTCGTACTGACAAGTAATAACCCCAATAATGCATTACATCAACAGGTCTCGGCTCGTAATAGTGTCACTGACAATCTGTCTAGAAGAGTAAGAAGCTTTATTTCAAACCCAAACGGCCTTAGGAAGGAAGAAGGACACGGTCAGAAGGTTTTCTTATCCAATGGATATCATGATAAGGATGTCTAGAGAGCCTTACAGAGAAATACTGGACTCAGTTGCTAAAAAGAAAGGGAAACAAATGTCTTCCCTATGTCAAGAACACCAGTGAGCACCCAGGTTGAACACTCCGGCAAAACATTATTTTGTACTTTTCATCATCCACCTTAAGGAAGATATTGTCATAACCAAAGGCCCAGTACCATTTGACGAAAAAAGGTAGAGTTTTCAGATTACAATGTAAAGCCTGACCTATTTCCTACTTCCATTGGTGACCCAAAAATTTCTTGGCCCAAAGAGAAAGGAAGCACAAAAAATAATTGTTCAGAAAGGTGACACTAAGAATCATGAACGTNATTAATTTATACAAAAGTTTGTAAATTAACTTTAAATTGTAATTTACTGACTTTCTAGGCCTTTCTTTTTTTCTTTTTTTTTTTTAAACATTTGTAAACATTTTTCATTTTATGTTTGTGGCAAATAAAAACTTACTTACTTACTTACTTCTTTAGTACTTCTAATTGTGAATAACTATCAATTCAACCATAGAATTTTTAATAGATTTCCAATTTCATCCAAAGACATAATAATAAATAAACAAACCGTGGTGAAAAAATCCAACATTATTCAAATTTTAAAAAATGGTGTCTTATTACTTTGTGTCACAAGAAAGCTAATATAGTGGTGGAACTGTAACCCATAAAGTATGTCTTTTGAATTTATTAGAATTTCGTTTTTAACCCTAAATTTTTTAAAAGAAGATATTATGGATCCTACCAACGAAATTAAAATCAAATCCACACTGGACAAAAATTCCATTATTTTTCCTTTACTCATTTTCAACAATATTATTGACATGATTACTTATCTTTCTGCGAGTAAGACCTACATTACAGTTCCGGAAGCAATCTTTAAAGGAAATTATGTTCAAAGTGGTCGACTTTTAGTTGTTAATAAGGTCCTGGGAAACCTCAGTGAAATTAAGCTGTAAACAATGTTAGTTAATGCAGTCTGTTTGGCATCGGAAAAGAACGTTTTAGTGCATTAATAGATAAACAATATTTTCTCACAGCTAGAGTTTTTTTATTTATCTTCAAGCAACGAAAACGTGGTCCATAAATAGTGAACACTTCATTAATTAAAATAACCAAATTCGTCCGGTTAGAAAAGCTGTATTTAATTCTCATAGCGACATTCAGGATCAGTTGATCCATGGGGCTAGCTTAACTTACGCAGTGGGCACAGATAAATTATCAAAAACAACAAAGTAAGTTTAATTATTCTTTCGATTTCACCCTGAGAGTTTTCGGGGTAATGTTTGAACTTGAGTATCTTTGTGTCTCAGTCCAGTCGAAGTTTAAGTGGGGCATGTAGTGAGTGTCATCGGAGGAGTATCTCTAACACATTTCAGAAAATGTAGACCGTGTGCTTCTTATCTTGGGTGAAATAAGTTATATAAGGAAATTTCCTTGAACCGAATTTTGGACTGTATTCAAAATAAATCCCTTTTATTCTCATCATGTCTGAAGTTTTCTGCACACATTAGTTCTAATTTTTTTTTTAAATATCCACCCAAAGCACTCCAAAAATATTTCATTTTGGCAAAGCCCTTTGCCTCTTTAGGAGACTAATCAGGCACCTGAAAGTTTCTATAATCAAACACCACAGGTTTAAAGTCAAGATCTTTTCTTTTTCGTATTTTTGACCTACTGAGAAGTGTAATTTTCTTGCTTATATGATACAATTTCGTTAATTCTACTTAATTTTCCTATTTAAACTCACATTTTACAAGTTCTTAGAGTAGCTATGTATTTCTTGTTGCAGCCACCCATCTGCTGTGGGTTCAATGTGAAATTCCCAATAAGGTTATTGGTATTTACTTGTGTATAGTGCCAAATTATAAACTGCAGTAATGTTTGTTTTTTTAAGAATTATATTTAAAGAAAAACAGCTTGAAGACCTTAATATCTTCTGATTACTATCAATGAAAATCATTTTTCATTTTTTCTGATAAAAGCAATTCAGTTTGAAAGATGTTTAGAGGGCGAGGATGATAAATAAGTGACCTGGATAGTTTTTTTGTTTTTTGGTTGAGAATTTTGTTAACATCTCAGAATAATCAGCTTCAGGATTCGTAGCTAAAGCCTATTTAGCATAGTTTAGTTATGCGTTAGCTAATTAGGATGGAAAGTTGTCTCCAAATGAAGTGTGTAATTTCCATGATAAAGAGTTAGACGTATTGAAGACAAAGGTCACTTAATTTATGAATGCCAATGGCAGGGGAGGGCCCAAAAATCATACCAATGGCTGTTACTTTATCTAACCAAGGTATTTGTATACCATGTCAACATAAATGTTAAATCAAATACCCCAATTGTGCTATTAGCTATTTCACCAGTGCCACATTTTAATGAGCTTGTCCTAACAGTATACATATACATATGTATATGTATAATGTGGATGATAATGTATAATGCTGAGCTCACTCACTGCGCTTGCGTAGTTTGAGCACTCAGACAAGATCTCACAGTAACTCTTTAAGCTGCGTTTGCTCCGGCAACATGGCCAGAGAGTTATGTATCAGAGTGATGTCTCTGAAGCTCTGTGCTACACTGATGAGCCCACAAAGGGCCACACGGTACTGTCTGCAGACTGAGTATATGTATTGTCCTAACAGTTTTTAGGAATTACACAAATATGCTGGCCTAGAGAAAATATTTCATTCCAATACGACTGGTCACTATGAGGGACCTTAAAAATGGAGTTTTTGAAATAAAACATTTTCTTTTCAGAATTTAAGTGACAGTTGCCATAATAATGCTGATGATTGCGGCACTTGAGTTCTACGTTCTAGTTCATGAACTGCTTATTAAGAATGTTATGATCAAAGTAACTTGTAGTGAGGTCAATTTATTTAAAGAGTTGTTAGAATTGGTAACTACTAGACTAAGCGAACAGTTCCTTGAAATCTGATCGCAATGTTTTCTTTAATCAACAGATAAGACATTTAGAAGAAATTGTAAAGAAGATGGCGTACTTGACACAAGCGTGGATATCAGAGGACTCTTCTTCCAATTAGGTATTTTAAATTAAAAAGTAGAAGACGAAGGACTCTACTGACAGTGTTACATACTGTGATCNACTTGAGTTCTACGTTCTAGTTCATGAACTGCTTATTAAGAATGTTATGATCAAAGTAACTTGTAGTGAGGTCAATTTATTTAAAGAGTTGTTAGAATTGGTAACTACTAGACTAAGCGAACAGTTCCTTGAAATCTGATCGCAATGTTTTCTTTAATCAACAGATAAGACATTTAGAAGAAATTGTAAAGAAGATGGCGTACTTGACACAAGCGTGGATATCAGAGGACTCTTCTTCCAATTAGGTATTTTAAATTAAAAAGTAGAAGACGAAGGACTCTACTGACAGTGTTACATACTGTGATCTTCATGGGGTAAAACAAAGATTTGAATAACAATAATTAAACTGAAGATAAGTGTAGTTTAGCAATGGAATCTAATCTATTAGAGAGTTATTAGATAATAATGAATAGATCCGACCTGAACAATTTTAACTTCCCAAAGTCTCGAACATGGAGAGGTCTGAATACAAATATATCTTTTAAATTTAAACAAATTTGTATTCCTGGTCCAAAACTAAATTTGTATCCTGATATCTATAAATTAAACTAGTGAATGGCTCCAATTCAAATGACTGATACAATCATGTAATTCATTTAATGTTTCCTTCTCAGAATCATAAAGTGACTTAAGTTTTCGGTTGGATAAAGGTCCTAAATAAAAGTCCTTAATCCAAAAACATTTACCTGTTTTATGAATCAGGATGACCTCATTAACACACAGCTAATCAGAAAGCACACTGAATAAATGTTAGAATAAGAATCGACATAGTTTTGTCTCTCATAACAACAGTTCTATAGAGAAGTTTAAATCCGTTCTTCTTTACAATGGCACTTTGTAAAGGTCAGTTCTCATAATTTACTCAGTGCAAACCAAGAAAACTGCGAAGCAACTAAAAAAAAATGGCGGAACAACGTGTTCATGACAATGCCACCAAAACGGATCGTCTGTCTTTAATTAAAATTAAAAAGTCGGTTCCTCGGACAAAATAGTAGCTACACTAAAGATTCATGTCTTCCTCATAAAAGAAAATAAATTGTATCATTTGAAGTCTAATTTTGAAACTTCTAACTTTTGTTCCCTATTGAATTCGGAAATTAAAAACGATTTCAATTCTCTCTGTATACTGCTGCTTAAAATTGCTCACTAACCACTCCCATTACCTAAAAGTTTATAACTTTTGACTCTTGTTTGGATCAGCTAGTACTTTCCCCAGCTCTAATTCTTAAATATTTCTTTGTTGTACTCAGAACAAAATTGGCTAACAGATTGAATTTTAAAAGGCTTTAAAATAACTGATTTGTAATATTTGACTTTTTTTGTTTGTTTTTACCTGTTGATGTTTTTTTGAGGTGTGGTGGAACATAAAACGCCCGTGCTGCCTTCGGGTAAAGGATGGAGCCGAGTTGTACAGGTATCTTACAACATTTCCAACAATATTGCAGTCCTTGGGGCAATTTGAAAGTTTTAAGCGGAAAAAAGATCAGGCTGTTTTCATACCAATAAAAGAACAGCTTCTTTATCCTTTTTCTTGACATCTTCAAAATGATAACAGTCTAGAGTATTTTATGTGGCATAGCAGTAAATAACACCAATATTTAATGGTATTGCCATTGTGCTTATATTTATGATACTGCTTTGTAAGAGTGGTTTTCGCTTCATTAAATGTTGAATAAGTAAAAAAATGAGGGGTTTGAATGATGCTTGCATGGAGGATATTTCAATATAAATTATTTAGAGGCGATAAGATTTTTGTACGTATGTATGCATGTATATATGTATGCATGTATGTATGTACGTATGCATGCATGTATGTATGTATGCATGTATGTATCTATGTATATATGTATCTGTGTATGTATGCATGCATGTATGTATGCATGTATGTATGTCTTAACATCGTTGTTGTGTCTTACTGTGACAGGGGCATACTCCGGTGGAGGTTCTTGTGATTGAGCAGCCCTTTTTAGGGATAGCACTGCTCACCATTATTATTGATAAGGTACTAAAAAAGGTGCATCAAACATTGCCTGTCACATCAACACTGGATGGCAGCCTGCGGCTAGCGGTGATTCATTTTAGCAGGACGACAAAAGATGGAGGAAACACTATAACATTTACAAAAGATCGAGTGAAACTAAGTTTTGCTGTTGGAATGAAAGGACGTTATTGGACCAAAAAATATCTAACCGACCAGAAAGAAGAACAGCCCTTGTGACAAAAGAACTTCAAAGACCGAACATTGATATTGCAGCTCTGTTGGAGACACGTCTCCCTGGTGAAGATCAGCTAACTGAAATTACATCTGGTTTCACACTTTTCTGGGTTGGCAAGTAGAAAGGTGAACGTCGTGATGGTGGTGTAGGTTTTGCAGTCATAACAACCTTTTAGAACATGTAGAGTGCCCCTGCAGCATTTCTGACCGGACAATGAAACTTCGAATTCCTCTTACTTGTGGTACATATGCAATCTTTTTCTTAGTTTATGCTCAAACAATGTAAGCTAGTGAAGAAGCCATTATGACCTTTTATGAGGATCTGCGTAATGCTGTCAGTTTTGTTCCAGCTGATGAGAAACTTGTTATTCTGGGTGATTTCAATGCTCGAGTCGGTAGTGATTTTGAAAGTTGGGATGCCCTTGGTCACCATGGCATTGGCAAAATGAATTCAAATGGCTTGAACCTATTCAGTTCTATTCCGAGCTCAATTTGGTCATAGGCAATACACTTTTTCAACAGAAAGTTAGGCACAAGGCTACATGGATTTAAACGAGATCAAAATATGGCCATATGATCGACTTTATTATCACCAAGTGGCGTGACCGTTGTGATGTGTGTAATGTGCGTGTGATAAGGAGTGCGGAATGTGACACTGATCAAAACTGGTTTGCGGGAAGTTTAAACTGAATATACGTAAAAGAGTTCGGGTAAATGGGGTGAAACTTCTAAAGCGCATCGACGTTGCCAAACTGAAAGATCTGGATATGTGCAAAAGATTGAAAGACAAATTTGATGAGATTGAATTTGATGGAACGTGGGAAAAACTAAGAACCAAGTGTACTCAGTGGGAGCAAAATTTCTTGGGTATAGAAAAAAGAAGCGCAAGGACTGGTTTGGTGACAATGACAACAAAGTCAAGCAGGTACTAGAAAGTAAAAGAAAGATAGTCTTTAAAGATAACAACTTAGTTCATCCTGAAACAGAGACGGCCTTCAAAGAACACAAAACAGTTCTGCAACGCGACCTTAGAAGAATGAAGAATGAATGGTGATCACAGATTTTTTCAGAAATTCAAAGAGCATATGACGCTAAGGACATGACGCTGTTTTATGTTCTATTACGCGAAGTATTTGGCCCTCCAAAATCTTACATGGTTCCTCTAAAGTCAAAAGACAACAGGGACATTATCAAAGAACCAAAGAAGATTCTGCAGCGCTGGCATGAGCAATTTGCTGACTTGTTTAATAATCCCTCAGTAGTGGATATGAATATCACACAGAATTTTCCACAATGCGCTGTTAAGTTTCAAATGGATCAATCACCAACTCGTGAAGAAGTAAAAATCGCTCTTAAACAAATCAATACAGGCAAGGCACCTGGTCAAGATGGCCTACCAGTTAAACGTCTAAAGATTGGAAGTGAAAATGTGACCAATGCAGTATTGAATTTTATTACTAAGACCTGGCATGTCACCAACGTACCCAGAGATTGGATGGATGGTATCTTAGTGTCTATGTGTAAAGGAAAAGGAGAGAAAGGTAAATGTAATCACTATCGGGGTATTATACTCCAAGAAGCTATGGAGAAAGTTTTCTCAAGACTGCTTTTAAACAGGCTAATGGAAGATATCTGTCCAACAACCATTTCTGAATTGCAGAGTAGCGTTAGACATGGAAGAGGTACCATTGACATGATATTTACTGCACGTCAGCTCCAAGAGAAATGCATTGAGCAGCAGATGCCTTTGTATGAAATCTCTGTTGATTTAACAAAAGCTTTCGATACTGTGAACTGCCATACTTTGTGGATAATACTTGGGAAAGTAGGATGTTCATCACTCTTTGTGAGCATGTGCAAGCAGTTGCAGGAGGACATGAAAGCTAGTGTTTTTTTCAATGGAGCATTGTCTGAGGAAATTCCGATTAATAACGGTGTTAAGCAAGGGGCCACCCCAGCACCAACATTTTTCCCATATTCTTTGCTTTAATGCTTTCACATGCATTCCATGACTGTGACATGGGTGTTCTTTTGCAATTTATAACTACTGGAAGTGTTTTCAATTTGAGAAGGTTTAACTTTAAGTCAAAAGGCTGTCATAGTCTAATCAGAGTACTTCTATATGCTGGTGACGTTGACTTTCTTGCTTTTTTTGCTGAAAACATGCAACTCATTATGGATCGTTTTTCCACCTCATGCACTGTGTTTGGTCTTAAAATTAGCCTGAAGAAGACAAAAGTCATGTACACACCAGCTCCTGGCGAAACATACATTGTACCAGGTATTTGTCTATGGCAGGTGTGGTAGACACCTTTGTGTATCTTGGTAGCACTCTGTCAAGAGATGGTTCCCTTGATACAGAAATAAACCAGAGGATACAGAAAGCTTCTGTTGCGTCTGGAATGCTTGAAAAACGAGTTTGGACAGATCGCGGCATCACCTTCAAAACCACGCTCTGTATGTACAAGGTTTGTGTCTTGATAGCTCTGTTGTATTCTTGTGAGACATGGGCTTTACATCGAAGACATCTCAAACTACTTGAACACTTTCATCAGAAATGTTTGAGACGCATACTCAATATCAAGTGACAAAGTCAAACACCTGATAGTGACGTCCTTGTCAGAGCAGGATACACAAGTATTGAGACAATGATCATCGCCAATCATATGCGATGGGCAGTCCATATGTTTCGTATGGAGAATGATGGACTCCTGAAGCAACTGTTTTATGGGCAACTGACCACAGCACAAACCCAGAAGAAGATACAAAGACTGTATCAAAGAAAACCAAAAAAACTAGGAATAGACCTTAAAAACTGGGAAAGGATAGCCTGGGAAAAGATAGCCTTTGAAATAGCAACTTGGAGAAGGCACGTAAAGACAGGTTGTGCATTGTTTAAAAATAGTCGTCTGGAACATGAACGGTTAAAGCGTAGATTGCGCAAAGGCTAGGAGAACAACCTCGGTGAAGACACAAAGAGCTGAAAGTGTGACAAATGTTATCGTATTCTTCTTTCAAAAGCTGACTTTGTCAATCATTTGAAGTTCCATGTCAGAGCAATGCCACTTTTTAACCTCCCTCCATAGCCACACAGTCTGTCATGTGTCATGTGTGGCAAGGTTAGCAAATGAGCGCCAGGTCTCAAAAGACACATGGCTCTACACAGACACCAAATTTCACAGAGTGATACCATCAACCCAGTGGAAGCATCTTCTTTCATCTGTCACCTATGTTTCAAGCATTGCAGATCAGAAGCTGGTCTCCAAAGCCACTTACGAGGTCACGCAACGGAAGACAGAAATTTTTACTGACAACAGCTGAAGTCAAAGACGGCAATGATATGTCAAGATGGAGCAATACCCATGTATGTATGCATGAATGTCTGTCTGTATGTCTGTCTGTCTGTACGTATGTCTGTCTGTATGTATGTATGAATGAACACATGTATGCATGTATGCATATAGGTGTGTATGTTTATTTTATGTATGTTTATATAAATATATACATATATACATATATGTATGTATGTATGTATGTATATATAGATATTTGACTGTAATTACAAAGCCCTTTAATTCTCTGACTCATCATAAAGCATGAGTCAGAGCTATGTTGGAGCTTCAGTTATGTCTGACAATAATTGAGGTCCAGGAAAATAATGATGATCCAGTTGAAAGAGACGTACCTTACATATATTGTTTTAACCATCACCTCCGTATTGTTGTAGTTCATCTCTGCAAAAAGCTGGGTATGGTAAGATACTTTTCTCATGCCTGGTTGCTATTAATCGACCTTTTTTTCAAACCTAAGGGGCGAGTAAGGCACGACAATTATGTCTCTGGAACACCTGTCCGCTTCTTGGAGAACAGATGAACCATTTTGCAACAGTAAAGGATGTTACTGAAAACTGCACAGACATCAATGCTACCTTAGGTTTCTTTGTTGGAAGTCAATTCTCAGACCTGTCAGTGAAAGCTATGGCTTTGAAGAGCCTGTAACTTAAATAAAATATGTTTTTCAGGCCATGTCATACCTAAAGTTCTTAGTGCCCTGACGCCGACCTGCACAATTTTGCAGTCAAGCATATGTTCCGTTGTGACGGGTTATCAACTTGTGAGTAAGAGAATTCAAATTAAAAGCAATTGAAAACAAATGGCCAACGGCTTGAACGTCTAGAAAAATATGAGCAGAAACGGGCAAAGACAAATGACGCAAGACTTATGATGTCGCCAAAATAAAAGCATGTCCCTACGGCCACCAAGAATTGAGATTCTTTATCCCGACAGTCCAAATCAGACGAGAAAAGCAGCAGCTCTATCCTATTTACTTTCAAATACTCCATTCGATAAATAGCAAGTACATTCGGAGCTTTTTGGAGAGAAGCACCCAGTTGGTTCAATCAGAAAAAACTGTGTTTGACGTCACAAAAAATCTAATGCTAATATGACGTCAGTAAAATAACTGATATTTGTAAACAAGTTTTGGCTGATTTTATTAAGTAGGTGCCTATTGTTCTCAGAGAAGCACGCGAAATCCAAAGTCATTGATTATTCGATTAATTTATTGATTAATCAATTAGTTTAATTTGATTTTTGTTATATTGAAGGACAGCAATGTCACAGTTGATGATGAAAGGTAAAAATTGTGGTCCGGGGTTACTTGGAGCTCCACCTGCTGAACCATGGGGTCACTTTGCATCCATGTACCCATCCGATACTCGAAATGGAGTAAGCATGGATGTCATTCGCAGCTGGCCAACATCCAATATTGCTTCGCCCATTTACAAGAATCCATACGTTTCTGTTGTCAATCAGAAGCATAGGTTTCACTCCAAAGAAATTATTCCAACACCAGAGAGAATCGAAGGACTGCTCAGAATTCATAATCGAGCTAAAGAAAGAAGCAGAATAAGAGCTCAAAGCAATGCTAAAATCTTTTTTGATAACATAAGAAGATTGGTATTTGAACGAAAGTTGGAGAAAATACAACATCATTCTGCTGCCAAGATCATACAAAGATTTATGAGACAAACAGTAATTAACATCAAAGTTGATCGACTGAGAAAAAAAGGGGCAGTTACACATATTATTTGCTTTCTTCGTGATATTCCAAAGTTAAG
>RDPX01000030.1:3978140-4003375 GCA_003991215.1 Morbakka virulenta
TCACTTTGCATCCATGTACCCATCCGATACTCGAAATGGAGTAAGCATGGATGTCATTCGCAGCTGGCCAACATCCAATATTGCTTCGCCCATTTACAAGAATCCATACGTTTCTGTTGTCAATCAGAAGCATAGGTTTCACTCCAAAGAAATTATTCCAACACCAGAGAGAATCGAAGGACTGCTCAGAATTCATAATCGAGCTAAAGAAAGAAGCAGAATAAGAGCTCAAAGCAATGCTAAAATCTTTTTTGATAACATAAGAAGATTGGTATTTGAACGAAAGTTGGAGAAAATACAACATCATTCTGCTGCCAAGATCATACAAAGATTTATGAGACAAACAGTAATTAACATCAAAGTTGATCGACTGAGAAAAAAAGGGGCAGTTAAACATATTATTTGCTTTCTTCGTGATATTCCAAAGTTAAGATGTGTTCGTGAAATTAGACACAAGATTGCAAGTCAGGTGATTCAACGCTGGTGGAGGAATGAAAGATTGATCCAATATGAAGTTGTAAAGAAGCCTAAACAGAATTGGAAATTGAAATTTGGCAAATGGCTGCAGAAATGGCTTTGTTTCAAAACAAAGCACACAAGTGTGGACGAGTACACCACATTGTACTGACGTTGAAAATAAATTTGGTCTACTTCGTTTACTGTATGGGTATTAATTACTCTTATACATTAAATGATTGTCGGAAATAATTGATTGCTTTGTCAGTTTGTGTTAATTCTTTTTCTGTTAAATTCGATTACTTTGATTACGTTCTCAAAATTCAAAACCAAACTGAAAAGGCCCAGCCATCCTAGGCATTCTATTAGGGGACGATTATTACTTTTTACAATAAACAACTTCTCTCAGAGAAATGCGTGCATTCCATTACTAAACTTATATGCTCCCTCTGTCTTCCTCCTAGTTAGCGCCCCCTATAGCATTGATGCAACACGTATAGTAGCATAAATATCAGAGTTCGCCAATTATTTGTTTTCTGCATTGCAAGTATTCAATAAAGATGGTTCTTACTTTCTTTTTCCTCTGTTAGTTCTTCAGTAGAATTCCTCGTGTGAGGTTTTGCACTTCATATTTTTTTGTATGCGGTCTGATACAGCCTCAAAGAGAGAAGCGCTCCTGCTCTTAGTAACTCTAGATTACCCTCAGGCAAGGTAAAGCAACTGCCAGCCTCCTTCAGAGGGGTTCCGGTAAAAAAGTACTGCCTTGTAGTTTGACATGGTGCTGTAAAGGGCTAAGGGAAAGATTACCCTAACAGAGATAAGTAAATGTTCTTTTAAAATATTAGGAAAGATCCTTCCTAAACTCGCTTGGGGACCCTATTTTAAAGGTAAACATTTATTAACAAAAAATATTATATTGATGATTTTTTGCACTTCTCTGTGGCTATCCGAGATCAGTATGAGTATTTCATAATAAAGTATGGCTAATTTTGATAAACAAACTGTAACATTGTATGTACACATCTGCAGAGTTATCATCATAAGAATGTGTAAGCAACAGAAACTTATCGACCTGACTAAAAATGTTTCAAGTAGAATTAAATGATGGAAAGAATCTGCCAAACTTGTTTTTGTTGTTGCTTTGGAGTTAGGTGTTTTTCAGTAATCCTCATTAAACATAGTTACAGTTAAGAAAGAGAAACGGTTACTTGATAATGAAGCCCACAAATATGCTTCCGACACTGATGAACTGTGAAGCCGGAAATCTCATCATGTCATACAAGAGATTTAAGCAACATGTCAAATTGGTCTTCTGTGGACCTGTGCAATCGAAAGGTAAATCAGTTAAGATAAACGATTTTCTTAATTGGATCGGATGTAAAGGAAGAGATATATATAGAATATCTCGTCTCTTAACGAAAAGCGGGTGACCTTGCTCAAGATGAATTTTGAACATTTTATGAAATATGTAAATCCTTGGCAAAACTCCGCCTTTGCAAAAATCAAATTCAAATCAAAACTAAGTCTTCTGACAAAAGCCTTAATTTTCTTTTGAGAACAAATCGGCCAAAGATAAAATGGTGAAGATTCTCCCACACTAGTGGCTTTTTTATCTGTAATCACGAAACGTATCTACAGAGATGCGGTGATATTTGGTGAAGGAAGAGCTCTAGCGCTTGGTACCTTTTGAAAGGTGCGGCAGACTAGCTTTCTTCATAAGCTTTGTGGTTATGGTCTTTATGGAAGGGTCTTTGGAAACCCTTTTCTGTAAGATCAAAAAATGTGTGTCATATTGGATGGCATAACGTCTATTTTCTATCTTTACATCAATGATCGTTCTTGTAATTTGCTTTAGTTTATCAACACCTCTGCTGATGACGCTACATTATGCTCTGATATTGGCGACAATACAAGTACACAAGAACAATTCAAACCTGCGGACGAAAGATTTAAAACCTGACCTTTAGGTTGTCACAAAATATGAAAGGAAATGGCTAATTTCTTTTAATGCGGCTCCGTCGAAAGAAAGCTGAGTTTTGATCTTACTCCAAGATTTATGAAATATAACTCTGATTTTAATACAGGTGATGTTGGTTCATCCCTTGAGGAATTATCCTCTTTGAGAATGCTTGTTTTCTCATTTTCCTATTATTTTTCTTTCTATACCTGCTTCTGAAAAGATTAGTTCCTTGTATCGTGCTGGAAAGTACCTTGCACCTTGGCCCATTCGTTAACCCATCCGTGTAGCATGGGATATTGGTGTCACATCTAGATAGGTGCTTCGTCATCTTGATGTTCTTGATCGCGTTCAGGTAGGAGGAAGGGGGTTGGGGTGGAGTGGTTGACGCTTGGCAGATCCAAATCTTGCTACTACTCTTCAACCTTTGTTTCATAAAAAATGTGACTTGCTTTGTTCTTTTCTGCAAGCATTATCATTGAAAGTGTTCTGAAAATGTTTTCTTGCTGATATCTGCCCAGGCTGTTTCATTCTGTGTAACTCCTTCCTGGCAACATTGTTATTTTTATGTGGTTGTTTTTTCTCGTTTTAATAAATCTTTCTGTAATGCAATTTCTATCCTCGACGGCTAGATTGTGGAACTCTGGCTTTTGCGTGCTGTCCTTCACTCCATGACTTGAATTGATCTTAGAACATATAAAACAATAAAATATATATAAGTCAAAAAAACGTCATCAACCTGAAGCAGCCTCCTTTTGGATGAAACAAAATAATGCTCTGCATCTATCAGACGAGTTTTGTTTACATATATATATATATATATATATATATATATATATATATTCCGCCATTGGAGAATATGTCTTGCNCTGGCAACATTGTTATTTTTATGTGGTTGTTTTTTCTCGTTTTAATAAATCTTTCTGTAATGCAATTTCTATCCTCGACGGCTAGATTGTGGAACTCTGGCTTTTGCGTGCTGTCCTTCACTCCATGACTTGAATTGATCTTAGAACATATAAAACAATAAAATATATATAAGTCAAAAAAACGTCATCAACCTGAAGCAGCCTCCTTTTGGATGAAACAAAATAATGCTCTGCATCTATCAGACGAGTTTTGTTTACATATATATATATATATATATATATATATATATATATATTCCGCCATTGGAGAATATGTCTTGCTTTTAACCCTTTCAATGCTCCCCTTAAAGGAAGTTGCAACTTGACTATTTCAACAAAATTTATTTAAATTCTGAAAACAAGGTCTGCAGTCTCTAGCCCTTAGGCGCAACTAACAGCAGAGTGATATAAAATGGAAAAGGGAAAATTTACATACAATAGAGAATTAACCCTAGTTCAAAAAGACTTGGCATTGTCTACTGCCATAAACCCTTCTGTGCCAAAATAGTATGTAAGATTTATTAGTTTTTAAAGAACTATAAAGGAAAGGAAACTTCAGAAATGATCAAGGCCCAAACATTGGCTGAGATCATAGATATTCACATCGAATAAAAGCCTCTCTCGAGATGCAATTGTTTTAACTTCTTTATACCTATCTTTGTTTCTTTTTCCCATGATTGCTTTCTAATAAATTAATTACTTTTTACGCAACAAATTTCTTGTGTATTTAGCTTGTTTTCAAATGTATTTTTACTGTCCTGACGATGATTTTGTAAAGAAATCGAAAATTAGACTCTGATATAATCTGGTTATTTTCTTCATCAATACTGTGAATTTGAAAATTATGAAGGTTTTGTTTTCTTGCTTTAAGTTCTGAAATTATCGGTTGGAAAAGGTTTCTTCTCATAGTCCTACAACGGCTAAGCCATCATTGAAGCCTTTTCTTTCAGAAAGGCAAGCAGGCTTCCGACGTGACAGAAGTAATGTTCAACAAATGTTCACATTAAGACTGATCACTGAAGCACTAGAAAGAAAGCAGAGCAAAACAACAGGGCACTGCTTTATTGACGTTCAAAAGGCCTTTGACAGTGTACGTAATGAAGTGCTCTGAAACGTCCTAAGTCTTATGGAGTCTTTTTAAAGCAATCAGTGTGGTTAATAGCATGTACCAAAGCGCAAAAGCAGCTCTTTAATGAGCTGGGACATTGCGGGATCCGTTCGAGCAATAGAAAAAAGTCAGACAAGGCGACCCCATCTCTCCACTTCTCTTCATTTTATATCTCGAACGCCTGATGCTACCTTTTGAAAAGGCAACTGAAGGAATATCATTCCATTGAAAAGAAGTAACCAATTTGAGATAGCCAACTACTTCAATTTCATCCAACCATCTCCTGAAGCTCTCCAGAAGAGTCTTGACTAAGTTAGTGACGAGACAAGAACCTATGGGTGATGAAGAGATCTCGCTTGTTGAGGAAGTGATTGAGAGTGTCAAGGAGTTTGACTATCTTGACAGTCGAGTTACAACAGATAGCAAGAGGACCACAGAAATCAGGCACTAAACAGCTCTCGCTTATGGAGCACTCGGTGCACTCGGCAAGATATGGACGAGCAAGCAATTAAAAATAAGAGAGCAGTCCTTTGCTCTTGTGTATTCAGCATTTTACTCTATGCATGAGAAACTTGGACTCTTCGAGCTAAGTACTGGCGCAGGCTTGAGGCATTTGAACTTCGCTGCTGTAGAGGTCTGCTGAATACCGGATGATTCGACCGAATCACAAATAACGCCTTTCTGGACCAAATACCTTGAGGCGATTGCCTGATGCAGACACTCGTGTCAAGAAATCTTGGTCTCTTTAGACACGTCTGCCGCATGGCTGATGACAGGTTGATTAAGACCACTTGAGCAAGACAGCAGTGTTAGGCATTGTTGATGGGAAGAACAAGCGTGCGTGGCAGCCCAGTCAGGTTATGTAAATACGACATCATTGCATGGATCAACACTAGTCTGCCTGCTGCCATGAGAAAATCTTAAAACAGGACACAGTAGCAACACTAAACGCGAAGAGTACTCGACACCAACGGCAAGCAAATCGTCCATGGAAATTAAATAAGTGAGTAAATATTTTGCTAGCAGTGGGTCACGAATTCTAATTCCTTCTAGGACTTTTTGGTCCATCTACTACATGGACTTCTTTCTTATCCGAATTTCCTTAAAGGTGCTAGCTCATTAATAATGTTTGTAATAAGTTCAACAAAGTGGGAATATGCAGTATTAATGTTTTTGAATTTCATAGAGTTGAGAAATTTGATTTTGGTAATATTGCTCAGAAAGAGCTGCCTTGTATAATTCCTGAATGTACAGATTTGATAAAAGTGTGTTTGTGTGATTTAGTGTAGGTATCTGGCAAACCAGATGACAATCGGATAATCCCAATTTTTATAACCCATGTTGAAAACGTTTTAATGGGGTTTGTAAGTATGTGGTCAAGAAGGGAGATGGGTTTAGTAATGACACGAGATGGTGATTTAATTATTTGCTTTAGTCTAAGGAGGAAGCAAAACTCTTTAACCTTACTCTGTAATTCCATTAGAAGTATCATTACTTTTGCCATTCAAATAATATTTAAATTCTCAAGCATATAAAATTCTTGGCTGTGAATATTTTTCTTTTGTAGATTGTGAGAGTAAGCTTATCCAAGAAGCCAGATGGTGTTGGCAGGCTGTAGAAAATTCCATCAAATATTAGTTTTGATTTTGGCAGATGGATGTTAATGTCTGGTAAAAAAGTTCTTGGTATAAATACCACATTTTTTTCTTATATGAAAAGTTAATTCTCAACCAAGTCTGCTTTTATCAGATGTTTTAATCTCATACCAATCAATGCTTACCTCGGCATCTGGTACAGTCCTATCTACCTTGTTTCTGAAATGCCAATGATTAGAGCATTGGATTTTTGAGCTAATGTACGAATTTCATCAATCTTGGGTAAAAGACTATTTATTTTCATATGGAGGAAATGTGGAATTCCCTTATTAAAACTTGTCCATTTCTTGGTATCCGTGAAATGATCCTTGGTACTTACCTCTGATGTAATAACCTCTTCCATAGAAAGTTGTGTAACTGAGAAGTCAACAAATGGCCATTCATACAAATGCTTTCTCTTTGATTTAAATTTACAGTCTCAGGTAAACATACCTAACTTCATTTTTAGTAACTCGCAAGTGTTTCTCATCATCTATATCAGAGAATTTAACACAACTTTTTGAGTACCCAAAAGTCACATAAGTTTCAGGATAATCCTTTTCTTACTGATTAATTGCATAGATAGCATAGAAAGTAGGAAGGGCTCAAATGGGATGAATATCACCGGTGAATAATGTTTGGTTCTGGTGCTACTCAAACTTGTAAAGAGGCTTGTTTTCTTCTGTCTTGTTTTTACTGTCTAATGACAAGTAAAAACAGCATCAAACATAACACTAAGTAGTTCAATCTGCGACCTGGTTTTCTTGGTAAGCTATTCCTGTCAATATTAAAGAACTTTTAAAACACCCAAACCTATCCAATTCTCATGATTGGTCTATTTTCTAACTCAATATTAAAATTCTCACCAAAAAACTTCAAAATAAAAAGAGTTTGATAGAAGCCAAAATCGAAATAGACACTCGATTTAATGCACAAAGGTAGCGCGTGTGTTTATGTTTGTTTCTGTGGATGCGTGCAATTGTTTGTTGGTTTTAGTGCTTTTGCCTCTTTGCAAAGGTTTTGTAGTGAACATGGGGATGGGTTTCTTTTTTAGAGTTTGACATTATGCAGGCTTAGATTTGTGAATTTAATCTGTATTGGAGGTGTCTTCGTGAATTTGGTATTTGTAGAGATGTCTTCGTGAATGTGTTATTTGTAGAGATGTTTTTGCGAATGTATTTTTTGTAGAGGTGTTATTGTGAATGTGTTATTTGTAGAGATGTCTTCGTGGATGTATTTTTTGTGACCTGGTTGATCAAGGTATAGTGTGCAGCAGAATTCTGCTAGCATACTGTCATTACAGAAAACATAGTATCGTTTCTCCATTGCATTTATATCACAGTTAAATTGCTCGCCATGTTCATCTAATACTGATCCAAGGTTTGCTGGGGAAAAATTAAGATGGGAATCCGGGAAATGAACCTTGAGTGACATGCGACATTCCATTGCTGAGTAGTATTTCATAAGAGTTTTTATACCTTCTTCGTAGTTCATTGCCTTCTCATTTACCAAGAAATTCTTGCAGATCCAGCAGAAAGCAACCCAGGCGGATAGTTCAACCTCATTCAAAGTTGTTTTGAAGCTGACGTCGTTCAGTACTTCTCTGATTTGAGGTCCAACAAAGATACCCTCCTTCAACGTTGACTATGTAATTTTTGGAAATGTCTTAACGATGTACTCAAAGCCTCTGGAGTTTCTTATATCAAGAGTCTTAACAAACTGCTTCATCCGTCCTAGCTTTATATGCAGAGAAGGCAATAGGATATTATCGGGATCCACAAATGGTCGATTCTTGACACACTGTATTGCTCTGGTGTATATGATGTGCTGGATAGCCAGTTTGATTCTACATACAGTTTATCAATGGCTCGACTATATCAGAGACACAGAAAACAATAGTACTTTGTAAAACCAGACTGCATTCCCATCAGCATTTCAATGACTTTTAAATCTCTACACATTTTCCATGAATATGTATCGTAGTTAATGGCAATAAATAAGAAAGCCATATTCTCAAAGGACTCGTAAAGATGAGCTGAATGTGCAATAGGAATAGATAGTTTCGAATTTTTATCATTAGAGAAGTATAGCATTTAGACTTAGTTTTGAGGAATCAATAAACAAGCGCCACTCTGCAGCATTATGATTTAAAGGTAAATGGTTTAAAAGACCATCAATATCACTCAAAAAGCAGAGTAGGCCATCTACAGAAAAACAAGGTGGTAGAACCTTATTCCTTTGACTAAAGTATGTTATATGAACACTTGACTCCAGCAGATTCTTTTCGGTCAGTCTTGATACCAGCGACTCAGCCTTTTCTTTTGAGAGGGAGAGATCCCTGACAAGATCATTCAGTTCACCCTGAGAAAAATTCTGGAGCTCAAAGTCGCAGTCATTCGATCTTCGTCAGCGCTATTGTGACTTTCTGGATCATCTTCCAAAGCCTCGATACCATCTAGTGGAGCTTGGACTGGCAGATCNGTAGAGATGTCTTCGTGAATTTGGTATTTGTAGAGATGTCTTCGTGAATGTGTTATTTGTAGAGATGTTTTTGCGAATGTATTTTTTGTAGAGGTGTTATTGTGAATGTGTTATTTGTAGAGATGTCTTCGTGAATGTATTTTTTGTGACCTGGTTGATCAAGGTATAGTGTGCAGCAGAATTCTGCTAGCATACTGTCATTCCAGAAAACATAGTATCGTTTCTCCATTGCATTTATATCACAGTTAAATTGCTCGCCATGTTCATCTAATACTGATCCAAGGTTTGCTGGGAAAAAATTAAGATGGGAATCCGGGAAATGAACCTTGAGTGACATGCGACATTCCATTGCTGAGTAGTATTTCATAAGAGTTTTTATACCTTCTTCGTAGTTCATTGCCTTCTCATTTACCAAGAAATTCTTGCAGATCCAGCAGAAAGCAACCCAGGCGGATAGTTCAACCTCATTCAAAGTTGTTTTGAAGCTGACGTCGTTCAGTACTTCTCTGATTTGAGGTCCAACAAAGATACCCTCCTTTAACGTTGACTATGTAATTTTTGGAAATGTCTTAACGATGTACTCAAAGCCCCTGGAGTTTCTTATATCAAGAGTCTTAACAAACTGCTTCATCCGTCCTAGCTTTATATGCAGAGAAGGCAATAGGATATTATCGGGATCCACAAATGGTCGATTCTTGACACACTGTATTGCTCTGGTGTATATGATGTGCTGGATAGCCAGTTTGATTCTACATACAGTTTATCAATGGCTCGACTATATCAGAGACACAGAAAACAATAGTACTTTGTAAAACCAGACTGCATTCCCATCAGCATTTCAATGACTTTTAAATCTCTACACATTTTCCATGAATATGTATCGTAGTTAATGGCAATAAATAAGAAAGCCATATTCTCAAAGGACTCGTAAAGATGAGCTGAATGTGCAATAGGAATAGATAGTTTCGAATTTTTATCATTAGAGAAGTATAGCATTTAGACTTAGTTTTGAGGAATCAATAAACAAGCGCCACTCTGCAGCATTATGATTTAAAGGTAAATGGTTTAAAAGACCATCAATATCACTCAAAAAGCAGAGTAGGCCATCTACAGAAAAACAAGGTGGTAGAACCTTATTCCTTTGACTAAAGTATGTTATATGAACACTTGACTCCAGCAGATTCTTTTCGGTCAGTCTTGATACCAGCGACTCAGCCTTTTCTTTTGAGAGGGAGAGATCCCTGACAAGATCATTCAGTTCACCCTGAGAAAAATTCTGGAGCTCAAAGTCGCAGTCATTCGATCTTCGTCAGCGCTATTGTGACTTTCTGGATCATCTTCCAAAGCCTCGATACCATCTAGTGGAGCTTGGACTGGCAGATCTTCACTCTGACGGAAACATCGAATTGGAGAATTCTAGCTTGGTTACACGATTTTGTGCTTGTTCTTAGTTGAATATCCTGTGACATTTATTTTGCAAAAATAGCAGTCTGTCAAATGGTCTTTTGTCTCTCTTCAAATCATGGGAATGCCAAATGGCATAGATGTCTTCCGCTTGTTGTACAAGTCTCGTAGCCCACTTGAGAAAAATGTGTAGAAAAAAGAGCGGCCCCCATGACGTATCCTGGTCTCCCAGTGGGCAGTCAAAGTATAGCTTGTAAAGTTTCTTGATCTCAGATGTGATTGTACGCTTCTGGGCTTTCACACTAAATTCTCCCCAGATATAGCAAAATACCTTAGGGCTAGTTCTAAACTGTCGGGACATTTTAACATTAGGATAAACTGAGATAATAAAATCCTTGGATATGTTTCATCAGTCAAATAGTTATTGATTAAATTTAGATGGTGAAATGCCATGCTTGCAGACATTGCATTACATACAAATAAATCTTTGCTGAATTTGAAGACAAATTTCATCAGACCTGTTATGCACTGGAAAAGATATTTGATTTCATATTGTTGTTTTTTGTTGATATTAAACAGGACTTACGTATCGTTTTCATTTACGTCAAGCCATTTCTGTCAAAAGGGATTTTTTGTGTGACCACCCTGATGTGATATGACAAGGTTTATTTCTTCAAGTCAGACACTCTTCCTGGGGCTAAAGAACAAGAAAAGTACATTCTGAAACCTCTTCGAGAGAATGTGAAATGAACATCGTCATTTGCCAAACACAAGCTGGGTCGACGTTGAGAGGCTAAAGCTCACAGATACACCAACAGAATTAACAACTACACCACCACCGACCCTTGGAGCTTATAGAGACATCAAGGAATATTATTTTAAGATGGGAAATATGTACTTAGGTTTACATATCTCATTAGATAATTAATAATCTACCCCCAAAAATCACCCCACAGAAGTCCATGATAACCTAAAAATCAATAAATCGAATCATCTCAAAAACTGTACGTGTTGTGGAAGAACGGACTCCAAATTGAAATCAGCAACAAAAACTGCATTGGATACACATAAACGTATGCTTGATGAAAATTACTTGTTGACCAGTGTAATGTAATGATAGGCCTGAGAACATTCGGTTAGCAGTCGCATAAGGTAAAACTTTATGTGACGTCGCATTCAGAAATGACCTAAAGTGCAAGCTACTGCAGAGAATTTGAGTTTAAGAACCCCATGAAAGATTTAGAGAAAATGACAATTTTTGAACTATTTCCTTCACCGGGCGTTTTCTCTTGACTGCTCTATCAGCAACTTTTACAGACGCTTTTTAAAGATCCTGCACATGTCAAAGTACCCTCAACTAAATATTTCCCATTAGGGAAAAAAAAAGAAATTCATCAGGATACAAAGAGCTTGCACTAAAGCAACAAATAGCAAAATTTCAATTTGTAGATATTATATTGGTGTCACTTGTCCCCTGTATTAAACTGTTACATAAAAAGCATGTAGAATATCATTCATTCAATGTCCATGCGCTCAAATCATGTACATTATGCCTCAGAACAATCGGTCAGCAGTCAAGAAAGACAATTCTGTATTTGACGTCACAACAAAACCTAATCCTAATATGACGTCAGTAAAATAACTGATATTTGTAAACAAGTTTGGGCTGATTTTGTTAAGTAGGTGCCTATTGTTCTCAGAGAAGCACGCGAAATCCAAAGTCATTGATTATTCGATTAATTTATTGATTAATCAATTAGTTTGATCTTATTTGTTATATTAAGCGACAACAATGTCACAGTTGATGATGAAAGGTAAAAATGGTGGTCAGGGGTTACTTGGAGCTCCACCAAGTGTACCATGGGCTCACTTTGCATCCATGTACCCATCCGATACTCGAAATGGAGTAAGCATGGATGTCATTCGCAGCTGGCCAACATCCAATATGACTGAGCCCATCCACAAGAATCCATACGTTTCTGTTGTCAATCAGAAGCATAGGTTTCATTCCAAAGAAATTATTCCAACACCAGAGAGAATCGAAGGACTTCTCAGAATTCATAATCGAGCTAAAGAAAGAAGCAGAATAAGAGCTCAAAACAATGCTAAAATCTTTTTTGATAACATGAGAAGATTGGTATTTGAACGAAAGTTGGAGAAAATACAACATCATTCTGCTGCCAAGATCATACAAAGATTTATGAGACAAACAGTAATTAACATCAAAGTTGATCGACTGAGAAAGAAAGTGGCAGTTAAACATATTATTTGCTTTCTTCGTGATATTCCAAAGTTAAGGTGTGTTCGTGAAATAAGACACAAGATTGCAAGTCAGGTGATTCAACGCTGGTGGAGGAATGAAAGATTGATCCAATATGAAGTTGTAAAGAACCCTAAACAGAATTGGAAATTGAAATTTGGCAAATGGCTGCAGAAATGGATTTGTTTCAAAACAAAGGACACCGGTGAAGACGGGTACACCACATTGTATTGATGTTGTAAATAAATTTGGTCTACTTCGTTTATTGTATGGGTATTAATTACTCTTATACATTAAATGATTGTCGAAAATAATTGATTGTTTTGTCAGTTTGTGTTACTTCTCTTTTTTTGCGAAACGTGATTAATTTGATTACTTTCTCAAAATTTGAATCCAAATTTAATATATGCAACAATGTTATCCTTGGTATTCTATCCAGCGATTTGTGTGTACTACTTCCACTATGAGAGAGTGTTTGCAAAGAGCGGCGTTCATGTCGAGGTAAAAACTCAATTTAGCAATTCGCTTTAATAAACGTTGCAAGCTAAATAGCACCGAACATAAAATGAGCATCATAAGTATAAAACTGTTAGCCATATTCATTTATCATCATCACTGATATCAAAAGAGGTTGTTGCTTACTTGCTCTTTTCTCTTCACGTCATGCTTCTGTGGAGTTTTGCGTTTTATGTTATTTGTATTACAGTTATCTTTTCATAGGAATGTCTCTCTTTTTCTCTTTTTCTTTCTCTCTCTTACATACATGCTTTCTTTTTCACTCTCTCTCTCTCTCTCTCTCTCTCTCTCTCTCTCTCTCTCTCTTAAGTTCCGTGACTTTTAAATCTCTTAATGTGTAGCTTGCTCAGCTGGAAAATATATGTTTACGATATATTTACAATCATTAAATGAAATCGCATACAAACGTCTTTAAACACATCAACAATATTCACTCAAATATCATATTTATCCTGGGAAAAAGAAGGAATGACTGTTATGCTTGCTTGATGCCCTTGTAAAGAAAGAAGCAGATTCCAACATTTTACTTACGACCTACAGGAAACCAACTCACACTGACTGACTAATGCTTCAATAATGCATCACACCATCCAGTCCTAGATCTTAATAGTGTCATTACCACTCTGTTTAGAGTAGTAAGAAGCCTCATTTTGAACCCAAAGGATCTTAGAAAAATAGAAAAACACCTACAGAACGTTCTCTTATGCTATAGATATCATACCAGAAAGCCTTACAAAGAAGCACAGTGCTCCATCATGAAAAAGGAAAGCAACCTCTGAAATCATTGTCTGCTCTGAGTCATGAACATTAGTGAACTCCCAAGATAAACTCTGCGACATCACAATATCCAATGTGTTTTTTGACAATATGCAGCTTAAGGAAGATACTGTTAATATCAAAGGGCCCCCTTAACTTGAAGAGAGGAATGTAACAGTGCACAAGCTACAGAGTAAGTGTTGTAGCGCGTACTACATGAGTGAACCAAAACGTTCCTTGATTTAAAGGAAAAAGGAGCACAGGAGGGCTGTTCAATAAAGTGACACTCAGAGTCATGAAACAGCGGGACATTGCTGTACATAAAGTCACACCTTTGAGTGGGAAAATAAAGAGATTAAAAACCACCAAACCAACACAACAACAAGAGAAATGAAATAAAACCTATATTTCTTACAGTGCAACAGCTAATTAACTGTATACTCTACACTCGTCCAGAAATAAAGATCACAGCACTTAAAAATTGCCCACTACTGATGTATGAAAGAACTGTTCCTGATCACTTGGGAAATTCGTGACGTACGTCAGTAAAAGTTCAAAACTTGTGATGTGATAAAACTGCTATATCTTTGGGTTCTACTGAGTGCATAAAGTCAAGAATATTTAAGACAATTTTTATGTATAATGGTTATAACTGGTGATCTAGACCATATCTCCTATGTTAATCTCTACTTATTCATTGTGACAAGGTAATATTCCTGGGTTAGTATAATTTAAAAGTCCTACATATGAAAGTGGCAACAAATATTAAAGGAATCTTGATCACAAATAAGAAAAGAAAAAGAAAGTTTTAACAGGGTTTGGCAAATCAGTATAGTCCTTAATAAAGGGATATAGATTTTTGGTTTTCCCAGCTGTTCTTCCAGTTTTTACATCTTCCAGTGTTTTTTCGAAAACATGTTTATGTCGTAATTTGTTTACGGTAGCTAGTCAGCCAGCCTAGAAAACAATTTCAGTCAGCGGAAGGTCATTATGACCGATATAAGCTGTTAAATTGGATCATCTCAAAACTTTGTTCAAGTGCATTGAATTTGTCCAATGTCATCATTAAGTAATAATAATTGGAACACAACCTTAAAATACAATACTATGGATTTACACTGCCAAATTAATCTAATCAAAGTTTTTTCCAAAGATTTCATAAATAGTTTAGAGAGATGAAATCTCAGTTTTCTATCGAAACGCATCAGTTGCGTTTTGGCTGTGTTTAAATAAACCAGTCATTCCTTCCAACTTCTGTGATAACCTGAAGGTCAGATTCTACATACTCTTCAATTTTGAATTTTACCTACTTGGTTGCATTGTGGCCAACGTCAGAGCACAATGTAGTGTCACCGCCATATGTATTGATAAACTGAAGCAAATTACTAGGAAGATCATTAATGTAAAAAAGGAAAATAGTTAGTCCAAGAACAGAACTTTGAGGATCCCAACTTGAATTAAATATTTTTCATATTTAATGCCATAAAAGTTGATAAGCATTTTACTATCTTTATGGAAGCAGTGAAGGAATCCAAAGACCCTTCAAGAAATACAATAACCACAAATCTTATGAAGGAAGCCAGCATGCAACACCTTACCAAATGTATTAAGCGCTATAGCTCTTACCTCGCCAGACATAATCATCAATCCAACCCTAGCCCTAAGCCTAACTACAATCCGTACTGAACATCACGAAAGAGATATACGCAAAAATTATCTGCATTGTTGACAAGTCATTACTGGTGACAAGAAGAAGACTTTCAGGTCAATATCTGGCAGAATAAGATAGATCACCTGGATTACTGAAGACAAAAACAACAGAAGAGTTTTAGAAAGGCGCAAACAAGACTCTGATAGGCGATGAATGAGATGTTTGAGCAGAAAGGAAGATAGTTCAGAAGCACACTCTTTCAAAACAAATACCGGCATCAAATCTAGACCGTAAGACTTAGATTGATCACGTCCTTGAATAGTCGTTGCGACTAACCTTGTATTTATCATGATAAAGTTTATATTTTAATTAGTTAGTCGGTGAACTTTGGCTAGGAAAAACAGTGTCATCTAGGAAGGAATTGACAAAAAACAATCTAGCAAAAGGATCAGCCTTTTCTCTAGAAGAAATAGGAAATCGAACACCACCCAAGACTGTAGGAATAACAAGCAGATTTTCCAGAACTTTAAACACTATATCGTAAATCCTCCAAAAATCTCGACATTGAAGTCTTTAAAAAAAATCAAATTTTGGAACCCACTCAGCATAGCAAGAATTTAGCCTGAGAAATCATCCATTTTCAACTCTGAAAGTAACCCAAGATTCATCAGTTTTATTACATTGAAACTGAATATTAAAGTGATTGTGATGAGCAATAGCAGAAGAACAATAAGCATTGAATCACGGTACAGAACGAGTTTTGACTTTGTAACTAAGACTAGATACAAAGGTTTCAATACCAACCTGGGACCATTCTGTGAATTCTGTTGCAGCAACAGAAGCTGATTTGTTTAGGCTGAATCCCCAGAAATCATCAAGGAAGGACAAATTCCATCTCATAATTTGAACAGTAACAATAACATAATGAGAACATCCAAAAGCAGGCAAAGGTGAAACTGTATGATACTCAGGAACAGAAATTAAAAAGTAATCTAAAAAAGAAGGTTCGTTGGGGCCTGAATTAGGAAATCATTTTGGAAAATCAGCAAGCTGTATAAGATCATGGGCAAGAGGGAGGTTGTAAGTAACTTCTCCAGATTTGTCAGTCCTGCCTGTTAGAATGACTTCATTAAGACATGTTATGAGCACTGAAGTCACCAAAGCCAAATATGTTAGCAGTGTGATGCTTGTCTGAGGCCTTATCAGTGGAGTCTGATGCTGTTTCAATAGCTGGGGAAGAATTAGAAGAGGGACATCCGTACAAGAAAATTATGTAAAGAGTGGCTTGAAGAAGAGACAATCTGAACCACATGAAAGGTTTATCCTTAGATTTATGACCTTTTACTTTGAAAGTTGAAAGACCGTGTCGAGCATAAATAGCATTTCTATGAAGAAAAGTTGTAGATTTTAGTTGAAAAAACGGTAAATACCCGTGAACATGATGATTCCTATTACTAATCCGGTCACTAACACTTGTGTTACAAGGTGTAAGAATGTAGGGAATCGGACTCTATATTCGTTTAGACTCGTTTGTTTAGTTACGTAACCTTTACCTTAAGTAATCAAAGAAACATTATATAATCATCATGCAAGAAGGAATGTGCCAGAAGAGACGAGTCAGCACTATTGCATCATGGACATCAGCTGACTATGACGTCAGCACCAGTGAGCATACCATACATGGTATAGAACTTCTAGAACTTTTGTCATATGATATTCTATATTTAGATAAATTAGAGTATATAAACTGTGATTTTGGACGGAGTAGTTAGTTATTGTAAACTTTTAACAAGTCAACAAGAGAGTTACGGGAGTGTGATATTGAATCTAAACAGCACAGTTATTTGTCGGTGTTCTAGTCACTACAAGAATATGAATCGAGTCAGAATAAAGGAAAGCACAAAAGAAAAATTGGAACGAAGAGCTCTGACTTTACCGAAAGCTAAAGAGAGAATATTTTTAAAGGTAATATTTTTTTTGGGGGGGAGGGGGTCTGTGCGGATTTTACAATATTCGCTTCCTAAATTCGACGTTCCTTTCCGTATTGCTGCATTACCGAAATCTTTGAATCTTTAACGCTGATTTGTGAACGAAACATTTAATCGTCATAGTTGGGGGGTACCGCCTTTAAAGCTTACCTTTCCACCTCTCATGAATTGGTGAGCCGAAAATAAGACAGGGAAGAGACTATCGTGCTGTTAATAAAACTGAGCCTTGCTGGTCTTCCCCAAGTTCGATGTCACCAGATGCTCTAGCTGGTTTTTGTCTCTGGCATTGGCATGGTGTGCAATCACAGTCACTGCTTCATCGTGCAGTTCTGAGGCTCCAGTCACAAGAGCGAGATTGCCTCATTTCCGTGCTCAATAGAAAACACAAGTGCTGGATTAAAATTCGTTCTTTCACATAAAACCCAACGTTGACGAAGAGGTTACTACTAATAGGTGAGGGGTTTTTTATCCAGAAGTACGGTACACTTAATTTTAGCACAAGTTTCATTTACTGTGATGGCACCTATTAATACTTTCTTTAACAATGACTCGAGTTTTGTGAATGCAAGACCACAACGGTGGCTGCACATCTGTATCTGTCGTACACGTTGCAATATTCAGGAACCTAGCATCGACGCAACGAAACATAGATAGTGATTGTTTAACGGTACGTGGTAGCTTAATTTAATCAGAGCGCTGCTCGCTAGAAACGATGGCATCCCACATGAGACGTGCAAGTCGCATGTGACTTAACATTTACAAAGCATCATAGAACTTAACGTCGTAACATTTTAATCGTATTATATTTTACAAATTGAAACGAGACACATTATTTCTAGGTAGTGCAGGAAGGGCCATAGTTTTTCTGGGCGAAATTAAGTTTTACTTTTTAATTTGTTCGTTTTCAAGGTATATTTAACAGTGATGAAAGAAGAAGACAAACGATAGTTCTTCGTAGTATTTTACTGATCTCTTGATTACATGTATATTTTCTATAACATTTTACTTATTCCGTTTAGATTTAGCTGTTTTTACTCGAGTCTCGATATTTTAAAGGTGTCAGTACTCCCAGAAGGGTTACTGAGTTGCCCCCCCCTCCCCCAGAAAAAATAAATAATTTCATACATAGGCCAGTGGATCGGCCTGACCATATAGACAAGTTTATTTGGAATCCGTATCTACTACGTAAGGGTCACAGACATCACAAAATCTACTTTGAATTTTTAGGATGGGGAAAGAGCAACCTATTTTCTTTAACATGGTTTGTAAAATTAAAAATCCAAAACCAGACTCACCTTACATCAATATGCATATATAGTATATGTAATGTATATTATAGAAAAATATTGCAGTTATTTGAGGTAATATACAAATAATCTAAGTTGCTCTACAACTTAGGTTATCCCCTAAGTTGTAGGGCACCTTGAGTATACATGATGCTTGTCTTAAAGATGACTGGAGATAAAGGTGGGAATCAGTTGTTTTCCTGAGCTGTTGTTTTTATTTTCCCTTTTACGATGGCGAGTATTAAGTCTAAATAGTAAAGTTATTTGCCTGTAATCTCCATAGTAAACTTCTCATTGAGTCACTGCTCAGTGAGTGTAAATATGTGAAGGAAAAATTCTGTAAACAGTTTTAAGGCCCTACCCATATTGACAGGGAGTCACCCAGGTATTGACCAAAGTATTTAATTCCTCTAAAGCTAGAATCCATTGCTTCAAATATTTCATTATCAACAGGGAGCACAGCCATATCTGTACAGAAATTTGGAGCTCCAGTTACAGTAACATTTGTTTCAATTAGGTTAGTATTTGAGAAAAGTAGTTGAAGCCAGTCATAGGCCTCATGAGTTGGAATTAATGATGATCCTTTGGGACAAAGCTCCTTCAGATCATTTTGAATTAGATTGTGATGTGTATTTACCAAGAATAGGTAATGATTTGTGTGTGTTTTTTTCAAACACAACAAGCAACAATTACAATTAATCCATAGATCATATAAAAGACCATTATGTATGTATATACATGTAATATATACATATATATATATATGTGTGTGTGTGTGTATATATATGTATGTATGTGCATAGTTGAATTTCAAATAAACAGTTCCAATAGACATTTTTATTTGCCTTGGTTTAGAAAGCTCCATTATAAATTCCATTATTGAAAGATGTCTTTTTCTTTACCAGTGGTAATTAAGCTTGATTATGGACAAAATTGAAAATGGTTGGTTTATTGAGAAAAACAATCAGTGGCCAGGTCAAGCCTTTGCTCTGGAAGTAGAGGACGTTCTGTATTCAGGGAAATCAATGTACCAAGATATCCTTGTTTTTAAAAGGTATAGTAATTTATATTGCTATGTATTTTTACTTGTAACAACTATGTAATATAAACAGAAGTAAGTGAATATCAAACACCTTTTTCTTTTCCTTTTTCCTCTTTTTCTTCTGGATTTTAGGCCCCATGTTTTTCCAGTCATGCATCAACTTTTTTAAAAATAAAATCTTTTCTCCAATCCAGTATGATATGTGGGTGTTTTAATTAGCCTTTGAGAAATTTCAGTCTGAGTGTCCTTTTTGGGGGATAAATTAGGAAAAGCATGAGAATATTTGGTTATGTTAGTCTAACAGTTGCTTTGACGTTTCCTGTTCTCCTTGTTAGGTACTTTTTAAAGCAGTTATTTTCTGACCTGCTTAAATGATTATTAGCACCACATTTATTTTTTGAAAGATAAGGAAAAGTATTACTGTGGTATTGATTTTATTCAGAGCTCCTTTTCCAAAACTTTGATATGTGAATTTAAGAAACCTATGCTTTCGCTCTTTTATGAGGATTACTGTTTCAAGTACTAGTGTCTACATCTTCAGAGTTGTTGTGGGTAATTACTGTAAGAATACCTGGAAGATCAGGGAGTTATGGGCAATATTTTAAACTATTTTTTAAGTAGATTGTATCATTATTTCTATGCAATAACCATTGGCTGCCAAATTGCTCAACAGTAATATTTTTTTACCATTTTCTGTTTGTTTAGTAAAGCATATGGAAATGTCCTAGTTCTAGATGGTGTTATACAATGCACTGACAAAGATGAATGTTCCTACCAAGAAATGATTTCATATTTACCTCTAGCTTCACATCCAAATCCAAAAAAGGTAAAGTAATTGAATACAATGTTGCAAACTTTGGCATGGCTACAAATGAAAGCAGATGCCTCACATTGGTTCTCATACTTTATATAGCTTTTCATACATATATGTGTATTTACACATGTTTATCATCATGTATTTAAAGATACATATTTCATTATGTATATGAACTTACTTTCTAACATTATTTGGCAAATATTGATATATTATCTTAATTTGGTTTTATGTCATCAGTTTTAAATGATATTGTTTACTCAGAGGCCCAGTCAGAGGTGTAATAATTTGCAGTTTCTTTGCTTTAGACCAGAGGCCTTGTTTCAGTGTGATCAACACCGTAATTGTACTCAAGCCCTATCAAGATGAAAAAATGGTTTTTAGGTTTACTACAGGGCTGTGTCATAAGTTGGGTCATAAATTTTTTTGTGCTGGACAAATTGTAGCAAATTTTCATTTTAGGAATTCAATTTCCACAAGTAATCTTCTTTAATTACTCAAGGTATAAGGGTATTACAAATATTTTGCACTCTGTAAATGATAGGATTCTTTTTATTGGATATCAAATAGCTGCTATAAGGACCTTAAAAGAATAGCCACAGGCTTGGCCTTTACATGGAGGTAATAGAGATGCAAATGCGCAGGATAAACTACCTAAAATAACACATCAATATTACCAACTTAAAACCAACTTTGCATTACCTTTTAAACAAGACCACAATAACAATATACTGATGCAAATTAGACAAATTAATCTTTACGTAAACTAGATAAAAATACAGTATCTGTTACAAGCAACTTTAAAATACAAATGAATTAAATATAACTTGCTTTTGCAAGTGAAGCCTTTAGGAAAGACGGATTCTTGTGCCTTACACAAAGACTAGATCATTTTTGCTTGGGGCATGATCCAAAGGTTCCAAAATCCGAAATTGAGCATCATAGTTTGAATGAGTTCATTGGAGTAAATTTGCCTATTGTTGATATTTCAGTCATACAATCTGGATGCTAACAATAACTCCATTATCACAGTGGGAATCCACTGGTTTCTCTTACCAGTAATTTTTATAGATAATAATAATATAATATGAAAATATCAGTTTATAAGACTGGTATTGTTAACAAGTTGAGTATATTTTTATATATTGCTGTCTAATAATTGCATCAAAGGTAGTCTTAAAGGATCATTTATTACTAGTTTCTTTGAAATCTGTATTTCCCCAATTAAACACACTTTGTGCCTATTCTATCCAGTGGTCTTCTGACTCGGAGAAAGTATTCAAGATTTATTACTTTGTTTAGGAGATTTTTTAAATGATCTGTTGTTGGATATCTTTCATATCACAAACATTAACTCACTCACTGGTCGCTTCTGCTCCTTGGTCCACTTGCAGTAGATTGGAGCTCCATCCATTGTTTTAAGGCTTGATGGCATCTCTCTACTCATATTTGTTGGTAGCCATGGTGGTCTTGATGCCAGATTTCACATGTCTTCACCCATGACATCACACCATCTCAGTCTTGATCTCCCTCTGAGATTAACCCCATCAGCAACAAAAGATGTTATTTCAATCAAAATGAAATACAAAAAAATCAAAATGTATAAGTACTTTAGAACAAGTGTGTATAGCAATCTTTGAGACTGGCAATCAGTTTTAACAAAATCTTGAAAAAGCCAACTGCTAAACTACTTAAGCTATATTTACTGCTCAGCTACCTTGACAAAAAAGCTAGAAACAAGATATTTAGTAAAATTATAATGCCTGTCATCACACACAACCTGGACTTGGACCTATTACAGCAACAGCAACTACATGTGATTGACCAATTAGCAGAAAGGAATAAAAAGTAGCCCAAGACTGAAAGTGAAACCTTTCCCTGCTGGTGATTGTAATATAGTAACTCAGCAAAACTGGCAAGTCATAGCGCCATGTTGGCAAGTACTAGTGCCACATTGTTTACAATTACTAAGCAAAATATCTATGATGTAATTACTAAATGTAGGATATGTAAAATTGTATAAATACCTGTAATTTCCAGTGTAAGAGTCAGTCAGTGATTTGGAGTAATATGAATAAGTTCCCAAGCTAATTTCTGAGTTATCATTTGCGGTCATCTTGTTTTGTCACTGCATTTTTTCGCACTATTAGTTGCAGCGTTTTCCAGGATAAAACAGTGATATTGGTTAAAACGTATTGAAAAAACTAGCAAAAATGCCCACAACTACTTCAAAATACAAGCATGTAACAAAGTAACATATAACAGTGAATGTTTAGTAAAAGTTCCAACAGTAAAACTAAAATATTGAAAATGTGGTTTCTTATTCATGTCTGTGACTTAACAAATCAAATATGAAAAATGGAAAAGTTTTTTAAGGAAAAGTGTTAGTAGTTTAGATACATGAATATTTTATTATTCTTATTTACTAATTTATGTTACTGCCATGTTAATGATATGTATATCAGTTCAGTTAAAGATTATAACTTGGAGAAAAAAAGTGATGTCGGAAATTGTAATAATAATAACACTACAATAGAAGATAACATATGTAGTTGCTGCTTTTACACTATTTTGTACCTGTACATAAATTGGAAAGTGGAATTTATGTTTTCAGGATTTTATCCATTTCTTGACTTTTTAAACCTTGTTACCAAGTAGTTGTGTCAGACATTTAATTTACAACTTGATGCTATCTTAGGGGTTTTTTATGATACTTTATTAGTTTAATAAAAATTAATATATATATATATATATTTCATAATAGGTTTTAATAATTGGTGGAGGAGATGGAGGAGTTGCAAGGGAGGTTGCAAAACATCCTGGAGTAGAAGAAGTAGTCCAGTGTGAAATAGATGAGGAAGTTATCAATGTGTCCAAAAAGTTTTTACCTAATATGGCAGTAGGATATGACAGTCCAAAGCACACACTTCACCTTCGAAATGGATTTGACTTTATGAGGGAATCAGTATCAGAATTTGATGTGATTATTGCAGACACAAGTGATCCAGAAGGTGTGTTTTCTCTTCATTTTTATTTGATGTCATTTTTTCATACTTTTGAAAGAAGAATAGAACATTTAAATGCCATATAAACTTCTTGCTTTACTCTCAGTGAATTTGATTGTCAGATACATGGTGGAAAAAGCCATGGATAATAAAGTATTCTTTGTACAAAACTTGATTGTTGTATTTAATATTTTGTTTTTTGTGACTGGAGTCCAGTTTTCAAGGTCGAGGAGATGATCTGTGCTTTGTAGATTCCAGCATCTTGTTCCAGTCGAATACCAGGGGGAAAGCTTTTGATAAAGGTAAACATATTTCTTTTTGTGATATTAAATCTCTGGCAGTGTATACATATGTGCTTAAAGGGCTGACCTGTCTCATAGGAATTTGAAAATGAGAGACACTAGCAGGCACAACATTAAGTTGTCAAATTACAGTTGGAGAAGATCGCTTTAGGGCAAATAAGCTTGAAAATCTAAATGACTAAAGCAGTCAGTTTTAAATCGCATACTTTTTCACTTTTTTATTTTATCGTCATAATATTTGCATATCTTTTCGTGCAACTGAGACACATAAGCGTGTCTGACGTCGTAAAATTTGATTGCAAGTTTTAGCTGAAGATATACTGGTGATAAACCTTACTTGTAAGTAATCATAAGGATGTAATTACTGGAGATTAAACGTTAAATAAACAGCCCAACCCATGTTAAATGTAGTGACTGAAAGACAGACAATAAATTGCTAGTTAAACCAGTGAAACTAGTTTATTACTTAATTGCGATTGAAGCTTTTGATCATTTAAGAGTTATAAGAATGAATGAACTGAGAAGCCAATTTTGAGTTATGCCATGGTTTCCTATTTCTTGACATAGTTGTAATGTTTGAAAGTTGAATAGCTAATGTTTCTATGAAGCCAATGATAGCGAAGTGATCAAGGAGTACAAAAAGTTTGAACAGCTGAATGATTGAACTTGGTATTGCTGTTCCTTTTCTGCGGTTATTCAGAAAGGTAATAATAATAATAATAATAATAATAATAATAATAATAATAATAATAATAATAATAATAATATGACGTTAAAATACATCCGGTTGTGGAGTTTCGACGTGGGCGAATGAGGTTACCCTTTGCCACAACTACCTCCAGGTCACCCTTAGGCAAGGTGTAGCACCTGTTAGCCTACTCTGAGACCTTGAAATACCGGGTTGACGTCCGGCGGAGTTAAGTCTGTCCCTTTATTTCTTTTTTCCGGCCAGGACGAGGTCGTAAACCTTGGTTGGCAATCGTCCTATGAGAAGGAAAACTCAGAACAATAAACCAACCGCAGTTGTAAATACCAGGTTGACGTCTGGCGGGATGTAAACGTGTCTCATGGCCAGGATTGGGTCTTCAGCTTTGACTGGCAGCTCTCCTAGAGATGGTGTCTCGATAAAAATACTGGTGGTTGTGACACCTTATCACCACTAACCTCTTATGAGTGCAATGAATAATATAAATATTACAAATAACGACGTAAATGGGACTGGAGATTATTGTGAAGGTCCCTCGTCCGGCAGGGGAAGGGTCGAGGCTTCCCAGGTCGTTATCCAGCGAAATCCTCGTACCAATGTCCGAACTAAATGGAGTAAGGAAGTGAATAAAGTTGTTATTGAGTGTTTTTATAGGAGTAGACCTTTTGATGGCGATGGAAAGCCAATACGAGGCTATAGGCAACGATTGATGAAGGAATGGAGAGAGCGGGGTGTATTTGAGGTAACTGAACAAAGGCTGTGTGATCAAGCACGAGCTATTAGAACAAATAAGTGGCTTTCTGACTTAGAGTTGGAGAGTATTCAAAGAATGATAAGTTCAACTAGTGATGATGGAAACAACAATATGGAAACTGTTCAGGAACCACAAACAAGAAATGATGGATTACGTGTGGCAGACGTCCTGAGTGAAGAAAATAACGATTTAGGTAATATGAGTGTA
>RDPX01000030.1:4004289-4054622 GCA_003991215.1 Morbakka virulenta
TGTCAGAAAATGATTTTTATTATGTTTTGACCGGTTTGAATGACACCCTTCTTGTGCACCTTAAACGTTTTTGTTACCCAACTTCCCTCACCCTAGGTCACAGGTAGTGACTCGGTGTTGGATTTTAAAATAGCAATTCTAAAGAATTTTTCAATAATAATAATAATAATAGCAACACATACCGATGGCTTTACATTTTTAAAGTTAAGTCTAGAATAATCATAGACCAAAAATTAAGATCTACAGTGGCATTGATTATTACTGCCATTGTTGGAAATGAATCCTTTCCCTGAATATATTTTTTGCCTTGAATATCTAGATTGTGGAACTGTTTGCCTTTTGAATGCTTTCCTCCATCATATGACTTTAATATTTTAAAGTCTAAGGTCAAACGCATATCTCTTCGTCCAACCTCTTTTCTTAAATATGAAAGGATTTTTTGTGTACCATTTTGATATTTTGATTTTTATATGTTAATTTAACGAATTCATTTTTAGGCCCCGCAGAAGCACTTTTTACAGAAGAATTTTATGTTCTTATGAAAAGTGCTTTGAAACCGAATGGACTGCTTTGTACGCAAGGTAAACATAATTCTTTTACTTTGGCACTTGTGTTTCCCTTTTTAATATTTCTGGTTATTTGTGTGTATGTATATATATATATGTATATATATATATATATATATATATATGTGTGTGTGTGTGTGTGTGTGTGTATTTATTGGTCTAAACTACGCAAATCAGCAGCAGATCTCAAAAGCCACTTTGACATCGATGTTGTGTAGGACAGTAACCATCTGACTTCGGTTCGGTGCACGCATAGACTTTTCTATGAAAGATAAAGGCGTGGATTGTTTGTTGGTACTTTATATGGCAGCTATTATACAACCACGTTAAAAATACCCATTAAAGCTTAGGGATTTCCATATTTGGGTGATTTAAAACACACCAGTTCTTGATAAATTAACTACTAAAACATTTCACTCAGTATGAAATGTTTGCGAAACAGTCTGAATTAAAAAAAACAAAACCGCGAAATTAAGATGCAAGACAATGTTGAGATGACTATGTATCGAAAACTGTGATAAACACCAACCAAAACCTGCATTGTTTACGCCATCACGTGCAACACCAGTAAAGACTGTTGTTGTAGAACAAATAAGGTGCTTGATATATCACATTCATACACTTTTTTTTCTCAGAGACAGTCACGTGTGAAAGAAAGAAAAATATTAGTTTTGCTGTAACTGTAAGTTTAGGTAAAAAACAGACAATACGTTTTAAAGGTTAGAAAGTACAAGAAGAAAATCAAATAAAAAATGTACTCCTTTGCGGTTAAGTGGCTTCAAGTCTTGATTAGGATGAAAGATGTTTTTAAAAGGTATTGATGTTTCAGGTAGTCACTTTTGGCAGTTGAACCCAGCAGATAGTGGTTATGCGGTTTATTACTGATACTGTCAGACATTCGGCAAATTGGATGCTGTATGAAAGATGCTATCAAGGGCAAGGTGCGTTGAATGCCTTGGAACATGGATTAAAACAAAATCAATATATTGCTCAGTCATATTGTCACTCGTCTTGACAGAATAATTCGTAAATGAGTAGCCAGGACAATAACTATAAAAGGCCAAATGTTTACCTGAAAAACCAGCTTTTAAAACTGACCCCAGATCACCCTCTCAAAAGCTTCACACCCAAGATATACATGTACTCTTTTCTCACTATGTAGAGAATATCATTGAACAGCCACTTAAGAGGAGTATATGTCAGTGAATATACCATTGCATTTTAAGAACATAAATTCTAGCGATTAGATGGGTGTTAAAATTTTTCTCCCCAAATTACCATTATGATCAAACTTTAAAAATGACTACATGCACTGTAATGTTAATTAGCACATGGTCAACATATATACAAAATATTGCAAGAATTCAGCAGCGAAATTGAAATTGACATTGCCGACTACTTTTTTGCTGACTGCTTTATATGTTTGGTGGACGCCAGAATTGTTTGGTTCTCAAGGAATACTGACCGCAGCTTCTACTTTACAAGTTCGATACGTTTTTGCTGTTGTGCTGAGGAACTTCATTCGCCAAACAAAATAAGTCTTGTTTATGATTACAGTTTGTCGTTAAACTGTTCATCTTCTTGATCCACTAACCTGTTGCCAGTGGTTTCACAAATACCCACTGGTCGCAACAAAGGAGGCAGGCCAGGCTTGTAGAAGAGAGGCTATTTGATACGCCAGTTCTATTCTCTTACTCAGACTCGTTGTTTCCTCACCTTGATTACCAGGAGTAAAGACCATTTTAGTTTTAATTTTGACCATCTTTTTAAACGAGGGTTACCGTTAGCAAGGCAAGCAAGTGTTCCAGTGCAAATGGCTTGTGTGGTTTGCATTATTTTATGGTTTNATTACAGTTTGTCGTTAAACTGTTCATCTTCTTGATCCACTAACCTGTTGCCAGTGGTTTCACAAATACCCACTGGTCGCAACAAAGGAGGCAGGCCAGGCTTGTAGAAGAGAGGCTATTTGATACGCCAGTTCTATTCTCTTACTCAGACTCGTTGTTTCCTCACCTTGATTACCAGGAGTAAAGACCATTTTAGTTTTAATTTTGACCATCTTTTTAAACGAGGGTTACCGTTAGCAAGGCAAGCACGTGTTCCAGTGCAAATGGCTACATGCTATTGAGGGTTTTTTCGTGCTTTGCATTATTTTATGGTTTTGTGTCTTCTACCAACAATTTTCAAACAAAAGTACAAACGTAGTAAGGGTTTTTTTAAGCAAAATGGCATGCGTTCAGTAAACAACACGCCTTAATATCTGCTCGTACGATTCACACAGCGAAGTAGCAGATAAAGTCTATTAGCAAGAGATATTTCGTTCAACATCTAAAAATTTAGACACTGCTAAAAGTAAAATTTTAGTGTCAGTTATTCTTTCATTCGTTCAACTCATTATCTCTTTAACAATCAGCAAGCACTGTTCACGCGAGAAAAACCTTTTTGGTGTGTTCCTGCGTGTACGCGTTCGATCATACGCGTCAAACGAAAAGCCATGTCCAGGTTTTACCATTATCATTTATTAACTTAACTCCTTGTTATGCCTTGTCATCTGTTGCACTCGGACACTTTGGAAGGCATTTTGGAACACACCTTGTAAAAGGTGTTATGAAACGCAAGGGCTTGTGTTTTTCTGCAGTAGCTCGTCTCCCAGTAATAGTTTTCCATTGATCTGCTGCTTATTGTAAAGAAATAATTAATGTCATCATTATTTTAGGGGATTTTTAAAAAAAAGTCAAAAAATTTGAAATGGGCATAAGTAGTTATGAAATTCATTATATCCGTGCGCGACCACGTGGGTATGAACTATGAGATTTAAGATCACGTAAGAGTAAAAACTACCCCGCCCGGTGTGCCACTTGCCTGTGAAAATACCCATGAAAAAGACTAAATTAGTAAGGTAATACACTTGAAATTGTTTTTTAATGCGAGGATTTATAATTTGTTAATATTATTAGTTGTCAATATTACTACTTGATTAAGATGCTAGCCGACCCATTCTTAAAAGCTGGCAGTCACAGCTGACTGAAGTAATTTTTAATTGGGTTATTTTGATATCGTTTTCTGAAAATGAAATGAATTAAAGGAATACTTTTTCTTTTTTCTTTCTTCTTTATTTTGTTTAGGCGAATGTCAATGGATCCATACATCATTAATAAAAAAGTTATTGAGCTTCTGCAGAAACCATTTTCCGGTTTGTGCCTATGGATTTACAACCATACCTTCGTACCCTTGTGGCCAAATAGGATTTGTGTTATGCAGTAAAGACGAAGTACGTATCATAGCACTTAATACGCTTCATAGTTATTGCAATAACATCACCTTTTTATTTAATGTTATGAGTTTTTACGCCAGTATTCCACTGGATCCCCGAATGTGAAAGCCTACATGCAAACGTGTAAATAGTTCAAATATTCTGAGAACGCCCGCAACCCATCAAATTTTACTTGCTAAACAGGATCGAATCAACTATATATCCGATCTTTTGGGTAAGAAGCGGCGCACACAAGTGAAAGATATGGTCGCTAACACGATCTGTTTATGAAACGGGGCAGATAGCTTTGATGATAGAGCAAGTGGGTCATAATAGTCATAGGGAGTGGTTCAAAACCAGTTAAGATACATACATTTTTTCCTTTTCTCTAATATATCCTGAGAACGCCCGGATCCCATCAAATTACTTACTAAACAGGATCGAATCAACTACATACCCGATCTTTGACCCCGTGTTTTTAGTATATTTTCTGTTTTGTTCAGTCTTAGGTACAGCGCACTTCTTCCGCTAAAAAGTTCGCACAAAAACGAACTTTTTAGCGGAAGAAGTGGCCATTGAAATGCTCTTTGCTCAGTTTGAACAGTTATTGAATTGCTTTCAAGTTGCCCTTTATCACATTTACCACGAACATCAATCGACTGGTCGAGTTTTATTCAAATAGATAAGTAAACCTAATGCTTGAAACGCTTAAGCATATACAACTAAAATTTCTTCCTTCATTTGTTGTGACGTTTTTCATTTTTAACTTGCCCACACTAATCTTTTTTGTACCTAAGACTGTTAAGTGTTATATTACTGTCTGAGCGGCAAAAGAACTTAAAACACTTAAACGCTTCACCAATTATGAACGTCATTTAACACTCTCAAGAATTGCCATCTTTTAATAATTGACCCACACATCATAGACCCACAGTACTCTTTGTGGCCTCACACGGTGACCCTAGACAAGGATCTCGATAAAGACAAAGATTAGAACATAGAATCATGGCTTTAAATCTAACCCGCCCACCCTGTATCGTTGTGAAACGTGGCCTGTAATAGTAGATTTTATGGAGTGCTTGATTTTCTTGCAAAGTTAGTGTGCAAAAAGCCCTGCAGAAAGCCATGCCTGGTGTATTTTGGAGCAATGGCCGAGTGGAGACTCCAAACGAAAAAACAGTCCAAAAGAAGTGAGGAAAACTGGATCAGAAGGTTAAAGCTGGCGGTAAATCGTACGTAGTACTTTGTATATATTTATTAAAGAATTGGAGAAAAGGAAAAACTGTATGTACCTTAACTGGTTTTGAACCAGTAGCCTATATTTTATTATGGCCCACTTGCTCTACCGTCAAAGCTATCTGCCCCGTTTTATAACCAGATTATGTTGGCGACCATATCTTTCACTTGTGTGCGCCGTTTTTTACGAAGGCCCCTATTGTTATACATCTCCCAGTCAGGAATATAGGGCTAAACTTCCAACAGACGACGACTTCACTTCCAAGAGTACAAGGTTTGTAACGTATTATATAAAATTTTTTACTAGATCTTAGCTCCCGTCCATTTTTGCTATTTGAAGTCGCCACAGTTTTTTTTCTGAAATTTATTATAGTAATTATCTTGCCATCCATCCTTTCCCCTTCCTCTTTGGCCCGATGATGTTTTTCATTACAGCTAGTCTAATTTAGTAAAAGACATTGCTAAAAACCGTAACTCCAATATCATTCATTCTGGCTTAATTCCCATTATGATTAATTTTTGCCAGGAAAAGAAGATGTGTATAGCTTTGCGGTTGTAATACGATATTTCATGTTTTGTTGGAAACAGATAGTATGTCAGATTCAAAATTCCGGTGGTATCGTGTTATTTAATAGCCTGCAACCTTCCAATAAAAAGTCGTATATCATTATTTTGGATGCACCCAGTCTCTAAAGTAACACTCGTTTGTTCCCACAAAAAATGACTTACTGAATACCAACCTCGTTCTCATTTGAGAAATTTTGAATTAAAAAGTCAATAAAAGAGACGCAAACCATGTGCTAAATAATATTTGGGAAATAATATGGTTTGCTAACTGTTTGACGACTAGTTTTCACCTAAATTTGGTTTCTTAGTACCTATTGCGAAGGAGATCACATGGTTCCATATGCAGCCAATCTAATTTCCCCCTTGCCACAAGCCTAAATGTGTATCGCGGAAATGTTTATCACGAAAGAATTTTGTTTTATGTTTTACTTACACTTATATTTTACTTGCATTTCTGAGCCTTAAAACGATTTCAGCTGATTCTCCAAGTGGAATTTGTATTGATCATCAAGCTATAGATATCAAGTTATAGTAGACTTTGCGCTTTATGGTAATTTTTTTCGTCGATGCCCATACGATGTGCTTTTTTTAGAGAATATAGCGGCTTTTGTTGACAGTTCTGAAGATTTCTATTTCTACTCATTTCCCAATGGCCAGTAGGTATTGCTTTGTCCATTGTGAAATGTTACATGTTCAGGACAGAGGTAACATATTTAGCAGGTACATGAACACGATACCACCGTAGCCCGTGCTAAATATTTCTGTTTGAATGTATTAAGACCAACACATCTTTGTTTTGTAGAGGTTGCAGCAGATACTGACAGACTTATACAAGCTCAGACAATTTTTAAAGAAGTCTTGGGGCAGAATTTTACACTAGTGTAGGAAAATAGACAGGCGGATTGTAATCTTTTAAGATAGCTTTTAAAACGTTTGCCGACACAAGTGTTAATAAGAGTTTGAATGTATCTTAAAGAAAAATTGCACGAAATTTTACCACAAAGCTTTTCTGTGCTTGTTTTATCAGCATTACGTATAAAAAAGCAAGGATGGGGTTATCATCGGGTAAAATATAATATAATATTTAATTTAATGTGAAATAAGATGTATAACCATCGGTCACCGTGCTTCCTGTCCATTTTCTAGGCTACCAATTTTCAGCAACCATTGAAAGTTTTCAGTGAAGAAGAAAAAACAAGCATGGGCTTAAAGTATTATGACGAAGACATACACCGTGCTGCATTCGTACTGCCCCGCTTTTCAAAACAAGTAATTATTCATTTTGTTTGTTATATGTATAATTTAATAGCAAGAGAAAAAATAGAAATGCTGTCGTAAGTATATATTGGTCATTGTGCGTTTTGGGGGTATTATGTTCCTGTCTGTTCACCTGTCGTACTATCTAGTTGTCATTGTCTCTTTCTCTGTTGCTACTTCTCATTCTGTCTTATTTCCTTTCATTGTGTTTCTACCCCTCTGTCTGTCCATCTATCCATCTGTCTATCCATCTATCTATCAATCCATCTATCCATCCATCTGTCTATCTATTTTCTATCTATCTGTCTATCTATCTATCTATCTATCTATCTATCTGTCTATCTATCTGTCTAACTATCTGTCTATCTCTCACTATCTATCTATCTATCCATCTATCTATCTATCTCTTTATCTATCTCTCTATCTTTCTATCCATCTATCTATCTATCTATCTATCTATCTATCTATCTATCTATCTATCTATCAGTCTATCTCTATCACTATCTATCTATCTATCTATCTATCTATCTATCTATCTATCAGTCCATCTCTATCACTATCTATCTATGTATGTATGTATGTATCTATCTATCTATCTATCTATCTATCTATCTATCTATCTATCTATCTATCTATCTATCAGTCTATCTATCTATCTATCTATCTATCTATCTATCAGTCTATCTCTCGCACTATCTATCAATCTATGTATCTATCTATGTATCTATCTATCTATCTATCTTTCTATCTATCTATCTATCTTTCTATCCTTACTTATTTATTTTTTTTTTTTCTATTCTTTTTTTTTGTTTTTTTTCNATCTATCTATCTATCTAACTATCTATCTATCTATCTATCTATCTATCTATCTATCTATCTATCTATCTATCTATCTATCAGTCTATCTTTCTATCTATCTATCTATCTATCTATCTATCTATCTATCTATCTATCAGTCTATCTCTCGCACTATCTATCAATCTATCTATCTATCTATCTATCTATCTATCTATCTATCTATCTATCTATCTATCTATCTATCTATCTACCTATCTATCTAGACTACGTTAATGTATAATTTGCAATTATACTTTTTGGTTTTTTCTCACTCAAGGACATTGCTATCTGTTGTCATTTTCTAACTCCCGGAATCTTTTCGGAACTTTTTGAGTTTTTCTTTTTAAGGTATACCACTTGACAAAGATACGCATATTAACCTTAATTAGCCTTATAGGCTTATTAGATGATTAGGTGACGTCATAGACACTGGTTTTGCTAAATCATACTCTTGCTTCCTATTAATGATGGCTATTCGCCGCGTAGAAACTTTTCGGATACGTGGTGCAATTTTTGTTTTTAAATAAAAACATGACTATCATTGTAGTTAAAATGTACAACCTTAGAGTTTAACAGCAGAGTCGAGGGACGTCCAAAGAAGGCATGGTTTCAGGCAATTAAAATTGACATCTGTTTTGTCAACATGGAAATTTTTGTTGTGAAGCACAGAAAAAATAGAAGTTCATCTTAATAAATAGTGCTACCCATGTAAAGTATAAACTAATCGAATGATTTAAATTGAAAATATATAGTAAAAATAAAGAGCAATAAATAAAGCTATTAGGTCTGCCATAGGGCTCATATCGTTGAATATTGTAGATGACCCAAACTTCCAATATCATGACCATTCTATCTTTCCATATACATCATTGATTTCACAATCCTGTTACCATGGCGATAACACACGTTATACCACGTCCAGTACTACCACTATTGCCAGAAATATTACTAGTACTATTGTCGCTACTGCCACCCTCACTACCATTATCACTGGAAATGTTTTACGGTCCTGATCAACCACTAATATTTGATTTTTTAGTTATTCAACTTTTGAGTAAATACAAATATATTTTTTCTCATTTTCCCTTCAGGCACTTGGTCTTTAATATTTATGCAAAAGTAAAATTTTGAAGCAGTGACCGGCAGATTTTCAAAGCCATTTTATGTAAATACTGGATAATAGATGGAAGTGCATTGTTATCAACTTGTCAATTTATTTAAAGTTTTAATGAGATATGATTGAGTCGGACCATGGTTTGATTTTTTTGACTTGACGTCCTCTGAAATTCAAATTGTTCAAAGGATATTTACAAGTAGTATTTCTGTTTGTCCGATAGTTGTTGGACCCCGCTCCCCCCGAAAAATGTTAGTAATGATTTTGCCAAGCATCAGTCGCTTTAGTTTATTTTAGTGAAGGCCATTTTTTAATGAACTCCACCGCGATGAAAACTGTAACACAACCAATAAAAGTATGCTATACTAGTAAGTATTTGTATAAAGAATTGCATAAAAAATCGTCTCAGGAATTGACTGAAGATTCCTGGCTCGAGCCTTCGGTTGTCATGTCGGGGGAAAGGCGGCAATCGAGTTCGCTTTGTCACGTTTCTGTGACCATTGTTTTGAGGGTTTGATTGCTAAATTTTGCGGTAAATGGCCGAAACTTGGAGAAAATGATAAACTTTTATCAGAAAAACATTTTGAGAAAATACGTGCTTGCATATCAGCCAAATGTAAACAAGACATTGCGTCCATTATGAATAGTAAGGTATGTTTATGATCTTTTGTGTGTATGTTTCTTGTAAAATATAACAATGATGACAAGATTCAGGTTGGAAAGAAATCTGTGGTGGTGTAGTTTATGGAGAAATATAAAAAATCGGGCAAAAGCGTTTATTTTCATCGGGGAGATATGTATAGATTTATATATCTGTGCATAAGTTTTCACATTACATTGTACAGGTGCTTTGAAGGACGCCTCAAGATTTCTGACTTCAGTGACTTGGCATACTGGAAAGACCTGATATTGTTCGAAAACGGTCTGCAGAGATTGCGCTTGTACATTACATTCTTTGTTTCTTATACTATATTAACATCGTGGCTTGCAATGTCAGTTTAATTATATAAAAGTCTAGTTTGTCTTGATGTTTTTGTAATTATATTCTATTGGTTGCCGTCAGAAAGGGCATCCGGCCAAGAAGTTCCTCACTGTCAAATCTAAGTCCCCGTGAAGGCCACCGTCTGAGCCCAAATTACTTGGGAAAATGACGTTTAAAAAATGCCAACATTGCAATTTGTGTTCATATGGATATAAAAATATATTGGCTTTCAAACCCAGCATCCAGCATTAATCTTTCTTTATGCTCCATTAATACTCAATGTTAAATAATTTATTCACCCTATCTACCATAGTGTTTATGAACGGTAACTAAAATTAAGCAATAGGTTTTGCCATTTTTTTGATGCAGAATAATATAGTAACTATATATTTATTTTATTATTTTTATTGTTGTTTCCCCGTTTGAATAAAAGTACAAGTAAGAGAGTAATTACATAAAATTTGTGAAACATTGAAAAGCTGTAGATTACGTGCAAGCTCCTGTATGCTGATGACAACAGGCGCGATTAGGCTAGAGCAACTCAACGGTAGCACAAGTTACACAAAAGGTCGAGTACCTTTAGACCATACCCCTAATTGTGGTTATGAAACCCTCGGAGAGAATACTAACGCTGTTTAATACTGTAAAAGTAGGTCTTTTGAACTCAGTAAAGGGTTCACTTCATCTGTATTTTTAGAGAGGAATTTGATTATTTTACGACCTAAGCCATACCTTGCAGATTTAAGCCTGGCTTTTGGATATTGTAAGAACAAATGTGTTATTTCCAGTGACCTTTTCGTGATAATTTTCGTCAAAATACTTGTAATAGTTTTAACAAAAACCTGCATTATTGCACTGTTTCATTTGTTGATGCATGTGGATAAAGAGTATAAATACTGTTTATATAGTTTTTTATTGAAAATACTCACTGCACTGCTGTCAATTGGCTGCAGTTATACTTTACTTTTCGTTGGATTAAGTCGTGAATTACCGATTCTTTTCCCACAAATATGTAGTTATATGTTCTTCACGTCTATTTTTTAATTTTATCGATATTTTCTTGTCTGGGCAAAAAATATGGAGTCAGAAAATTGAATCACATCACTGTGTAAAGTCAAGAAATTCATTAAATTATAACAAAACAGGGTCTTAAATCGGTTCCTTGTGGTACACCGCTGCTGGTTGTATTTGACTCTACTAATAATGCATTCATTCAGGAGCGAAGAGTTTTTCTGAAAAATAAGTTTGTGACGCATTAAGACGTGACACTTTAAAAGCCTTAGTAATTGACTTCACACGTCCAGTATGCTCTCAAAGCCTTTTCATACGTCAATAAAATTAGCCCCAGTGAAATATTTTCTGTTGGCTTTTTAGCCTGTTTATAGACGGAATGCAGTTGCTAAAGTTGTTTAAATCACTTTATTTCCCAGAAAATGCACTTTTCCATCATTCCAGTTTATCTCGTGCTTTATCTTGAGTTTTTTCTTTTCCCAAGTTATGACGTTAGCTGTCGTAAACCAGCAATGGAGAGTACAATTGATTCTGCTTAGGGAACCTAATATTTACTTACATTTCCTACAGGAGAATGCAAAAGGCTGTTTTTATCATAGAATTTTTTTGTTGACTTGAACGGGCAATTTTTTAAACTCGTATTTCAGTCTATCACGTACTTAATTTCCCGGTATTTTTGTTACAATTTCCCGAGCACAATTTCGCGATAAATTTTCGAAGGTACAATTTCAAAGTACGTCGCGGTAATCGGGATGTCAAATTACTGTAAATACATTCGAGCAAATCAGCTTCTTATTTGATGTATATATCCATATACGTATCTGTAGGTTCATGGATAAGCATGAGGAAGGACGTGCTGTAGCTATGGATATTTCCAAGTCATTTGGTAAGGTGTGACACGTAAACTTTCTTGACAAGCTTTCTGGTGATGGTATTTGCGGGAGTGTCCTTGGAATCCGTAAGTCCTTTCTTTCAGATTATCAAATGTGTGTCACTGGATGGAATTACATCTTTTATTATTTTTTAATGACAAGTTTTATTCTTTGTCCAACTGTTTACCTTCTTTGATGACCTTTCTGTAATTTTCCTTAGTTTATCAACATCAATGCAAACGATACTCCATTGTGCTCTAGCATTGGTCACAAGGCAAATCGGCAGGAACAATTCAAACTTGCAGAACATATTTTACACAGACATTGTTCAGGGTTTCAGAGAATAGGGAAAAAAGTGAGAGCTTTCTTGTAATGCGGCAAAAACGCAACTCATTTCGTTCAATACAGAGCTGAGTCCTTATCCCCCCTCCAATGTGTATGAACTATCATTCTGATAAAATACTGGCGAGATTGGTTGCTCTTGAGGAATGCACATCAACAAGAATGTTTGTTTTATCATTTTCTCGACTTATCTTAAGGATATTAAGTGCAGTTTCCTGCCAAGTGTGTTTCTTAAAAGGTTGGTTCTTTGTATCGTGATGGGGAAGAAAATGGCTGGTTTCTTTCAATGTGGCTAAAACGCAATGATGTCGATCTCTATAAATCTGGGGTCCTTGTCACTCTCCAATATTCTTGGAGTATCATTTTGATATTAACCCGGGTGGGGTTGCTTCTCTTGAGGAATTTTCATCTTGAGAATGCTTGCTCAGTCATTTTCTCCAAATCTCTTTTGGGGTTCCTATATTGAATCTATTGGCAAGTCTCCTGAAGTTATTGGTTTTTTATATCATACTAGGGATTATCTTATGCCTGAGGTGTTCTTGCATCTCTTTTAATCTACCATCCATTCTTGTATGGAGTGCTGTTGCAAAATCAGGAGCATTGCTCGTCATCTGATCTTGATGTTGACTATCGAGTTCATAGATAGGTTTGTAACTTCATAGGTGCGAATCTTGTTGTTATTCATAAACCTTTGTCTCGTTGATGAAATGTGACATGCTTTAGTCTTTTCAATTGGTATTATTATGTAAAATGTGGTACTAGTCCAGTTTATTGTATCTCTTATGCCTGGCCTCTTTTAACACCAAAATCCTTATGCAGTTGTTTTTATTAATATAGTTTCTCTTCTCGACAGCTCAACTGTGAAACTCTGGCTTTTGAGTGCTTTTATTTATCATATGTGTTTTTAAGTCAAAGGCTAACTCATTACATTGCTTTATCTTCACAGTTTCACTTACATCAATGCTTTATGCTTGTATGGTTCTTTATCCCTAAAGACGTAAAAGCATGATTCATGGAGTCAAAAATTAATTTACAAACGCAGTGTTTTGTAGATGCGTCAACGTCCTTTCATGAATCAAGAGTTTTTGGCTTACGAGGTAAGATCGAAGAAATAAGCGGTCTTGGTACAGTATTTTGTGGTTTCTGGCTAAAACTAGCAAGTGTCATTTCTTATAAAAAGGAATTTTTTGTCATACATTATGGAAACTGACAAGGCAAGCTTTCAACCAAATTAAACACGTATTTCTAGTCCTTTTCCTCACTAGTAGGAAAAACAGCTTTCTTCATGGCCTTTCAAGGTGCAAAAATTTCATATTTGTAGGGTTGGTGTTCTCTTTTATAACCCATTTGTTCCAGTGACGATTTGTGTCAAGATTATTTTGGAATATTTTTATTATATTTCTACAGCCCTGTCGTTAGAGCGACTGTTTCTATTCCATACATCATTGCCGGCCTCACCATTGTCCTGTATAATTTGCCCTTCATTTTCACCGGAACTCGGTTGTTACACAGCACTGCTGTGGTTTTTTTCCAACTACCCTATCTAGTCTGCATCCTTTCTACACCGCTTTGTTTAATTGCCTCCATCATTTTGTATAGTCGACCCTAGGTACGTCAATTTTGTCACTTTGGATGTCCACATTCATTATCGTGATAAGGTGGAAGGTTGGCTGTAATGCAGAAGTACTTTTTTATGTCTGCTAACCCTCTTCTTGCTTTTTTTCAAGACTGCCCTCCAATTGTTTTATTCATTTTCGGTTTCTTCCTTTTTTCCATTCATCAGAACAACATCATTTTCAAGCAACATGTTCCCAGGATTTGGTCGCTTTGAGGGATCGATGCGCACTTCCATGACTACCGCAAGAAGGACTGGAATCGTTGGTGAGCCATGGTGAGCAGTCCAACTTCAACCCTTAATGGCTATGTCTTTCCAGCCGCCTATGTTATTACTGTCTCACCTCCAGTAAACGTATCCTGCAGACACTTTACATACATGTCGGTTATACTCCTTCCTCATACAGAACCATATTTCCTCCCACGGTAAGCCTTTTCTAGGTCAATAAACATACAATGAAGCTCCTTCTGCCCTTCCCGATGTTTTCCAGCTGACATACGCAGTGCAAATCCGAACTGTTTGTCACTGATCTCGATCGCCTTCCGAATCCTTTCGTCGATAACTGTCTCCAAAGCTTCATGGTATGACTCGAGAGCTTAATACCTTTTTGTTAGGACAGTTCTAATCATCTCCCTTATTCTTAAAAGCTGGTACAAGGATACTCTTCCCCCATTTATCCGGCATGTGCTTAGTCCCCAAGATAACATTGACTTAAGGAAAACAAGAGCACTATTTTCCAGGGGTTTTTATACCTCCCCAGCGATACCCTCTGAACGTACATCTTTCCCATTTTTAATCCGATCTAATTCTAGTTTCACCTCTTCTTTACTGACCATCTCCCTAGGGCCTTCGTTAAGCTGTTCAATTTCATCTCTATTTGCCCTTGCGTTCTCCTCATTCATAAGCTTTTCATGATACTCCTATCATCTTCTCAGGATGTCTTCCTCTGCGTAAAGAACATGCGCCTCTGCGTCCTTTATCATTTTTACGTATTGGACATTCTTGGATGCCGGATCGAACTCATTTGCGATAGACACGTTTCTGTCTCTCGGTTGTTTCGAGATTGTTATACAGCTCTTTGTGAGCCTCATACTTGGCTTCCACCACTGTCCTCTTTACTTCTTTGCTGGCTTTACATTCTTCTTCTCTGAGCTCATCAGTTCGGGACTTATTGCATTTCTTGTTTGCCTCTTTCTTCTTCATAACACAGTCCTGTACTTGGTAATTCCATTACCAAGTGTCCTTCTCTAGTTTCCCTTTACCAGATGTTTCTTCCAGAGGTTCCTTGGCGATTCTCTTGATTGCTCCAGCCGGAAATTCCCAGTCCACTGGAAACACTTTGCTAAGTTCCTTCCTAACTTTCGAGTCAAAGCTATGTTTATAGTCCTGTTCTTTCAACTTCCACCAACTGATATTTGGTTCATTTTTACTCCTCCTCTTTGACCTTGCTCTATATTTTGCCCTACAAACAACTGTTCGGTACTGACTTGTGACAAATTATCCCGCTACTGCTTTGCAGTCTACGATTTCCTTAAGGTGTCTTCTCTTACAAAAAACGAAGTTGATCTGTGTCTTGCTGCTTCCGTTGGAATATGTGTTTCTTTGTTCCTTAGTTTTTATGAAGTAGGTGCTGATAATAACCATCTCATGGCTTGTTATAAAATCCACTACTTGTTCTTCCCCTTCGTTCCTTGTCCCCCTATCATGCTTTCCAATCACCTATTCCTCTCCCATATTACCTTGGCCAACATGGCCATTTAAGTCTACGCCGTTCTCCACCCTGTCGCTCTTTGATATATTTGTCATGGTTGCATCAAGGTCTTCCCATAGCTCTTTCTTTTCGGCATGCTGGCATCCTATTTATGGTCCAGAAAGATCCTCAGAATTCTGTCACTAATTCAGCAAATTTCTATCACGTTTCCAACTAGGTTGCAATCAAGAATGATACCAACCCCATTTCTTTTGTTTTCTTTTCCGTTGTAATATAGTTTTTATTCATTCCCTATTTCCCTGGCTTTCACCTTTTCCCACTTAGTCTGCGAAACACACACTACACGCTTATGTTCCTTCCTTGCATGAAATCTACAACTTTACTTGACCTTCCAATCATACTTCCGACATTAAGAGTCCCTACTTTCTCGTTGACTTTCTTCATCTGTTTTCTCTTCCTAGCTTGCTTCTTACTTACTCAAACTCCTTCCCTTGGGCGTCTCATACGTTCATTTTTACCTGACGTACAATTTCCACTACCACGTTGGTGACCCACTCACAAGCCAGGCAAGGATATAGTTTAACGTCGTTCCCAGGGTTGTGATATTTACCCCATATCTGGGACCTTAACATGTACTACCGCCAGAGTAGACTCGGGAGTGGTGATAATTTCCCGTAATTCCAGAACTCCCGATTTGGAACCTCATCACCAGATGCAGTTTTAACTCATAACCAGGAATGAGTCTTAGCAGAGGCAATAATAGCAGAGGCACCAACGAACGCTAGCAGCAACTAGTACCTTGGGTTGAAATACGAGACGTTTGGCATGTAAAGCTGAAAATACGCCAGAGTCTTTAGGTAGTCTCTAAGCAGTAACATCATACCTGGCTGTTGAGGACACTGCAGTAGGAAATTCTGTTAAAAATGTTCTGTTCAATGAACTTCGAATTTTTGTATATTTGTTTTGCATCTTGTTAATCAATACAATACTAAATCTGGATTTGCTGCGCCAATAAGCTATTAAGCAGATATTATGTGACGCAAAACAATTCACAGGTAATGTAAGCTGTATTTGTCTCTGAAAGGTATTAGTTATACATGCTATAATGAATTAACATCGTAGGATGACATAGTGACTGAAGGAAAATTCTGGGCTATTTTTGGGAGCTTAACATCACGATCATGTTTTCTAGAATATTCTTTGTAAATCGACTTTACGTTTACGATTTCAATACGATTTACAAATCACTTTCGGCATTAGAAAAAACTGTTAATATTTCGTAATCAAATTAAATAGTCAGAGTTACATCTTCTTGACTTTGCTATGAGACTTGTGATATTTTGAGTGTAGGAAACATTCAGAGGATTTATGTATTACCTGTACAAATTTTAAGCCAGCTGCATGACAGAAAAACAACAGGCCTTTTTACCCATTCTAAAGGGTGTTTATTTATCTTATTAAATAAACATTAGATTAAAAAGGATTTTGGATACGTGTGCCATGGCAGAGATAAGCCGTGGCTTAATGGTTAATGCAACTGCACAGTAACCTTCACAGTAACCAAGAGTTCGGGGTCCCCGAGCTGGCGAGGAGAATTTTGAACTTTACAAAGAAAAGAGTTCGGCGTCAGGAAGGCGTCCGGCCAAGAAATTCCTCACTACCAAGTCCCTCTGAAGGGCACCATCTGAGCCCCAATTGCTGGGTGAAAATGACGTTAAAAAACTAAAAAAAAGTACCATGGCAGAGATCAAGGATCTTATCATACTCCTGCAACAGCAAATGAAACAGAAAGGACAAAAACACCCTGAGAGGGTGGGTCGTTTGATGCAGGTGTAAATTTTGGCAATAAAACTACTTTGGATTATTTTTTTCTCTTGATTTTAGCTACATTAGTAGAAGCATTAAAAACAATCGCATCATTTAAATGTTTCCATTAAAATAAACAATTAATAATTACTGGCAATAAAAATGAAGATGGAATGGCTGTTGTTATTGTCATTGTAGTCATGGTTTCACCCAACCCCAGGCCTGATGTTCGAATTCTTTTACCAGTATTCGTTGTTGAACGAAATGTAGTCAAGTATGCCAGGGAGATGTGCTAATTATTACGAGCGAAAAAGAATTAAGTTCAATAAGAATAATGAGTGCCAAACAATAATAAATTACGTTGAGTTAAGTTTAATGAGTGAAGTTTAGTGATTTTTAAGTTGGGCACTTTTTACAGATAAACATTTGCAACAATCAAATACAATACTTTTGTTCAAAACAAAAAAATGAGTAAGATTTGGCTTGCAATTACAAGACCAACTGCCTAGATACACCCAGTTCTATGCTTATTTAAATTTTCTTCTGAGTAATCTGTCTTGTAGCTTTTCTTTAAACTGCAGTATCTCTTTCTAATAGACATAACCTTTACAAACCATATTGTCATTATCTTTACACCGCACAGGGCGCTTGCATTAGTCTCACTATAAAAAAATTTTCCTGTTTTTGAAAGTACAGATTTGAAAGACTCTCAAAATTACAAGGTGTATCATAAGTGTACATTGAATTTGAAAATACTATATTAATTTAAAACCTCACCGAGCAGCTGTTTTGTGCTTTTTGATTAACAAAATGTGGGCTAGTGCTCCCCTTCCCAAAACCTTTTTTTTTGTTTGCTATACTTAATAATTATAATTCACAGCGGCTATGGAGTTCTCCTGGTGTGGACTACCTCTGTGAAAAGACTTCGAAATATCTTAAAGCCCTATAGGACAATTCCGCTCTTCAAACTTCACAGCAAAATATTCATTTCTGCAAAAGTTTTCCTCTTTCATGAGATTTCATGTTTTTGGTATTCTTGTGACTTTTCACTGCTGAGGATTGTTTCAGGACCACAATGCATTTTTCTTATGTGGATACCATCTGCAAAAGTCTTGATATTGAATTGAATCTAAGAGGCGACGATATGGGGAAGGTGAAGCAGTTCTGCAATTTAGGTAGTCGGTTGCCCAAAAACAAAAACTGTCTGGCGGAAATAAAATTCAAAAACCCGAACCGAAAATACAGATTCCGAGGATGAAAATTCTTGTTCATTACGTTTGGAAGCTTTTGCTGCACGAAGAAAAGACGTAGACACCCAGGCACTCCATACAGAACCAAGGAAACATTGTGGAAACTTCCAAATACGGTGCTACTGAATAATGCGTACTGTACGGTCAGATAGAAAATCACAAGAGAAATGAGCTATTTAAGAGGGAGATTAAAGAGTCAAGTATTCTTTTGATTCTATATTTTAAGTCACTCATATGTTGTACCCATCCGAACCCGCCCCCACCAATGGAAATGTCACATTAAATAAATGGAAGTTTTATAGTTTGTGTATTTATTTTTTTTATTTAAGCCCTTTGAGTAGGAAAATAGGAGTTAATGCACAAATGTTCTTATTTTTCAGCTGGGGATATGTTTGGTCTTCTTGTAAATTACTATTATCAGAAAAAAAATTAATAAAGTACTGTCCTTAATAATCTTTAAAATTATTGCCTTTTGGGGCTCAGTGGAAGCCATTGATGTAGGATATTCATCATGTTGTTCGTTGTAAGCTTCTTCTGAGCTACGTTTCGAGAGATACGTCTATCGTCATCAGGCTCTTCCTTACGACTCATGACATGATAAATATGCTACACCAAAAGCAGTGTCTTTTACTATTAGCAATACTGGCTGAAAAAGGCTTCTAATTATAACCCTACAGAACACTTGCACTAGCCTCCCTGAGAACAAAAATACGTTTTGCAAAGCAGGTTCTAATTACGGGAGAATTTGTTTAAAGTACAGGGTGGCTTCTATTGTGCGTTGTCACTGAAAAAAGGCATTCTATTTTCTTTGAACCACAGAAAGCATTTTTGCTAGTTTCTCTGATTGACCAAATAAAAAATTGCCCCACAAATGATTCTATTCGATAAAACTACACGTTCTGATTTTCTTGATTTTCTTGATTGCATTAATACAGAGAAAAATGCTTGATGTCATATTTAAATATTAGAGGGAAATTGGTACTCGCCATCCTGACTGGCAATATTGGTAATATTCTTTTGCTTTCTTAAGCATTACATCTGAAAAAATATCTTAAAAATGGCTCTTGTGAAATAATGTAGCAATAGTGCTTTTATATTGTGTATTACCTATTCAAAAAGGCTTAATATTATTTTTGAAATACACTGAGAATAAATGAGGTTCTCTGTGCTGAAGATTCAGCATTTCAAGACCAATTATCAGGCTTCTGAAATGTCCTGGGTATTGACATCAAACTGTATTAGGTGGTAGAGTTTTGAAGTAACGAAATTGGGGTTTCCTTGATCACAACCACCTCCCAGTCAAGTTTGTGCAAGGCATGGTAACTGTAAGCCTATACTGAGACGCATGAGGGGATGGCCTTCTTTATCCTTGATCGAAAACCCTACTAAAGAAGGTGCTAAAAATACCTTGAGAGCTAGAAGAAACAATTCATCTGCCCTACCTTTTTTTCTTTTTCTCTTTAATTGACCTGTTTCTAAGATTCTTGGGAATTCTTGTTTTCTAGATTAGAATGTTGAACTGTCGGTTTTCTTCTCTTGCCCTTAAAGGATTTTGTTAAGTGTATTGCAACCAGATTTGAATGAAAAGTGGCTTTTTTACTAGTTAAAGGTAACAGTTTGATTAGTTTCCTGATTGCTGACTTTAGAGATTTGATGGATGGAGAGAATTTAGAAATTTTGTGAATCGCGAGCATTTACAAATGTGATAGAGCACGAGAATTTAAAGACTTGATGGACATAGAGAATTAGGAATTTTATGGATCGCGAGCATTTACCAATTTGATGGAGCGTGAGAAATTCGAAACTTGATGAATGGAGAAAATTTAGCAACTTGATGGATGGAGAAGATTTAGAATCCAAATCCTTCCCATCTATATCATGTTCACAGTTATTTTCCACTCCTTGTTTTATGGCATCAGTTCATCCGATCTTAGAATTGATACCAACAATCGCCATTCTCTCAGAAAATGACTTTTCTTGGTTTATGCGTTGAATATACTCGTGATTGGGATGAGTCATCAAACGATAGAAAGCTGGGTAAAGAACGCACACTCAAATCAATGATGCCAAATTGATCTAGTTAACAGCGAGGGCCAATGCTCTGTTGATACAGAATGTTGTCGTGATAGCTTTAGGTACTGGTACGAGTCCAGTCTGGTACACACAAATTTTCCCTTTTCCGGAACAGGTAAGTTTAACTGTTTCCTTACTGAAGACTATCATAAAATATTTATTACTGAAACTAGATTTCTCCACATTTGGACTCAAAATCCAAACGAAGTGTTTGAAGACGTAGCGAGTACTTACATGTGGATTTTCAAAACAGCTGCTTCTGATGTGAATAGAAAGTCTTGATCGTCGATAGGTTACACTGAGCCCAAAATGTTATGGGGTCTTTAAAGTCAAGCATGTTACCTCCAGTTGACTTTCCTAGATGATTCCATCGTACTAGTTGAATAAACACGAGTCATTCTCTCGTCAGAACCATACCAGGAATAATGGCTTCTCAGTTACATGTTAGATGTCTTTATCATTTTTTTAATTCTCGTTTGACTTAGAGCAATGGTTTTTAAGAAGACCTACTACTATACTCCCTATGTAACATCGACAGCTATATTTGATTGGAAGCCATTCAATTTCCCAACCATTTTCTTCATATTGGTAAGCCAGGTTTTTATATCGGTCTTCTTTCCTATTGGTGGATGTTGGTTTCTAAGTTGATGGTGAGCTCAGTCAGCTTTAGATTTGTGCTCTCTACACAGGAGATGATTAAGTCGGGACGTTGTTATATCTGACCTGGTTGCAATAACAGGTTTTTTTCAAGATCTACCCCAAGTTTCTATAATCCTTTCCATCTTTCGTCAGTTTGTTTTACACTTTAGAGTGCCCGTCCTTTCTCTGATATTTTTATCCATAGGTATCTGCGGAAAGCTTCCCCTGTAGGTTGAATCAACATTTTCTTTTAGAGGTATTGGTGTGCTAAAACTTGGATATATAACCACAAAAATCTTGATAAAAGACCTAATGGGCAGTGCAAGAGTATGTATCCCAGCGTTTCTCCTACTCCCCAAGGACAGTTCTCATCATTGCAATTTTTCATCATGAGAAGCTTTTTGGCCCAGGAAGAGCGTCGTATGTTGATCTGGTGTGGAAGCTCCTTTCTGTTGACTTTAATACTCACAGCTCTTGTCAGGTGACTTTCCTCTCAATCAATTTATCCTCCAACGATATGCACTGTTCTTTCACACACTGTTGTTGGAGATGATTGTGGGTTGTTCCTACTTTTTCTTCTTTGGGAATTGCTACAACTGCATATCTTTTTTTTCATCTTAGGCATATTACTAAAGGGTTGAAAGGAGTCATCATAGAGCCCCTGTGTTAAAGTCCTTCACGCCAGCAATGCATTTTGGCTTTAATTCCGCTACCTTAATTTTCTGCTAATTATTTTACTCACTGTATAAATGACCCTTTACGTTACTTCTATTGTGTCAGAGATATCACACTTATTGAAAGAAGAAACAAAAAATTCTTCACTGCCAAATCAAAGTCCCTCTGAAGGGCACCGTCTGAGCCCCAATTGCTGCGGGAAAATGACGTTAAAACTAAAAAAAAAAAGTCTTGAATTAACGTTTGAAACTGCACACTATTTTAGCATTTTCTTTTTTGTGTGATGAGGTGTGGTATTGTTTTTAGATCACGCGACGCTGATATTGTGTTTTGGTAGCATCTCCTTGCTATGACCTGAATTGAATGGAACAGTACCTTCGGCATTTCTTTCGCGTCTAAAACCTGCTTTAACGAAAGGGTTTAATAGTTTTTTTAATTGTCTGTGCTATTTGGATATTTGTTAAACCTAATATCACTATACTTGTCTGAACTTGGTGTTGGTATTTGATTCGTAGTTACCTAAGAAGACATCATTCAATAAGCCGTGTCGAATTATTCAAAAGGGCATTTAAAAGATCAGGGTTGCATTATCCAGTGATGTGTAAAAATAGCTATAAGGTGACCCACAAAAAATGTCTCTCATGAAAATACCCACAACACACGCAATTTTAACAGTAATCAAACTAAACTTGGTACAAATTAACATCAGTCTATGTCTGACATATCCACCTAGTTTCAGTTGTAAATATCTACCAGTCCTTGTTTTACTGCCGTTCCACAATGTGCTCCATCTCTGCAGTGTCAGCACACCTGAATCCGACGTGCAAAATTGTCAATTACTCTGACATACTTCTCCCTAGGAATTCTCGTGATTTTGGCAGTGATGGCTGTCTTCAGTTCAGGGATAGTCTGGGAATTGTCCTGGTAGACACTATCTTTCAGGTAACCCCACAGATAAAAATCTGGGGGGTCGAGATCTGGTGAGTATGAGGCCCATCCAGGATCACACCTGCTACTGATGAGACGAACACCAAAGCGTTCCCTCAGCCATTCAAATGAGTTGTTTGAAGTGTAAGGAGTTGTCCCAACCTGTTAAAACCACCGTCCATTCCCCACAAGACCTCTACATCTACCTAAGGTTACCCAAAACGTACTAAGAACCCCAAGATAACGCTACGTATTGACTGTGACTGCTCATTGGTTCTCATCCTCAAACCAAGAGGGTACGATAATCCCGTGTTTGAACATTGCAACATATGTTGCGCATTTGATGGAATGCAGTGGCCTTTGCAGACAGTCATCAGGAGGTGCTGTTCCCCAGAGGACGTTGTTCTTTGAGTTCACATGTCCAGACAAAGGACGTGTGCCTCATAAGAGAACCAAACATCGTCCAGAAACCCTGGATCCTCATCAATTTTGTCACAGAACCATCGACACATCACTACATGCATATCCTTGTCCCTTTGAGTAAGTTTATGTTCCAGATCCTGCTCTAAAATCCTTCTAATAAACCTCTGAGGAATTCCAAGTTTCTGGCTACGACGACGCAATGACTTGCGAGGACTGAGACCAACCGACTCTCGGAAAGCATCAATATTGGCTGGTGATCGAGAACTCTTAAGTCAATCAGAATGAGAGGCTCTGTTGCGCTTACCACTCATGTTTAAGACTGTCCCCTGGCTCCTGAATTTGTTGACCCATCTGTACATGACTCTGCTGGCTGAATGATGACGACATCCGAATCGTCTTCTGAAGTGTGCTTGCATAGTTACCGCTGACTTTGTTTCAAAGTAGGTCTGTTCACAAAATGTCTTTGTTTGAAACTTTTTTGTGGTATTCAACCTTGCAAATAGTCCTCTTCTTAGACCTGAAACATCAAGGAAATTAGTCAGTTATTAAAGATTTTATGGATGTCATCATAAGAGACACGTTTGGGGGGTCACGCTGCATAATAACCTGAAATGTCTGTGTTTTCTCCTAACTCCAACTCTAAGAACCTAGCACTAATTACTTTTTTTTCCTAATTTGTTTACGTTTTTGTCTAACATTTAGTATAAAGTATTTGTTGTTCTGTAAATCACCTTTTTATAGATTAGTTTTAGTTGTATCCCTTTCGTTTCTCCGTTTTCCTCTATTTTGTTTTGTTAAGCAGTCTTGAGGGTGATAACAGTGTCTTTCCAGCCTTGCAACACTGTCTACTCCTGTAGTGATTATTAATAGTTGATTCCACCAAAAGGGAACAAGTAAACAAGTATGCGACCTAGAACGGAAAAACAAAATCATTGTTCGACAAAAGGTCGCTTTCCATCCCTCAAAAAAGCTAACGTTGTTTCCCAAGTCACGTGTCCAGGATGTGGACAAAAACACGTCGGAAAAACAGATTCTTAATTAATTACACGCTGAAATCAACATGGTACCCGAAAAGATCAGCCGATGTTCTTACATTCGACAGGATGTCAGTCACTCCACGAAACGGTCAGTATTTTCTCACGGCCAACAGGCTTTGATGATGAACCAACCGTTTTGAATAATAACGGACACGTTCACAATGTAGTCCTAGATAACTTAAATTATGGACAATAATGAAACATGGTTAAAGGTATGTCTTTAAAAGCCTTTTTACATAAAATGCTTAGTCTCCAGCAGTAAACATAGGTCCAAAGGCCTCAAACTTACAATTGCATGTGAACCTAAGATGTAACTACTCATCCCCAATTTCTTCATATCATTTTCTCTTTGCTTATAAAAAGGTTTTTCTACAGTGACCATTATCTTCTAAGTAAATAATGTTGATAATTTGTTTGTTCCGTACGTTAAGCTTACACTAGTATTAGTTTAGTATTGTTTGTTTTGGCTCCCTATGTATGGCAACAGTTATTCGTTAACACTTGCCTAAATACATCCCACACATTACCTATATCCAGATAAAAACGCACATGTATATGCCTATCTGAAGAAGAAATTCGGAAAAGGTCAGAATAAAAAGAATTACCATATATTACTGTCCAAGTATTTCACTGTTTTGCGAATAATCATTGATTACAATCTATAATCTATAATAAATACACAAATTCATTAATATATTTTAAGTTCATTGTTCCTTTACCAGAATATTTGTAAAGTACTTATAATCCTTTGCTACGACGATTGGATCGTTGTCCTGTTTTCCTTGAGTCAAATATTAAGCCAGAGGTCAAAATATACGAGCAGAGTTTCGCTAGTTATTTTTGACTAAATGCCTAACAGTTTAACCTTCTTCTGCCACTCTTACCAACATATTTTTATATGAGTTTTCAAATGATCGTAAAAAATTACCTTTTTATTAAAACAATCCCTTTCATAATAATCAACTCCAAACTGACCATTTTTCTGCAATAAACTTATTATTAGCTGAATTGACTTCCTTTCTGTTGTTTCTCGTAGCCTTTGAAACTGGACTCTGTATATAAATAGCAGAAAAGTTTGGAAATGTACAACTAAAAATGACAAAATAAAGTTGTCAAAATATCTTTTCAAAAGTCTCTTTTTTCATGTATTTGGTATTTTGAAATCATATTTGGACTTTGCTTTTTACTCTAATTTTCAACTGCCAAGTAAAGAATAGCAGTCTGTTCTCTTCCAATACAACTTATAGTTTTTCAAGAAATTGTGCATCTTGATTAATGTTAGTGTCGCCACTCGTTAAAATAGATGAGATTAAGCTTCTTAATTTCGTATTTGACTGACCCTGCTTCTGCTCTTGCGAAACGTCTATGGAAATTTCCTCAGACAATCATTTTGAAAAGAAGATGGCTTTGTTTAGTTTGACTTGTGAACTTTCGACTCATTTTCCTCAGTTACTTTTTGACTTCCGTTACCATCAAGTAATTCTTAGCCTTCTATATTGTTTTTAACTTGATTGTCTTTGAAAGGATCAAATTTTTAACCACTAGCTGAATAATTTTCAGGCATAGTTTAACACCATTTCTTGACGGGACTGTCCAATTGACGGACTGATGAAGTGCGCATTTCGCACTTCCTCAGGCCTATTCAAAGCGTCTGTGACTCAGACTGACTTAAGAGTAGCTTCAACACCGATCTTGCAGTTTCCTTATTCTTGGCTCAGTATCTGCGACATTTCCAATCAATCAGGCTTGGGCATTTCATTCATTTCATTTTAGCTACCTTTTCCAATCTCTTTGCTTTCAATTTTTTGTATATTGTGTGTTGCTAATACGAACAGATCCGTGTGATACTGAAGTCTATAATGACTAGGACATAACCCTGTTCCCGAAAAACGTTTCTCACGTTTGGCATCTGATGCACGTTTAATAGCAGAGAACATAAGTTGAAAAACTGGAATTAAAAGTATATTGAATCTCTTTGGAATGTTTTGAATTGCAGAGAACATCAATTCCAATCCATAAAAACATTTAACACAATTTATATTTTATTCTAGTTTAGACATTTAGATCTGGAAGTCTTTTCCAGTTACTCCAAATGCAAATTCTAACATGAGATCAATTTTGGCGTCATTTTTTACTCTTGTGGAAACTGTGCCACCTTTTCTCGACAAATGAAGGAAATCTTTGACTACGTTTCTTGATTACTGAATGACAATGTAACCTGTTCTCTACTTTCATTCCGATGCAAAAATGTACTTGATTTTTCTTAATTATTGTAGTATTTACACTAAATTTGGTAATAAAATAATAACTAGCACTCAATTTTAAGATCATTCTTAACACAATGAATTAAAAAAATTAATTTAACTATTTACATTACAATTTGGAGTCTGGAAAGTTTAGTTTTTCTTTTATAAGACTCGATGCATGATATGATTGATGAAAGTATCAGTAAAGAAGTCTACGAAAACAACTTTAAAGATCTGAAACGTCACAAGACTGTGGCGTTTTTTCGTAATTGTAAGAAATAGAAAGATTATGGAAGAATGTGCGCTTTTTTGAATACACCTACTCAATTATACGGTATTGTAAAAACACACCAGTTCGAAGATGTTTCCAAAATAACTGTTGAATCATGGAAATTTCGTTCGATATCTGTTTAGCAAACAAGACTGCTCTGTTTCTAAGTTTTCTTTGTTTTGACTTAAACTGACTGCAGTTCTTCACAGAAGCTATTTTCTATTTTTCCAATAAAATATAATATTTTTTCAATGTCCAATAGATTTATTTGAACTTCTGTGCTGATAATGGCTTAATACCACTTTCCTTCTTCACCTCAGTAACACCTTCAGCCGTATTTCAGGACATTAACTGTCATTACATATATCAACAGTGAAAATATGGTCGGAAATCAGCTTGCTACACAAAACATAAGCAGAAGATGTGCAACACAACACTAATATTTAACTACTATAGTTTTCTTTGAAAATGACATAATAACTCATCTGTTATTACGTTATGAAAGAGGAAAAAAGCGATAGCGAAGCACTTTTGAGGTTTTCTTGCATTGCACAAACTGGTACATCTTTGTACAGTGCTGTACATGTTACCTCAGTATACTTTAAACCGTTTTATATTGAAAATAGCTATATTATATACAACAAACAGGGCTATCCAAACTTGATATAAACTCAATCACTGCTAACATTGAACGAGGAATACGTGTCTTGTAAATTGAAATCTTTTTTTAAGAATTTATCTATCCACAAGATGGTTGAATAAATTCTAGCTCAAATTTGTATATATAATTAGATACCTGTCATTTTTAGTAGGTTATCTACTCCTAAAGCTTTCCACTGAGAGCTCATTCTAGTTCCAGCCCCTCTACTACAAGGAAACAGATAGTTATTCCATGGGCAGTCCGTTGTCTGTCAGTTTTCAAAATATATTTTTAACGAAATATACAAAAGAGGAAATGAAACCAACAAATTGGTGCTCTGACCAACGTTCTGTTGATGATGTGATTCTAAAAGATCAAAAGACAAAACCTGATTACCTTTTCACCACCTGTAAGGACCTAAAAAACATAGCTTTGAACTTGGCCCTCACGAAGAGGTATGCACAAATGCATAGGGAGTCAGTACATAATCAAAGACGGCATATCAATGTTTCCATCTTGAAATCAACTTTAAATTCCTTACGTTTTTCAGCAAGTGAAGTCTTCGAAAGTGACAGGGGCTAGTAACAATTTGGAGAACGAAATGTGCTGTTTCTTGTCTTGTCACTATTCGTAAATTTGCTTTATTACAGTTGTTTTATATTTACACGGTATCATTCTGGGAACTTTGTCGACCCATTCAACAGTCTTTCACACAGATGAAGAAAGTATATGTAAATTCCTATAGCTTTTACATAAGATTTCAGATTACAGATTTCAATAGATTTTAAACAGCCCGATGCTAGTGCAGATCCAGAGAGGGGGTCTGAAGGGACCGGAAGCTACTGCTCACCAAGGGAAACATATCTATTTGTTGTTGTTGCTAAATTAAATTTGAAATTGAATTGATAATTAAAATTGTATATATCAAGGTTCTCTTTGGTGAACCCCCTTAATTTTCCTTCCTAGTACTTGTTCCTTCCCCGTGGTTGCCTGTTTGTCAGTTGGTTCCTGATCACCTGAACACCCCCTGCTCCAATCTCTGGATTCAGGCTTGCAGATGATGCCACTGCTGAAGGNCCCAATCTCTGTATTCAGGCTTGCAGATGATGCCACTGCTGAAGGGTTAGGCAAGATTATCCTCGATGAACTTGAAGCATACGATATACACGCTTTTTTTTATAAGCAACATCTTATAAGCAACGCCAGGCTCGAAATTTACGAATTTTTAAGCAACTGTTAATCAACAACCCAGGCTCGTGTCGTGTACCGTACAAAATTATTTTTGAGAAATTCTATTTTCTACTCAACATAAGAATATCTTCGATAAAAATAAGTTAAAAATCCTAAAAACCAATTATAATACAGTAGAATGATCTCTTTTAGTTCTTTTGCCTTTTGCATAAAAGCAGGAAACGACACAACGTAGACCATATGAAGGCTTATCAAGAGATGCAGTAAATTCTGAACAGTCAATTTTCTCCAAGATTTTTCTTGAAACAAAACCATAAATATAATTTTTAAACAGTTGATAGCCAAACATGACTAGAAAATAAGAAGTGTGCAACATTTGAGTCAACATTTTCAGCATTTAAGCTTATATTATTGGAAGTGATACCCATGCAATTAGCATGTCCTAACCACTTTTTAGCACATGGGAGTGCAAAAGACTTAATCACAAAAATCATTTTTTGAGCTTCATCATATATATCTAGTGTTACATAACATTTATTGCCTGGTTTTGTTGGATGGTCAAAGGCTTCATCTAGTTTCTCCATATTACAACCCAACTGGTTTGCATTATCTATATCTTAAAAAACAACATAAAAATGACTGCTTTTATCTTTGCCCCTTCTCGATAAAAGCCTAATCCCCACAAGGATAATCTAATTTAGAATCACAGCATTTATTTCTCTTGTGAAAAGAACGGAATAGGGACAAATAGTAATATTTGCAAACCTGAAACCATTACTACCAGGCAATCAGCTGGACCAAAATTAGGCTTCCCTTTGATAAAACTATAATGACATGGCCCACAAAGTTTGTGTTTCTTCTGTCTCGTTTAAATATTTTTTTTGACACCTTATCAACAGTAGAAACACAATCTTTTTAATATTCATTTACATTTTACCCGCGAAATCAAATGGCTTTTGTAAAACTCAGGTTTGGATTCAAATATTTACTAAGCATGACATCAGAAGGTATAAAACTTAGATTACCTTACTATCTTGATATTACTTCTTCTAATCGTGCAAAATACGCCTGATTTACATTCTTTTACAGCATGGGGAAACATAAGGAAGTGGACTCGACATTTTATGTTACAAGTACAGCAGTAGCTTGTAAGCAGCAAAGTACGTGTTTGTAAGTGTACCATAGATCAAATCCTATGGATGTTACAAAATCAGGTATATTTATTTACAACTTATAATTTTAAAAATATTGTTGAATTTATCATTTCAAGCATATGAAGGTACATTTGCAGGAAAAAAAGGTAAATTTCACAGTAAAGGATTTTAGTGAAAATTACTCTTTAGTAAAAAAAAAAAAACCCTGTCAGATCACCAGACTCACAGTTTTGTTTCTCTTTTGTGCTAAAGCTCAATCAGTATTGAATGGCGTAAAAACATTCTTTAAAGAACCCAGCATTTTTAGACCCTGAGAAAATGTTTTTAGATATTGTCACACCCATTATGTTGCATTCAGACATAGAGCTTGGGCCCAAAGTATTGTTCTGTGCAGAATATTAATACTTATTTTGTAAACTAACTACAGCCTTAAGTTCTATACAAAGTGTTAGCTCTGTCTTATTTTCAGTTTGATTTGGAGTGTTTCAAATGGTATTTAAGGCTTTGTTTACTCTGACTTTGTTCCTGAATTTTTCTATTGCTTGTACGACAGTGGTTGCAAGACCTACTGAAGTGTGGACGGCCATTGGCTCACAGGGGGCTCTTCTGCTCTTCGACAGCTCTTGTTTTTGGTGCTACTGAGTGTCCATAACACCCTCCTCACCTGGTAAACCAGGTGGGAAAGCCGGTTTAGTCGACGACCACTCGACCATGCGGCAGGTAGTACTGGGTTACAATGTTACCAGTTGCTGGGAATCCCAGACCTGACTGCGCCATGGTTATAGAAATTTCGGCCGACCTACACTAGATTATGCTACCCTGTTCCAGAAAGACACAGGTCTTCCAATACCCGATTTCCAGAAATCGATGAAAAACAGTGAATCGTGGAGAATGCTGATCATTAATTCGGGTGCACCCAATTGACTGATTAATTGATTGATTGATTGATTTATTTACTCTGACTATCATTAGCATGTCATATCCGGGACATTTAAAACTGTCTAAAAAGAAATATGAATAAAGCTTATTATTGGCTGTTATGATGTAAAGAAAAGACATGTGCATAGGTGCGAACACTATAACAACCGCGCATGCACTAGATATATCACGTGCTTTCTTTTCATACGGAAATCTATTTTTTGTATAGAGTTCAGGTGTTAGTTGATATTGAAAGAGATAAATTCATTGATAATAATTACGTACTTTTCTTACCTTTAACAAAACATAATATTGACTTATTGCTTACAGGCATAGATAAATAAAATAGGAGCACGCAGAACAAAAATGTGCCTAATTTTATCAAAAATCATCTTTATTTAGGATATCCAGAAATAATGATTGTTACCATAAAAATCAAGGAATGACATAACTGATATTCTCTTGTTTCGTCTAACAACCTAAAAGCAACATAAAATCTAGGGCTTCTTGAGTTGATTTCACAATGAGATAGCCAACCTGTGGATCATCCTCAGAATTCTATAGGTACAAGTCATGAAATTAAAAATGAATTATTTCACAGTGTGTTTGACGCAAGAAAAATTGCACAAAGATAAACAAGCAACTACATTCATCTCTGTTGAAGCCGATGATACAAGCGATATCTCTTACGTCACGCAATCTGTATTGATTCTTCGACTTGTAAATGACGGCAAATTTGTGGAGGGATTTCAATAGATTTTAAACAGCCCGATGCTAGTGCAGATCCAGAGACGGGGTCAAAAGGGACCGGAAGCTACTGCTCACCAAGGGAAACATATCTATTTGTTGTTGTTGCTAAATTAAATTTGAAATTGAATTGATAATTAAAATTGTATATATCAAGGTTCTCTTTGGTGAACCCCCTTAATTTTCCTTCCTAGTACTTGTTCCTTCCCCGTGGTCGCCTGTTTGTCAGTTGGTTCCTGATCACCTGAACACCCCCTGCTCCAATCTCTGGATTCAGGCTTGCAGATGATGCCACTGCTGAAGGGTTAGGCAAGATTATCCTCGATGAACTTGAAGCATACGATATACACGCTTTTTTTTATAAGCAACATCTTATAAGCAACGCCAGGCTCGAAATTTACGAATTTTTAAGCAACTGTTAAGCAACAACCCAGGCTCGTTTCGTGTACCGTACAAAATTATTTTTGATAAATTCTATTTTCTACTCAACATAAGAATATCTTCGATAAAAACAAGTTAAAAATCCTAAAAACCAATTATAATACAGTAGAATGATCTCTTTTAGTTCTTTTGCCTGTTCGAAATTTTAATGACGTCAGTATCTGGCGCCATGTTCATTTACCAACACAGATGTTCATCTTTAAATAAAACTATTCCTTATAGAGGGGAGGAGGGGGAAAACGTCCTCTTTGTTTAAAGGGGGAGGGGCTACACTGCTTTTTGGAGTTCAAACAAAAAAGAAGTGGAAATGTTAAGCAACAGCTAAGCAACTAGTTAGGCTGGTTTCCTGCAAAAGCTAAGCAACAGCGAGCCTGAATCAAAATATTGCGTTGCTTATAAAAAAAAGAAGCGTGTCTTTAAAAAATTGATTGCAGACATATGGCAAAGCTGCTGTGATAAGTGGTATAATTGGAGGTGTTCACGTTAAAGTTAGGGGGAAATACTTCTATTCTTTTTTGTCCACTGCTATGCAGATCAAATCATATGCATATCTAAAGCAAATGGCTTGCAAAGACGGATTGGTGATTCAAAATTACTATTTTTGATATCTTTCATCAAAGATTTACTAACATTCAGCTTCTGTTTTCAAATTTCTGATACAGTCAACACATGCGCTGAGGTTGTCCACGCAGTATGAATTGATAGGCTGCCGTCTTATTGCAAGACGGACTCAAGCTCTTTACGGCTTAATCAGCTCTTCTGCAAAGGAAGCATGTGATTTGATTTTCAAACACAATACGCAGAGGACTTCAAGCCGATAAACTCTTCACTTTTCACCGACTCAAAGTATCGAATGCTCACCAAAGAGAGATTACAAACTGAATAAAAGATTAGATATGCTAATGAAACATCCATTTAACTAATGCCATAGATCTATATTCATTGTTTTGAATTTGTAATCTCACAGAAACATTCTCAGAAGTGTTTAAATTAGTTTAAGTGACACTGGCTACGTCGGTTGCAAGCATTGAGCCAGAGCGAGGTTTTTCAACACAAAAGAGACCAGAAAGATTTTTGAGAGGTTCAATGCGAATTAAAAACTATATACAATGGCAATGCTAACAGGTCTTCCCTAACCTATTTCAAAACCAGAACCTTTAAAAATAAAGTTATAAATAAATTTGCAATGCTGAAATATAAGATGAACTTTTTTACAAGAATTGATTGAAATTGTTCGTTACGTTTGACGTGTATATGGTCTGTTGTATATATACTGTTCTCTTTATTATCAGTATACATCATAAGAGACTAGCCATTGTCAATACAATAACATTTTTCAAGTGTGTGAGTCCTAGAAAAACACTGCTCTATATATTTCACCAGCAGGTTAGTAAAAATTGCTTAGTCCATTTAATAACAATAAACATATATATATACATCATTTATTTATTTATTTACGAATATTTATACAGGATAAAAGCTTCAGTTATTTACATATTTACATAAATACTGTTATCAATGTTTGTCCTGTAGAATATAATAAAAGATATAATAAGAACTGATTAAAAACTATATAAAATTAAAAGCCTTCAAATTTCAATCAAGATGAAGATAAAAAGGGTCTTCTATCTTCAAGTGGCATATTATTGAATAGCTTAGCTCCACCATAATAAAAACTAGATCTAGCAACCTCTAGTTTTATTGATGNAAAGCTTCAGTTATTTACATATTTACATAAATACTGTTATCAATGTTTGTCCTGTAGAATATAATAAAAGATATAATAAGAACTGATTAAAAACTATATAAAATTAAAAGCCTTCAAATTTCAATCAAGATGAAGATAAAAAGGGTCTTCTATCTTCAAGTGGCATATTATTGAATAGCTTAGCTCCACCATAATAAAAACTAGATCTAGCAACCTCTAGTTTTATTGATGGGAGTTTTAATAACTTGGCATAATAATATTGGCATAATAATGATCATCATTCTGACATGCCCCACCAACAAATATTATCACGCTCAGCCAATGATTATTAGTATTTTTAGACAAAGGATAACATAACAAATACTCTATTCCTGATCTAACAACATAAAGTACTTCTTGATCGACATTTATACCATTGCTTTTCCTTGTGAACTCATAATTTCATTATATTGAAATTATTACCGTTACGTTGCTCCCCCTAAAATTTCCAACAGAAGCAAGCCTTAAAATGCTGTATGCTTCCCATGTTTAGATTTAGCGAAAACTATAAAACAAACAGATTGTCTGTAGAAAAAAGTTATAAAGTAATGAATTTTTCACCACAAATCATATCCTTACAGAAATTGCAATCCATTAAGAAACGGAATTACAACTCTACATAAATGAAAAAAAGATATGATATAAACCCCAGTTTTAGCCTATGTGGCTTGTTTGAAACAGTTTTAAAACTTGGAGAAACAAACTATTGTATAAAAAACTCAGTCTACGTTTCTTTTGAGTCCAGATTTTTCCAAGGAAAAGAAATTGGTTAATTTAATCAAGTGAATCAATAATGTACAACCCGTTAATATTTCTAGTTTTGACTAAAAGTACAACACTGCTTTACTGCAGCGAAATTCTTTGCTACTTTCTTGTGAAACAAAAAGTTCTTTTGCCCGAAAAACAGGATTTTCTCAAGGATGCATCTGCTTTGACTCTTTGACAACTCACAGCTTCATGCCAACCATCTCTAACTATCTCTAACGATTTGGGTATTTATCGTGCAGTTTCTTACTCTCCCACTTTCCTGTAAGTTTTTTAACTGTGTAATTTTTGTTTTTACTTGTACATTTCAGGCTATACCAGCGGGACGTTCCGTTAGATCTTCAGGTTGTATATTGGCAGCACCAAGACTATATTTCCAGGAACTTCAAAGCAACTTTAGAGACAGAAAAAAGCTTTTCCTGTTTTCGTTTTTGAGTATTATTTTAAGCATCGACTCCTTACTGTTCTTTAGATAAGAACACAGTCCAATGGTGGTTGTCATAAGGGAAAGCTCCAATTGTATCATGCCCCTCCCTAGCTCTTCCCTTGAAAGATACAAGCGATTAACATCAGCCTTATGCAGGGCACATAATGGTTGGTTAAGAATTTGATCTTTGTATCTACTTTCCTATTATCAGCAATAGACCATATGATAACATTGAATTATTATTGTTATTATTATTGTTTATTATTATTATTATTATTATCCTTTTTGTTTCCAGATTCTGTTGTTGAGGGCAAACCATATCACATATCCAGATGACTTTTCTTTCCTTGCCCTCAAAAGTCAAATTTGGTTTCCTCGCAGTCGTTGTTTATCGAAGGTGGAATTCGAAGTCCCAGACAAGTTTGACTTTCTCATTCTTTAACACGGTTCCTCGTTCCCATCTTTCCTTATACCAAACCGCATCCTTCCCGATGAGATTTTACTCTTTCGCCTAAACAACTGCCAATATCATCAAAGCTCTGTTGTGTCTTGACAGATATTCACTGCTTGCTAAGACCTTGAAACCTGCAACTAAGTGTTTCACCGTTTCATTTTGTTGGTAACACACACGATATCTTCCATCTTCCATCAAACCTCTTGCCACTTTCAATGACCTCGTCTCTACCATTTGCTTCAACATATCCGTTATTGCGGATGTGTTGTATGGGTGTATATTCTGTGTAAGTCACATGTATAAAAGAGTGATTTTAGGGTGGTTTCAACTCTTTTATGATATGCGCGGATGTTAAAAGATCTTTGGCAGGAACAGACGAGATATTGAGTCGTAGCCTTTAATCACTTCATCTTGTTTTTAACTACTGAACACTAAATCACTACAAAATAGGTGCGTCTAATTTACAAAAATGACACCACGAGGCTTACAGCCACGTGACTAGAAAAAACAATACAACTATGATATACACGTGATCTAAATAACCCAATCAAAATAAAAAGAATATCGTATTATTTGAAACTATATTTTACACCACAGGTGGCATTGTGGTTCTTTCATCTTGTACTGTTGGATTCGTCTTCTTTCTACACCTTTCTTCAACGTTTCTTTGACCTTTTCCCATGTGAGTTTCCATTCTGCCTCGACTAATTCATTGTCCAACCATACATTTTCATTTTCAAATCTCAACCTCACTCCAACTTCTTCTATAGTGGTAAAGGACTCTGCAATGATGGCATTTTCTTCTTTCAGTTGTTTCCTTCTACAGGCTGCTTTTATCCATTGGTTCTTTTACTTTAGCATATAGCACACTACACACAATCTCGTTTCTTTTTACACATCCTCCATTGACTTTAGTCCTCTTTCACCTTTCTCTCTTTTCAGATAAAGTCTTTCACTTGCCTGTCTTCCCAATACATTCTTTGCACGTAATTCTTTCTTTATCACCTGATCAAGTTGGTTGAGTTCTCCATTGTTGAATTTGCAGAAACTCATTGGATATGCTGCGACCGGCATCACTTTCCCATTTATTGCAGCAATCAGGTTCGCATCGTTCAACTCTGTGTTCACCAACATTTTGACTCTTTTGGTTACTTCGTCCTTGACTCTTTCAAATACTGCCTTGGTCATTATTCCGTCTGCTCGCTCAATGCCAAGAAATCTGTAACTCTCATTCTCATCCGGGTCCATTGTTTTCATTCGTTCTTCCAGTATTTGCAGTCCTTCGCCCTTCACCATCTTGCTATGATCAAAGACTATCTCCGCAAATTTCGACACCCAATGACAAGCTCCGGTATCATTGCTCACTTGCACGATTATTTCATTGACATCTTTCAGGATTTTATGACTCTCTTGATACTGTTTCAGATCATCAACAAACAAGCTGTGTGTTCTATGTACTTTCCTATTTCCTGGTTCATCAATTCTGTAGCCTTTACTTTGTTGTAGTAAGTTACACACAGGTATTTCGGTAATGCAAAATCCCACTGGTGAGTAGCTGTCAGCTTGAAGGAAACCTCACGATATCTTTATCCATCTGCTAGTCATCTCCTCACCTTCATTCCATATCTCCAATCGCGTTGTTTACATACTCATAAGCCGCTCAATACGTCGGATCACTAGCTTAGGAATTCCTATCCATTCATAAACTCGTATCATCCAGTCGTAATGAACTTTGTCATATGCTTTCTTATAATCATAAAAAGCAACAGCGAGGTTTCTATGGTATTGTTTGACTTTTTCCATTGTACATCTATCAACGATAAGTTGATCCATCGTTCCCAATACACTTACCACCGCTCCAAGTTGACCTTCATCCCAGATTTCATGCACCACAGTCTGGTTTCTCATGTACTTTGCAATGATACCTGTTAATAGTTTATGCGAGGTAATTAAACAAGTGATTGCTCGGTAATTCTTTTCACCACTGACGTTTTTGGTTTTCGGGAACAGGATAGTCCTCCCTTTAGGCCACCACATTGGTATCATGTTGTTATCTATCATCATCATTTCAAATGACTTGACCAATGCTTTTTGAGTGGGTTCAAAATTCTTCCACCAGTAATTCTGTACCTCATTGATTCCGGGGTCTGTCCAATTCTTTCTCTTTTTTAATTCTTTTTGGAGGATTTCCAACTCAATTTTGAAGTCTTCTATTACGCTTAGTTTCTCTCTGAGTTCTTGTTTTACTTCTTCCATCCATGGCACATTTGGTGTTCTCTTGTTTCTCTCCCAGATGCCTCCTCAGAATTTCCACAAACCTCTCCACATCTGGCATTTTACCTTCTCTGACACCAGTTCCCTGCAACTTCTTAAAGAAAGTCTTTTGATCTCGCTGATATATGGTGTTATCTTGAATTCTTGCACTTTTCTCGATATATTTTCTCATCTTAATCTTCTTGTAAAAAAATGTATCATCCACCCATATCATTGTGTAGTTCCCACTAAACAGACAGTCTTCCAAGACTAAAGAGCCCCGTCTGCCCTGATTCTGAAATCAGAGATTTACTTCTCTTAGAACAACTACTTGACCAACATTAACGACGTTGTTCTACCCGGAGCACTGGTTATTTAAAGGCGCCAGATACTTGCCTTTCGCCCCTTCTCCTATTAGTTTCAAACAGTTCCGTCACATGAAGGCCAGGCGCTGGAGTTGGACTACCAGAGGCTTTATCTTTCGCTTGCCGTTGCGTATAACAGGACAATTCAGAAACAATGTACTTCTTCGTACTGCAGGTACAGGCAAAAATAACAAGACTAATCACAAACATTGATTATGAATTTTCAACGTGACATCCACAGAAAGTAAACTAAACAAACAAAAACAAAAACAAAACAAAACAAACAAACCCAAAATTGATTCACTAAACAATTGTCGCTAGAAATTCACGAACATTAAATTATATTTTTTAACAAACAAAAAGGAAATGGTTTAGTTTCAAATAGTTTAGTTTCAAATGGTCTGCTTTACATACTCAATGCTCTTCTTAGTAGATGTGCCGTACTATTTAAAAGTATCTTTTGTATCTCATATAAGGAGGAGGTTCCTGGGGTTTTCTCTAACAATTATTATTAATATTATTATTGAATTATCGCACACTGATAAGATGTCATTTCATTCAGCGGTAATGTCTCCTTGATATTGGTGACAGCAAGTCTCCTCAATTTTCAAGGACTTTTCTCAGGATCCGTGCAGATTGCAGGGTTACAATCTTCTGCATCTCTTCAATTCTGGTCTCAATTCCCAGCTCTTCTACTCTTCTTTCGATGTCTTTTGGTGGTGTTCCTAACGCCCCGATGTCTATGGGTACTACTTTCACCTTCATGTTCCATATTTTCTGGAGTTCTCTCTTTAAATCCTGGTATTTCTCAACTTTCTCTTTCTCCTTCTGCTCNGGATGATGCAGTTGTTCTTGATCAAAATAAATCTGCCTTCTAGCTTCAATTACATGATCGGTCTGTATGTAAAGTCCCACAGTACCTTGCAAGTATCATTTTCAATCACACTTTCCGGCTTATGGTTGTACCACTTCTAAAATTACATGTACCGCAAATTTCCTGCATATGTCCCAGTGGATTCTTCTCCCAACCCAATCATGTCTATTCTTGTATTCTTTCTGCGCCATTTTGATATTATTATTATTATTATTATTATTATTATTATCATCTTTATTATCCTTATTTTCCTTATTAATAATAATTATTATTATTATTATTTTATTATTCTTACAATTTTTAAGGACTTCTTTGAAAGAAACAAAAATCCAGCATGCTTTATTTAAGACTGTTTAGTTTAAGCCTAGTACTTTTATTTCTCTTCTCAAAATTCAAAACTGAAATTTACGACAAGAGAAAATTCAATTTACCTTTGTTTGAAATATCCTGCCTGATTATCGTAAATAGATTATTTACGAACTTGTTTGTTTAATATCATTTTCAATTATTATTTGAATGATGAAACACCATGATGATTTAATTTTATGATTAATATTTACAATCTGATTAAATATTTCCAAGACTGACAGATTATGAAAAACATACAGAAATTCACTTCATATTTTTGGGGGGCTTTTTATACAAAAGGATTAGTACCCTGACACACAAGATCTACAAGTTCTACATTTCGTAAATGAATTAAGTAAGTCAATTGAATACTTTGTTTTATTTCCTTGTACTAATAAGATTTGTAATGAACCATGAATCAAAGTTTGAAAACTGTCAGAGATTACCTTACTGGAAGCCATTAAACATTGTTCTCAAAGACACAAGTATTTACATTCAGCGTGCTTTACTTAACGATTTTAATTACGAAAAACCCTTTTAAACAAGGTTACGTACTGTGTAGAATGACACCTGTTGCATGCTAATACTCACCTCATCCTGCGTTTACAAGAACTTAGCAGCTGGTACATTTATTCGCAGATAAAAGTGATAAAATCGCACGAAAATCTACATCATATGTGAAAAGGGATTTACAAAAAGTTATCAACGAGAATTATTTGGGGAGTAATTTCACACACTGTGTTATATTATATCGTCTTGTTTTTACCGCTTTTAATTATCACAACAAAAAATTATTTCACCTCTCGGAAACGGTAAGTCAAGCAAAAAAGAGGATCTACTGTGTTTTTTTTAGAATTCAAAGAGCAATCTGTATATGCATTATACATACATAAAATTATGCATTGTTCTATGTCCCATGACTGTTGATTTCACTTTTGTATAACTCCCTACATTGTTTTTTTTAAGTAGCGTTACAAAATAAGGCATTATTCTTCTACGATTTTCTGTTACAATAGATTTTGTATTTATCTGTCTTTTGAGGGCAGAAATGTATCCAGAAATCACACCTTAGAATTACAATTAACATATGGGATTTCATTTTTTATTTCATTTGTTTAATTAAGCAACCAATTTTGAAGACATCTTACTGTTAAAACTAAGATTTACGTGAATTTGTCTGTTTTTACTTTATTTTCAGTGGGTTTCATTGATGATCAAGTACATTGGCGATTCTATGTCATTCATTGGTTTGGAGTCAAGAGAACAGTAATGACGTCGTTTACAAATTCTTTTAATATCAGAAATGTTAATATACCACTCTGTGAAGACAAGCGTATCATTTTGGAACGACTGTGTTAACACAAAACCAACAAGCTGGAAATAAGAAACCTCATGCATAGAAAAGAATTCAAATTTTCAAGAGGATTTCCGTTCAGATTCCACAGGCTGTCAAGATCAAAGCAGTGAGATTTTTAAACGTATTTAAAGGAAAGCTACCGTGATTTGGAATAGTTAAATCATAGGAATAAAAAATTATCAATGGAAACAGCTTCAGTTATTTCGACATCTTTCGTTACGATAACTACAATAATTTTACCGAATCAAACAAATAATGCAACCTTGTCGCTTACTGAGAAGCCGGGAAGTACAATAATGGGCTTCTTTATTGCCCTGTTAGCTTTACTGATCATTTTAGGAAATATAATCATATTAATTGTTTTAAAGTTATACAAACCGTTAACTATTCCAGATATCTTGGTCTTTTCATTAGCATTTTCAGATTTCCTTAATGCTTTATTTCCTTTACAAATACTGAATATTACGAGGAATTTTATGAGGAAACCATTTACAGAGGAACTGTGCATAGTATATGTCTGGGTTACGTATACTTTAAGACTAGTGTCTGTCATGACAGTAGCTGTCATCTGCTTTGATCGTTGGCTTTCATTTGCGAAACCTTTATACTATCGTGCTAGAGTCATGTCAGAAGTGTTCAAAATCAAAGTGTTTATTGTTGCTTTATGGTTCCTTGCAGCAACAATGGCTTTACCGCCACACATCGGTCTTGGTTCAACGGGTTACACAAATGGAAATTGCTTCTACCAGTTAATAAATCTTGGGCTTGGGTACGGCATTTTCATTGAATTTGTAGGATTGCTTCAATTGAGTCTTGCATTATATTGTTACATAAGTATCAAAGCTTCAGCAGCATCCTTTTTACGTCGTCAAAGGCAGCTTAAAGGTATGGGATTACCAGGAAAGACCAATTTAAATGGTAATCACTCAACCACTGCAGATATAAACCAAGATAGCAGGAAGAAGGGAATGCCATTCAATTCAAAGGCAATAACTGAAAATCGCCAAGCTTCTGTAAAAAGTGCAAGTGTGTCCAAAATGCAACAACCACCACTTTTGCACTTGGCCCTTAGTGGTCAACAGAAAAAGAAAATAAGCGAAGGAGAAAAACAAGTCACTGAAGTGGGAAAAATGATGGCTGCTGTGGTATTACTCTTTTACATTTCATGGATACCATTTCTGGTAAGTGACCTTTAGTTTTAAATTGTACCAACATCTTAAAATACTTAAATTTTATTACAATTCCTCTGAACCTTTCCAGGAAAAACACATAGGTGCCCAATGCTTCGGAACTGATTAAGTATTTTACTTACTTATTTGAGAGTTTAATAGGGGAGTAACAGAGAGAGTGTGTGTGTGTGTGTGTGTGTGAGAGAGAGAGAGAGAGAAACAGACAGACAGACAAACAGACAGAGAGAGACAGAGTGAGAGATAAACTCAGTGGCTACTTAAGGATGGCAAAAGAGCCTCTTGAGACTCAGCGCAAAGTAAAAAGCATCGTGTCCAAAGCATAATAACCTAAATAAACAATATAATTCTCAGTTTACCCAAAGAGAATGTTTCGTTGCCTAGTAAAATAAACTGATGTTCATAGCAGGTCAACATAATTTTGGTACATTTATAACGTACACACTGACTGAATAATTTATTATTATTTATTTATTTTATCATTAAAAGTTTTGTATTCGGTAAATACAAAAACATTCACTTGTTAGTGCGCTGCATCTAATGAGAAAAACAAAGACATTTCACCAAACTAATCTAGATCATAATTAGAGGAGGGGTGTACCTGCTGGTCTGTTTTTTTAAAGGCGGATTTTTCGACAATGGTTGCATAATTAGGAGTGAAATGTAATACACAGATAAAGAATTTACCCTTCTCAGTGACTTAATAGAGTTTGATTTCTGATTGTTGTGGCACGTCATTCGCCGTGCGCTACTTTCTACGCCGATGCCACTGAGCATGCTTATTTTCTCTTTTTTTGAGAAGGACATTTAGTGGCCAAGTTGTGAAATAAACCGCTTAGCCAAAGAGGCGCCTGGTTTTAGTCCTTAGCCATTTCTCCGTCTTAAGTTGCATACTAGTACTGCGTTCTTCCCGCTTTCAGGGCAAAATCTGGGAGAGCTAAGAAACCAATAAATAAAATTATTTTTGAAAAATATAAAGAGAAAAGTCAAATAACAAAAGAAACGCATTGCATTGAAGCTTTTCCTAGGATAAAAGAAGTGAAATAAATCACATTAGATTTTTTTTCGGAGCTGGGAAATTTTTATTATGTCTTGACAAAACTATGTGAGCAATATTTCCAATTTATATCATAAATATGGTGTCTGTCTATTTGAACGCGGATTTCTCCATGACAGTTGCATATTTGGGGGTGAAATTTGGGAAGGAAACAGTCGAAACTCTAGCAAGTAGCCTGAAAGAGCTTGATAAAACACAGAACAAAATGTCAACCGACAATTCTTCAGATCATTGAGGCAAATCTGCTCTATAGTTTGTCAAGTGGCATTATTTTGGTTTAACGTGGTGAAAATCCCTAATTAGGAGAAAAAACGAATTGGCTTTGTTTAAGTTGCCATTTCTCGACTGAAGTTGAAAGGGAAATATTAGGTTAGGGTTTCTTTATTTAAATTCAACCACAGTAAGGCTGGGAAGCACTGTATTTCAAGGAGACTTGTATTTTATTGAATATTTTTTAAAAAAAATTATCACTTGGTATCTATTGAATTCATCCCTCTCTAACATTTTCCCCATAAACAGTTTGGGAAAGATATTTCCAGGGTCGTGGCCAGGCTAGAAAGTGTTTTGCCCACGTAGTATTTTGATGACATACTACTCTACCAATGGTTATAAACTGGAAACAGGAAGTCATAAATACCCTAACGAATCAATGCGAAATTATCAAAAATCACACTGTAATTTCCTCATATCTTTATTTCTACCTATGACCTCCTTTCAACATACAAGTTTGACAAATGTGGACCGAGGTGCGAGATGTAATTACGGCTTATTTTACCCAAACACAACTTCCTGTCCCTTAGTAAAAAAATTATGTCTCGTAAGGAACATCATCATCAGGAACGGCCAGTCTTGGCATTTTTCACCAGCCGGACGTTCTGGCCTTAGGGAACTGTCGTTGCTTCTGCCATTGTCAACTAAGCAATCGTCTTTGATGTTATCGCTCAGTCTAGTTTTTCGTCTGCTTTTGCCTCTCTTTGCAATAACCATGCCCGTAAGAAGAGTTTTTTCTAGACTGTCATGCCTTAATATGTGAGTTATGAAGGATATCAATTTGTGAGTTATGAAGGATAGCGGTCGTGCTTGTATTGTGTTTAACAAACGATCTTCGCAGTTGATCTTTTGCATTACCGATTCATTGGTTACTCTGTCTGTCCAACCGACAAGAAGAATTCTGCGATAACACCACAGCTCAAAGCTTTCCAGACGCTTTCTGTTTGATGTCTTTAAGATCCTCATTCTGACCTATAAGTTACTATCAAGAACATAACAGAAGTTAGTAGATTTTTCTTCGTCTTAAGCGATATATTTCTGTCCTTCCAGATGCTAGTGAGAGCAATCGCAGCATTTTTTTGCAACTACTATTCTTTTTTTTAATTCCTTGCAATCATCATATTTTTTCAAGAATGTAGCCGCCATGTATATGAACTCGTTGACATTTACGACTCTTTCGTTCTTGATGGTGATATGAGAGTCATCGGCATGGTTTGAAACTTTACAGATTTGAGTAAGGAAAGTGTCGTGAAAATTAGATTAATTTGCTTTTTCCTACTTTTTGTTTGGATTTTCGTTTTCTTTGTCACTTATTCTGATATTTTTTATTGTTAAGGATACCAATCCAAAGGTTATGTTATGTGCATCTGCAATATAAACTCTTGGTATAACTTTCAACGCAGGATAACTTTCTCATAGTTTTGTAACTAATAATTTTGAAAAACTACTCATTGTTACTAAGAGCTGAAATCTTTATCTTCATCCTTATTCGTTCTCCCGGGCTCTTAGAATAATTTATTGACATTGTTGTCATTTTTTCTATATGGAATTGATACTACAGAGTCTTGGTATTTTCCATAGGTATTTCTAGAGGTATTACAATGGAAATTATTCTAATGAGATTTTCTCGCTGGTATCTGGTCAGTTTGTTGCACCATATCTGACTCGCCTCTCTCGACATTCTTATCCTTATGCAATTGCGGTTTGTCGTTGTGATGAATCTTTTCATGAATGTAGTTTCTTTCTCCAGACACCTGGGGTGTGGAACGCCTTGGCTTCTGGGTGCTTCCCTACATCATATGATTTGAATGTTTTACTCTGAGGTCAACTCTTACCTCTGGGCCTAACTTTTTTGTTCTTCTTTTACTTCATCATAGTACCAAACACTTAATGGCTTTATGCCTTGTTTGGCTCATAGACGCAGAGTTAAAGAGGTTTGGAAAACCGTGATTTATTTATTGGCTTATATGAAACCCTATAAATTTTGTGACGAAGTTATATTTTTAAATGCATCACTATTAAAATTTGCGATACTTCTTTTTTTGACAAATGAACTGTATATCTTCTTCAAAATAACATGACTTTGGAAAGTTTACCAGACAGCTCTTGCATGGGATGGGTGTTTTGCAAGCAATCATAAGTTATTAAAATTATATTGTTAAATGACGAGACGAAATAGATGCAGCCGAGAAAAATGGTGTAAAAACTAGTGGCATTTGCAAGTCACTTAGAGAGATGTGCATTTTCTTTTTAGTGGAAATGGTGAGGATTGTGTCTGTTGCTGAGAGGAGGGGGACTTTACAGGGTACAGGGTGATAAAATGCAAAAGACAGTCATAATGCAAGAGTAGATATTCGTTTGGCTGGAGTATGGAAATAATCGCAGGTTCTGTTGATATGAATAGAGTTGTGGATGAGTCAGGATTATCAAGAGAACCCAAAGTCCCAAGGCACATAGATAAAAGCATTGGAAATGCATTTTTCCCAGTTACTCAAAAAGAGCATTACATGCATATAAAAATTGAATGACATACATATATATTTGTGAAATCTTGTGTATTCGTATCAAAAAGTGCTCAATGCATATAGCAGAGTAATTTATAAGGTAAAACACGAAAAATAAGAACTGTGATTGCAACTAATAGTTTCACGATATTTCGATCACCAGGCAATAATGCTACAAATACTGTACAAGCTTTTTTTATGTATTTAAACTCTCCTTCCTCCTATACTTTGATCCAACTTTTGGACCAAAAAGGTTTCTCCTTTATAAGTATATTTTCTTTACAATGAATTTGAAAAATATACAGTCGTAGTACACACGATATCATTCTTACACTATATATATATAATAAAGACATCATTTATGCTGGCTTAAAATGGTTTTATATCAAATTTAAGATGTAAAATCTAATTTTGAGATTGATGCCAATACTTTTAAAATGTTTGGTCTAACGATAGTAATGAATAAAATAAAACATTCCTTTTTAAGAGGCAAGAAGTCATATTACAAAATTCAATGATAAGGTTGGACGATTAACAGATTTAAAAAAACACAATTAATTACCTTAAACCAAGTATTGTCGAAGTATTGAATAATCTGATAATTATACCATTAACATTCGACAGTGACCAATAACAGCACAGGTTCTAAATTGGATGAACCAAAGTCTNTATATATATATATATATATATATATATATATATATAATAATAAAGACATCATTTATGCTGGCTTAAAATGGTTTTATATCAAATTTAAGATGTAAAATCTAATTTTGAGATTGATGCCAATACTTTTAAAATGTTTGGTCTAACGATAGTAATGAATAAAATAAAACATTCCTTTTTAAGAGGCAAGAAGTCATATTAAAAAATTCAATGATAAGGTTGGACGATTAACAGATTTAAAAAAACACAATTACCTTAAACCAAGTATTGTCGAAGTATTGAATAATCTGATAATTATACCATTAACATTCGACAGTGACCAATAACAGCACAGGTTCTAAATTGGATGAACCAAAGTCTGCATTATAAGATTAGAAAATACACATGAAATCCACTGAAAAATATTTGTAAACATGCTCTTATTTCTTATTCCAAAATGACAAGTTAACAATAATAAAATTTGAAATATCAAACTTTGTGGAGAATAGTAAAAACTGCCCTTCATAATTCGCATCATCCATATTAGATTGTGAAAATATAATAATATATGTTTCTTGATCAATTTTGGGTTGTGAAAATCTTTTTGCGCATTATTTAATGGGACCGTGGAGATTATGCGCCCATGTAAGAATATAGAGACAACTGACTTGGTCTCTGGCCTCCTCCTGGGTTTCTCGGTTTGCGATCTGTATTGCATACTCAAAAAACAAAGTGACCAAGATCAAGTGTGAAATGAAAGGAAAATAATAATTTATTCTGTAAAGATACAATCTTCTTCAATTTAAAAGATTTGTTAGTAACCTAGTTTTTTTTATTTGTCTTTTCTCCTCTGATTAGCAAGGGGTGCATGGACGGTTCCAAGAACGACCAACGAAAAGTTTTGTCTTCAAATTCCAATTGTATTGAAAATAAAGATGAAAGATTTAGTCATACCTTGAGAAGAATACGTAATTGTTGTGAAAATGATATAATAAAGATTGAGAGAATTTTGGAATTGTAGAAAAGTGAAAAATATATGTGTACTGAACAGGATTCCAACCAATGCTTATGGCTATGGTCAAGCATGGCTACACGGTATAACAACTGAATCAATGGCGCTTACTCCAAGGAGATCATTTTGCAACCATTTCTTTCATCTAATGACATCATTTTTGCTCAACGGTCCTATCGTTGAACACCTCATCCAAGTCAACGAATATAGGACTGAGCCTCGTACAACATTATGACTTCCCTTCTAAAGTCAGATCAACCGATCCCAACTTACGTGGAGGGCAATGAATTATGAAAACAATATAATTTAGATAGGGAGGAGTTGGAATTAGAGAAAAGTGAAAGATATGTGTGTGCGGAACTGGATTCGAACCAGCGTCTATAGCTATCTTGACCACATCCTCTACCAACGGAGCTATTGGTTCAAGTGATCTGATCACGTGATCTGACCCTGGAAAGGAAGTCATTGTTTTGTTTGAAGCTCAGTTCTACATGGTTGAGTAGATTGAGATATTCAAAGGTAGAAATCTGGGGAAGTGGGGGCGTTGGGAGTATTCGAGTGAGACATATGGTTAATTATACGATTTGACTAAAAATTACCCTTGACTGTTATGTGACACAGCTACCTCCTGTAAGAGTCAGCATGGTGCATCATTCTGTGGGAGTCTCAGCCCTATTTGGTGACTAGGATGAGGTGTCCAAAGATAGTAAACGTACAACTCTCCTTTCTGGAAGTTCTCTTTTTGAGTTTCTACAACCATTATTCCTTTTGCGCCTGACTATCTCTTATCTAGGGTTGTTTTAATGGACTGCTATTGTGAAGTGAGCGACTTTGGTACAATTTTCTCTAGGTAATTCTTGTATCAAAGCTAATTGTCTGTGTCCATTTATTTCGAATTAATTGCATTTCCTACTCTTCCACCAGCACTTTATTATGGACTGGAATTAATTTGCATCTTTCATGACTTTTTCATGTGTGTCACTATGTGTCTTTTGACCCTGTGCCACTTTATAACCCTTTTCACTGCAACGCTTTCACAGCGTATACAAATTGTGGTATTTTTTCAGTAGGAGAAGGCTGTAGATGTTACTAGTAAACAGGATATAATATTTTTTTAATCTCTGCCTCAACGTTTCATCAATCCCTACAGGCATGCTCATGAAAATGAGATAAAACATCAAATAACAGGTGATACAGAAGGTTTGGGAACCGTTTTTTGACTTAAACTGGGATCCCTATTTTCGGAGATGTTTATCTTAGCAATGCCGTAACTTGTGAATATCCTATCTGGAGCATTTTTTAGTTCATGAAAGCAAGTCAATAAACCAATACTGTACTTACTAACACCAATTTCAAAAATTGGTAAATGGCCATTTGAACACAGTACTTTACTTGAAAATTCTGAACTTTATGGACTCAGAGGAAGCCATAGATGTAAGAGCTTTACCATGTCATGAGTCGTAAGCTTTTTCTGAGCTACGTTTCGAGAGATACTTCTTCTTCAGCCTGACGATGGGAGAAGTATCTCTCCAAACGTAGCTCAGAAAAAGCTTACGACTCATGACATGATAAAGCTCTTACATCTACAGTACTTTCCATCGGTTGGTTTTAGAGTAAAGTTTTCGCTGTGGACGTTTTGGTAGCATATAAGATTGAAGAACAGTTTGTGTGTTGTGTGGCATCAAGCCAATGAATAGGTTTATTAGGTTTTTAATCTAGTCCTGAGCTTGAAGGGGAGGCATTACGGTCTAACCTCTAAAGAGCCTCCAGGGACTTATTACTTAACAATACATTAACAGAATTAGTAAATAATAAGTCTCTGGAGGAAATCTGTATATATTTAAATTTTACTTTATGACAACGACTCTGTTTTTGTGCAGAAAATAATGAGGAAAATTTCTCACCTAAAATACTGAAAGTTCCTGACAAAGATCCAAGTCAGGCTTGGACTGTCTGCTTTGAAACAAAAATTCGAGGCCGTTTACGCATTTTCATCGCAGACTTCTTAAAGGATTATAATCTTCGTGGATTGAATGATTTCTTTTATTAGAGCACAACTTCAACCTTCTCTCTTGAAAGATAAGCGAGGAGCTTGCCTTGCTCCACCCTACTGGACCAGGCATACAAAATTGTAACAATACACCTGCTTTGTTATTGTTTATTACTTTTTCTCAGCTAAACAAACAAACATTTGTTCGCTGATACTGTGTAACAATATCCCTATTCCAATAATCTTGAAAATTCTGAACTTTATGGACTCAGAGGAAGCCATAGATGTAAGAGTTTTATCATGTCATGAGTCGTAAGCTTTTTCTGAGCTCAGAAAAAGCTTACGACTCATGACATGATAAAAGTCTTACATCTATCTCTATTCCAAATTGCCCTTTCCTAATTGTCAGTGACCCTTTCATTTATTCTCCTAACCAATCAAAATTTGTTATGCTAATTTCTTTTATCATATTGACCCAATTAGATATACTGGCTTTTACCTTTCCCAAAAATGGATTTCAGGAGATCTAAATAAGGACAAAGGTTGCCCAAAAAAACTTGTTCCCAAAGAGAGACCACAGTGGCGAACTATGTCATTAAAAAGGCTTGGTATTGTTTTAGCCGCAGTAAAGTTTATGGACAATTTTCTTTTCTATCTGATGCAAAATATATTTCTGATGGTGATTGCTTGAAAGCATGTAAAAGCAGAAAATTACAATGTACTTCTATTTCTCCAAAACCAATCTCACACTAAATGTCAATTTGGAACGTAACCTCAACTAGAAGAATACTTGATAGAAAGCACATAATTATGACACTTGGCGTAATTATGTAATATTGCATTTGCAATGCGTGAATGGATCTCTTGAGGAAAATCATTACTCAAGGTTGGGAGACATAATTTCAATACAACATTAAACAGAAGCCAGAAAAACATTTACTTCATATGTTATATTAAACTGTATTATAAAATTTAATACATAATTGAGGAAAATTTATGTCTACAATTGAGAAGCAAATAGAATGAAATCGCATTAGATAGAAAGAAGATATCATTGCGTTTGTAATTAAGAGAATATTAAAGAAAATAAATAAAACTAACCATTTGCAAAAAGAGCATTTGACAACATGTATGTATGTATGTATGTATATATGTATGTATGTATATATGTATGTATGTATGTATGTATATATGTATGTATGTATGTATATATGTATGTATGTATATATGTATGTATGTATGTATATATGTATGTATGTATATATGTATGTATGTAT